>CAHIKZ030000624.1:2200000-2590000 GCA_903632075.3 Acanthosepion pharaonis
ACATCAAGTGCTCCAGACCAGTTGCAATCTTAGGTGAGTGGCATGCTTCAACAAATTTTCGCCCCATTAAGCTGGTGATGTTACATTGGAACCAATTTATGTTGTTAGTTGGACGTGAGTTGATAAGAATTTCTGGGTAATCCATGCACTGCCTTCCACTGCTTTCTCACCACAGGTTTTTATTACCTTATTTGGTTTTTGGATACCAGCAGACTTGAGGAATCTCTTTAAGGAATTAGCAGGAAATCCTCTAGAGCCAACCTCAAACAGCAGCAGGGTGCAGTCATACCCCCTCTCATGGACTTCAGCCACCAGTTCCTCATACTGAAATAGCTTTCTTTTATGAGCCTCTTCAATCCCTTCCTCCCATGCCACTGTCAGCTCACCAAACAACAGATGTTACTTCACGCCATCAATCAACACTAGATCTGGCTTCAGTCTAGACATAATAACCTCACCATCAACCAACACTGTCCACTTCCGTGAGTCTTCTGACCTGGTCTTCTGCCTTGTGTCAGTCACACCTTGCTTCAGGAAAGCAATCCTTCTCAGGTTCGACAAGGGTATATTAGCACTTCTTGAAGCTCCTGCCACAACCTCTAGGACCAAGTTATGTCTAAAGGTGTACCAGCCATTCTGTAGTGCCTTCAGGCAGGATGACAGTATATGGCACAAGTTTCGATATGCACCACACAACCGGCAGGAGGATGACTTCTGCAGTCTCCATCTCCTCAAATTTGCCAGTGAGGAACTTTAAATGTCCTGTGTTGAGATGCCACCAATCAGGCCAACTGATTTGAACTCTCCCAGTTGAGCCACCGACCCTGCTGACCCTGTTGGACAGACTACACCAATCGTCTCTCCTCCTCGATCTTCTGAACCCCCAGTTCCTGTAACTTGCATTGCTCCTGGCCTCTAATCAGAATTGCTCCCTCTCAACTAGACCAAGTCCAGCATGTCCCTCCCTTGTAACACCCTGAACCTCTGCCTGCTTTACCATCCCTTCTACTGCAGACATTGTATCTAACACTTTCCACTTTCTTCCTGTCATCACCTTTGGCACATTTTCCCAGATTACAGCAGCTTTAGATTCACACAGCATCGACTGCAATCTCACCTTTGCCACCTTGTACTCCTTCACCAAAGAAGTAACCGGTAACTGAAGAACCCTCCGCCCCAAGGCTGCCATACAAAGCAACAAAAAAACCTTGCAACACTGAGCCACTTCTGTACATATTTACTGATTTTCCTCTCAATTATCTCAACTTGAGACAGTACCACCTCATATATAGTTAGCGGCCACATTAGTCTTGGCATCAACCTAAAATGCATACACCAAACTTTAAATTTCCCAGGAAGCCCGCATTGGTCTATGCTTCGCAGACCCATCTCTGCTTGTCGCTGGATTTCAACCCCACGGTGATGATTTTCACAGAGAAGTTATTTTACCTCCCAAGACTCTTCACACCTTGCTCCCTCACTGTTGGTATCTTTTCACCTTGCAGAGTTGGTAGAGATAATATAAAAATTAATAATAAATAAAATAATGCCATAAAATTTCATAAGTGATGTTCATAAAATTATAGGTGCCTCTCTTATGAAATTTCATCTCACTCTCAATTATGAAATTTTCAGTTTATTTTATTGTTAGTATTTTAAATTTTATTCTTTTGGAATGTAAGACTAAAAAGTCAATAAAATATTAGATTGCTGAAAGTATTTGTTAATTTTAAAAAATTACTAGGTAGTTAAATAAGTTAATTTTTTGAATTTTAAATGAACTATGCCACTTCTGTGCTTTTGTTTGATAACTTCCCCTCTGATCTAAGCTGTCAATGCATTGATGTAACTGTCACCTCAAAAAACAAGTCACCATGATTAAGATATGCTTCTCTTATTTTCAATTACATTTGTCTGCTAAAAAAAAGTAAGTAATGTTTGTTTCCAATTATATTAAACTTCAAATTTTCTAATTTTCCTCAAATAACATTTGAAAAAGGTATAATTTATTTTTACAAGATTTTTAAATGGAGAATTTAACTTTTTGTTTACAAAATTCCCAAAAATGGTGGACATCATCAATTTTTGCTGAAGGGAAAAAAAAGATTTTTAATCAAAATTTTGAATGTTCTAAAAGGATGAAAAAATTTAATAAAATAAATAAAAATTACTTTGGTCTTTTCTCTTAATCTAAACATTTAGATGATAAGAAATTGTTTTTATCAAGTTTGAGGCTTTTTTTTTTCATCGTGGTATGCTCTTTTTAGCAACACAGTGCTGATACCTAATATAGTCAAATGTAATTCAAGTCAGTTTGACATTATTTGATACCAATAATAATTTTGAAGCAGATTCCTATTTCATTAGGGCTTACAGCCACATTATGTTGAAACACTGGTTCCTGTACAATTGCTGAAATTAAGCAACATCAAGCCTGGTCAGTGCCTAGATGGGTGACTGCTTGGTAATACCAGGTTCTGTAAGTTTAGATGTGCAGGTAGTGTAATGGATAATGGCTTGGAATTGTTAATTGGAGAGCCAAGTTCTAATTACAGTTGGGTCCATTATCAGGTCATTCAAGAAGTAATATCTGATAGGGATAGATGGGATTCTAGCTTCACTAAATCTAAAATGATAACAATACATGCAAGTTGATATTTATACAATTTGTCATCAGTATTATTCAACTCACTGACCTTTCTAAAGATGCACATGTTTATGGAGCACATGACATGTAATACTCTGGCAGTTTAGAAAAGGCAATAACACTTGCAGATGCAATTTGAAATATGCTATTTATGTGATAGTCTTTAAATGAAAGAAATTGTTGAAGATGGTTTGAAAGGTTTAGAAAAGGTGATATTGGCAGCACAAATAGGTTGTCCAATGATTTTAACAGTGAACTACTCTTGAATAAACTTGTTAGAAGTAATGCTGTGATTGTTGAAGAATTGGGTTGTTAGTCAAACTAGTTAACATTTCATTGTTACTTGCACCAAATTGGTTCCCCAGGATTTAACAGAATCCAACTGTAAAAAACTGTCTTCTGTTCTCGTCATTTTTGAACAGGTTAGAGGATATTTCATAAGATTATAAACCCTTCGCTTAGTGGCAGAGAACAGCCAAAAGCACAGCCCCAAATGATCCTCCATCCAAAGAAAGTCTTGATTAATTGTTTGGTAGGATTACATTGATGCAATCTCTTATGAGTTGCTGCTACAAGACAGTGTTATAATTACAACAGTTGAAACATTTAAACCTTGTTTTCAAGAAGAGGCCCAGTTTGATCAATTGCAAAGATGTGTTGTTCCATTATGATAATGTACATGGCTCCTTACAGCAAAGATCACATCTAAAAACTACTCTGATTATTACTCATTCAAAGGATTATAGAATCATCTTGATGAACTAGACGTTCTTAAAAATATTTAAAAGGTGGATAAGTACTGTTTTGACATTATTTCCTCCAAATGAAAAGATTATTTTCAGAAATGGTATGAAACTTTTGAATTGTTGGTAAGAAGTTATAACAATGGAACATCTGTTAATGAATAAATTTTAATTAAACATGATTTCTCTTTCTTTTGATTGAATTTGGAAGGTACTTATGTGATGATCTGATACAAGTCTGGCCTCTGATGTAGTCTTTTTGCAAAACTTCTAATGTTACATCATTGAGATTTAACTCTCAAGAAGTCTGGAGTTTCTTGTCACTTATTGCTGATAAAAAGACTGAATATAAAATTCACAGCATAAAAAGTAACCAACTTAAAGCACTGAAATCATATTTCTAAATTCTTCATCTATCTGGACTGTTAAAGTCTTACATTATTTATAGGCAACAGTTTTTCTTAATGAAAATTTAGTAAATAATTGGAACTTTTATAAATAAAGTCAAATTGTTTTTTCTCACATTTCAATTATTTTTTTTCTTTAGATCAAGTGGCCTCTAAATATCATAGTCACTCAGGAATGTCACCAAAAATACCAACTTCTTTTATTCTTTTCCTTTTACAACTAAAACAAGCCATTTGGTTGCTACAGCAAATCTGGCGTCAACTTAAGCGAGATGGTAAGTAAATATTTATCATGTCTATTTTGCTATCTGAGACTGAAATCACAAAAATTGGTGAGAAAATTAGGCTTCTGTTATTTCTTGGTTAACAAAATCAAAAAAGAAATTTTCTTCTTATCCAATCATATATTTTTTTTGTAACCATATTGGATATCTTTCATTGAATTCAACTTTGTCTTATTTTATTAATAACCAAATCTGCATGTTTAAATGTGTTTAAACCTAATGCTGTAGGGAAAGTTTGTAAAAATTTTATACCTAACCTAAAGATGATTCTTTTAAAGGACAAGACAGACTCTATTTGAGGCCAGATTTGATGTTTTGTATAATGCAAATGCAATATGAAATTATCTTAGATAAATAATCTCTCTTACTTGTGTGATGTTACTTTCTATAGAAATTTAAACATTACCAGAAATGATTAAAAATATTTTCATTTTTAAAAGCATGTGTATTTTGTGGGGAATAGCAAAACTTCTAATAAGCATCTTTTCAATTCTTTTGCTTGACCCATATTGTGTATTTTTGTTTTTATTTGAGATTTTGATGTTATAGATTGATGATAGCTTTGAAATATTTAACAGAAATGACAGTAATAGAATAATCTCCATGAAGAAGTTTGTCTAACAAAACCAAACAAAAACATCTTAAGAAGATGGTAAATTGAAAATTTATAAATATGGAGAAAACAAAAAAATGACATTTTGAAGAATATTATCTGAATAATTTTTATTGTTCTCTCTCTCACTCTCTCATACATATTTATATATATTTTTTTTAAATAGCTTCCATTAATCGTGTTGGACAGGTGCGTAAAAGTACACAGTTCCATCAGGTGCAGACATTTCAGTGAGTTATTTTTCTTTTTTTGTTCATTGGATTTTAAGAACTCTTGTGATTTTTTTTTCTTTAAAATCATCACTTCTTTTCTTTATGCCATGTTTTTTTTTTTTTTTACTGTTCTTTAGGTGTTGGTTGCTATTCTATTTCTAGTGTTGATGAAATTGGAGGTACAATGCCAATGTACTTGAAATAATCATATTATTTTTTTTACAATTTAACACCACAAACAAATAGTTACATAAAAACTATTTCTAAACATGTATTTATTGATCTTAAGTAACTTTAAATCATTACATATATTCAGTGTTGTTAAAAAAAATTATAATTGGAAATAAACTTTTATTCAAACAACAGACCCCTTGAAGAATGGAGAATTCCAAGAAACTTTGAAGTCAGAAAAGCAACATCAAAAATTAATATTTACAGTTAAATAACTCACCTGTATATAATATAAGTATTTCTTGACATTAACTGTTTTGTTTTAGCTTAGTAATTCATGATAGAAAAGCACCCTTCATATCCCACTAAACACAGAGCATCACTTTTTGGAGGTGTAATTCTGGCGTGGAGAAAGATTTTTTTTTCTTTTTTACTAGGTGCTAACCATTGTTGTTTTTATTGGATATGATTATAGACAATCAACTTTTCATCAATACCAACAAAAATGTACAGTAGTAAGTTCACTCTTCAATGATGAGCAGAGGGAAATTTGCTGATTATCTGTGAAGCAGTCAGATAATGAGAGAGACTCAGTGACCAAGTTTAGTGATCTTAGGATTTTGCCTCACATGCAATTTCCAGAAGTTCAATATTGACAGAACTTGGCTGTCTAGATTGGGGGGGGGGATTTTTCAAGAAAACAATTTCTCACTTGAAACTGGTCAGATCATCGTTGGCATGTCCAGACACTTAATGCTTCATTTCCATAGATTGGACAAATATTATTTGTTTCTATTGCTGAAAAGACATTTTTGAATTCATGCAGTATACAATCTTGGATATGGGTCTGATCAAAACTACTATTAAAATTAATACAAAATTTAGCCACTGCAAATTAAGTAATCTGCAAAGAAAAAAGTAAAAAAAAATTAATGGTTATTTTACTATAAGTATTGAAAAGGTAGCCTCAAAATGACCCCTTCAAAAAATGTGAGAGGACTTTCTTTCCAAGCTAATATATTTATATCTAAAAGAATATATATGTGAACATGCATGTATGTATGTATATATGTTGATTTGTATGGGTGTACGTTTATATAATAATTAAAGTGTCCATAGAAATGATGTGTTTCTGCAAGCTCATGTGAATTTAGAAATATTACTGTTTACTTTTTATGTCTGTCTATATTTCTGAGACACACATGGTCCAGTGGATAGAAGCGTTGGTTGAAGTAATCTAGTGACTTGACCCAAAGAGTTCAATCCCTGGCAACAGCAGAGATGACCAAAAACTTGGAGAGTTGAGTGACTAAAGAGAGATAACTGAGATCTCCAGAAAAAGGCATGGCACATGGGAACTAAAACAATCTACCCTAGTGGATGAAATAAAGGGTTCCGTTCAAAATTTCAATGTATAACAGCTGAAGAAGGCCGACTTGTGCAACAGCTGAAATGTAAATATAACAATAAAGATAAGTATGACAATGTAAATAGTGTAAATTACTTTTTACACTTTTCATAAAATGGAGAAAAGGAAATTTAATGGTTGAATGTGAGAAGAAAGTCCAATGCTACTTTTGCTTTTGGTAAACCTTTTTGATCTTGAACCAACGTTCTTTCCTTGACGGGAAAGAAATATTGATTTTGTGCATCTTAGCTGAAATCTTGCCTACTTGTTGCAGAATCTTTTCCAGTTATGCAACTTTTAAGTAGGTTAACTTGTGGTTACTTCAAAGTTTAAAAAAATTTCCTTTTAGTGTTTAGTGGAAGATTTATTGCTATATTTGTAAATTACATTTTTCTTTTTATTTATGCTTCACCATGTTTACTTCTGGTTGTACACATATAGGGGGTTCATAAAGAAATAGCAATGAATGAAGGTCATTTGAAAATGATTTGCATATTAATATGTTCAGATAAGTGGGTAAATCTTCATTTAAATATTAATTTTAGTTCATGTTTTTCTAAACTGAATTTTTGAGAAATATTATAAAAATATTTTGCATATGATTGAAATGAAAAAAAATCTCTTGAAATATTGAAAAACATAAACGTAAAAATATAATAATGCTTTTGATTTTTATTTCTTTTCCAAGGCACATAATGCGTGAGTTTGTGAGGGCTTTGCAAGATTATTTTGTCAATCAAGTGCTTCATTTATCTTGGACTGAATTTCAAAAGGCTCTCAGTTCCAATGTTCATAATCTGGATGATCTTCATCATGTGCACATGGATTTCTTAAATATGTCGATTAAAAGGTAAGTCCCTACAGACTTAATATATAGAGGCCTTAGGCAAATAAATCCTATTCAAGTGTGACCAGTGTAACAGGTTTTCTACAAATTCACCCTTATTCACCCATACAAAGCTCAAGAGTCGCTCAAGGTAGGGGGTTGTTGTAATAATAATATAAAGGGAGGAAGTGAGAAGTGCATATTATGAGGATATACTGGACAGGTGGAGCAAATAGAAATTCCCCAACTGCTCTCCCACTCTAGACTTGGAGAGATTAATATTGTAATGATTAGGGGAGCATCCTCTTGGACATCTGTCTAACACTATTTTGGTTGCTGGTAATTAATAATAAGGGCTTTTGAATATCAAACAAAAATGATATACTGCGTTTTTTGGCAGAGATCAATAAATACAAATGTGTGAAGCAAATTCGAGACAGGAGAGAGATCACCCTGAGATTCCATTCCAGCCACCAAACGCAAGATAACGCATGTGACTATTTGCCAATATTAACCCCTAACATCAGCCTTAAGCCAAACTTACCAAATCAGCTAAACAAACTTCACTAAGTCCACAAGCCAAACCTTACCAGCTTAACCAAGTGTCATGTTCGATTTAGGAATGGGTTGGGTCAACAAACACCTACATGCTAACACCTAACAACTATTAACAAACCATTGTACGCAGTACTCAATATAAAAATAGTAAATATATTTTTTTTATGTTATTTTTCTCCTGTTTTATCGTACGTCCTCGCTCTGCTTGGATCAGCCTAATACAAAGATACCTATGATGAATTGATCTTGGCCTTCTTATGATCACCCAATCATAATGTGGGGTAAGGCAGGTCGGTATCGAAGAGATCACTCTATTGTCCAGGGAGGGTGAAGGCTGACTCTGAAGGTGTTACATCTGTTCCAAACAAGAAGAATCTGTCAGAGTGGAACTTCCTCCTTACCAATGGAATACAAAGGGAATGTGGATGAGTTAACTTCAGTGTACATGGCCATGACTGGTCCTAGCTGTGAAGGCCTGAACTGGTGGAACTAAGGAATGTAGCTTGTCTGAATACAGCGAAAGAGTAATGAGTACTTTTGGAAAGGGGTTGTAGGGTAGAGTATAATTCATTCCATACAAAGCCATGTAAACATTTTTTAACTGTCACAGTTGGCAAATGAGCATATATATATATATATATATATATATATAAGATAGAAATATAGTTTTTAGGAATGCTATATTTATGGGTAAAAGTGCTCAATGTCAGATAGAGCATATGTAAATATAAAAATGAACTCTGAGGTCAACACCAAGTGACAACCGTCTGTTTCATGCTTGAACACAAACTTCAGGCCTGAAGATTGTGTTAAAGCATGAAACAGATTGTCGCCGCTTGCTGTTGACCTGTGTCCTAGTTTTATATATATATATATATATATATATATATATATATATATATATATCACACACACACTAGCAATGTTACTTAAACTATGTTGTGCTACATAGTTCGAGAGATTTATATATGTTGTAAAATGGTCTTAAAATTATCATAAATGCTTTTGGTCATTGTTTAAAACCTGTTGACATTGTGACTCAATAGCAAATCAAATGTTGATGGATTTGTATTTAATGATAAAATGTTTGCTTTTTTGTTTTCCTCCATTTGAAAGATAAAGTCAATATAAAACAAAACAACTAATTTTTAATGTACAAAATTTAAAAAGTATTTTCAAAATGAACATTTGGAGTTGTGTTTCAAAATATGTTCTTTACTACCAAACTATGACCTAAAGGCTAAGGTTATCACCACTTTCTGGACAGAACATAGTTTTGTTAGAATAACTAAATCATAAAAACCATCAAAAAATCAATTATTTATAAAGATCACAAAATGTTACACTATATCTTATTATTCTAGTCACTAAATGCTGTGTATTTTTTTTTTTTTTATAGTAATCACAGGGTTAAGAATCTTTTGTCACAGCACCAATGTAGCATGATGGCCAGGTGACATCCTGGACTGGAGACTTGTCCACCTAAGTTGTGTTTAGATAAGATCTTACAAAGTTCCAAATTCAGGGTTGAAACTTTGCAGGCCCAAGCCACTACATCCCATAAAACAAAAGTTCACAGATTCCTGAAATTGTTTGAAGTCTTGATATAATGCTAGGAATAAATTAAAATTTTTACAAAATGTAGTTTGTTAGTCAAAGAGATGTTTTATACTAGTGATTTCCTTTTGTTAATTCTATTGCTTGACAGCAATACTCACAAGTTTGAATTCCGAATTGCTTATTTACAACTATGATGATAAAACAAATTGTTTGTGTTTGCTCACTCTCTTTTCAAGGGTTCAGATTGTAATCTTGTGGTTTTCTAAGCATACAATGGAGCCCTCACCCAGCTTTCCACCAATTGGCCAATGACTACTCTATGTTGTGTCTCCATTCTCGTCAGTGTACACCAAAAACTGGGAAATGCCCGCTGTATGTTCACAAGAAAACAAAACATACATTAGGAAATGAGACCTAGCCTGTCTCAAATATATTTAGGTGTTTTATTCTGAGTTTTGCTTGCTTGATCTGAGTAGGAAGTTAGATTGGTGACACTTAGTCTGACATGGCAGAAGATGTCCTAACAGCTCGGTCAGAGAGTTGGTAGGAAAGCTAAGCTATCTCAACATCAAGACATGTAGCTAGCAATATGGACAAGTGGCATTGGAACTACCCGAGGGACGGTGTCTCTTCCAAAGGTGGACTAGGACTGATTTGTGACTGTTTATATAGACCAGTCCAATTATCAATATCTGGCTTGTTGCTGCTTAATTTCAGATCTCATTTACTTGTTTTCCTTTGGTCAAGTGGGTGCCGGTTAAGACCCAATATGCCAACCATAAAACACAAACACTTGAAACCATCAGTTAATGGTGTCTTTGCTGTATGTTCCGGTTATATCTACCATTAAGAAATCTTCTAGTCCTCTTAGAATCATTTCAATGTTTAGGTTAAACAAATCTGGTGATAAAATACATTTGCTGTATTCCTTTTTCTATTATTGTAGGCTCATTTAACTTGCTCTATTATCTGTATACAATTTGTTTGTTCCCAGTCAAGCTTATAGATTATTTGAATATCTTTTCCATTTAAATTGAGCTTTCCTAAAATGTCAAATTCTTTTGTCAAATGTATAAAACAGGTGTAGGTCTTTTTGAACTTCTCTTGCTCACTCTGGAACAAGGAATGCAATTTTCATGATCAGTGTTTTGAAAACAGCCACACTGTTCTTGTTTAATTGTTACAAGAACTAATCATTACAATTTAAATTATTATTTACAAGCTTTTAAGCTAGGCTCCTGTGGAGGGTCAGTTGGGCCTCTGGTTCAAAACTAAAGGGACCTCTGGTCCAGCTTAGAAAACAGCAATAATTTTGAATTCCTCAATTCATTCCATGGAACTTCAAAAATCTTACTTTGAGATCTAAGTCCAATTCTGACCAAAAGTCTGATTTGAATTGAAATTCCAAATCAGGCTGAAAATTGAGTTCTTCAAATCACAAACATTTTAAAATTTGAATTTTAACTCCGGACATAAATCCCAAGCACAGATTTTCAAACTTTGGATCATCCTGATTCTAAAAAGCTATATGTTTATGTAGAGCAAGTGTAGCTGGAGTTAGAGAGGGTTTCAGATACACAGAATTTGTCGTTGATTGATTGGAGTTCACATTCTTGCTTTGGCAGATCTGACAATTGATCTGTTGCTTTCATACATTTATCACTTTAGTAACCTTATCAATTGCTATTTCACTTTCATCTGCTCCTCTTCATCTTGGCCAAAAACCTAACCTCAGATTTTAATATTAGATACCATTCTATTTCTCTAGTACAGTTTTATGATTTTATACATCTTACCAAAGAGCATATTTTCCATAACCTCATCATTTTTCCTTTCCTCAGTGTCATGCAGCTTTTGCCTTTACCTATGATTGGTTTTCTATTCTTCTTGCAGGAGTTTACTGTCCTCACAAGCCAGTCATGTAATGACAATGATTAAAAATTTGTTCAATCTTATTAAAGCTTTTTATCAAACTTTGACTTGTCAAAGTTGGTACAAAGATCCTAATGAAGGAGGCAAAATTAAACATCCCAATTTTTCCAGACTCCTAAAACTGTATGAAGAATTTACTAAATATGCTAAAGTATTTTTTAAAGGTAAGTTTTTTTTTGTTTTTTTTTAAGCCAATTAAAACTTACAAGACATGCATGCTTAAGATTTAAAAAGAAAATGACTATGCATAAAACAATTTTTTTTTTTTTTAATTTTAGTGATTACTGGGTTGGCCCAACGGCGCTATGAACCACACTTGCAAGATCTGGTACTTTTACTCAATTTTAACCATTGGTTTACTGACAGGTAAATGATTTTATTTTACAAGAATGGACATTTTTTTTTTTTTATTTTATTTTTTAAATATACAATTTTTATTTATTTATTTCAGCAGCTGAGCCGCCCACTGCCAAAAACTGTACTATAGAAATAAAATGTTTATAATTTGAAAAGGTTTTGTTTTATTTAATGACACTTAATCTATTAACATAAAAGAAAAGTTAAGAAATAGAAGTTTCACTTTCAAAAATCAAATTTTATTACGGCCGACTGGTGGTTTCCATACTCCCACCCCACCACCACATACAGTTGATGCAAGATCAAAAAGAGCGTAGTTGGTGATCTCCATCTTTAAGAAGATGGAAAGCTTGGTGCTGCTGCTGTTTAATAAAAAGATACTATTGTTAATCAACTTTTGATGTTCATTTTTTTCATGCCCTTTTCTATTTTCTTCTTTTCTTGTTCTTCAATTGGAGCTGGTTTCACAAATGGCAGTTTCTCCTTGTAAGCTAAATAAGAAAAGAAAGAGGAATGACTAATCTCAATGTTCAATGGCAGGAAATGATTGAATAAATTTTCACAAGAAAAGGGGTTTAACTAGAACACTTACATTCTGGCATGTATTTTTGTAATACTTCTGGAACAAGTACACAATCTTCTGTCTGGTAATTCTCTAGAATGGCACAGATTGTTCTTGTTGTAGCACACATTGTAGCATTCAACATATGCACGTATTCAGTCTAGATGTGGGGGGTAAAAAGAGAAGAAAAAAGAAAAAGTAAAATCAAATTTTGGCTTGAAAAATTTTCAATTCAAATTATAAATAAGAAATTTTAGGAATTATTTTAATCTTGATTAAAAAAAAAAAAATCCCCCACCCAATGTGTTTTATACACAAGCGATATTACCTCTTGGTTCATCTTTTTGGTCTGTCCATAACGTACTCTGAGTCGACGTGCTTGGTAGTCTGTACAATTTGAGCAGGAGACTAATTCTCGGAAAGCACCAGAAGCTGGGAACCAGGCTTCCAAATCCAGTTTCTTAGCAGCAGCATTGTTGAGAGCTCCTAGAAAGAGAACAGGCAGAAAGCTGCTTTGTAAAACAATTTGAAACAAAGACCCAAGCTTTTACTTAAAAAATAAATTGTAAGTATTTGGTAATACACATGACAACACTTACCAGAGACAATGTTCACAATTCGGTAGGGAATGCCGAGTGCACTTGTAAAATCTTCTGCATTTTTAATCATTGCATCAAACATTTCCCAAGATTTGCTGTCATGAGGAGAGGTCAATACAAACTGTTCAATCTGAAAGCCAAAAAAGAAACAGATTAACAGAAGGTAGGAATTTAGATCTTCAGTGAAAAGAAAATTTAACAATTAACACTTCATTCATAAATAGAGGAAAATTCCAACAGAACTAAAAAGCATGCGTGCACGCTATATATATATATATATATATATGCAATGTTAATAGACATGTCAAAAGTTAATTGTCTTCACAAAGCTGACAACAAAAAAAAGTCCACTCAATTTCTGTGATTATTGGATGACATGAATAATTGTAATGACTTAGAGGAAGAAATTGAAAACAGCTTTTTTTATAGCAAAAAGCAGATGTAAAACAAAGTGTGCTAACTTTTTCAAATTGATGAACTCTGAATATTCCTCGAGTATCTCGTCCATGAGAGCCCACTTCTTGTCGGAAGCAAGTGGAAAGTCCAGCATAACGAATGGGCAAGGCTTCAGTTGCAATCCATTCATCACGATGGAAAGCAGCAATTGGTTGTTCAGATGTGGCAATCAAATATTTCTCATCGATAGTTGCATCGTCACTTTTCTCGCTCTCTTTACCAATCACCTACAGCAAAGAAGTAGAATTTAGTGTTTGAAGAAAACCTGTTGACATTAATTTTTCTCATTGTGAAAGCAGAAATTACAAGTAGATAGAATCTGGTTGTGCTGGCCCATTTGGGGGGAAAATAAATAATTATAAGGACATTGACTGATGACGCCCAGGAGAAACCCCTTTCTGGTCTCTGCTGTAGAGCATAAACAAAATATAACAAAAATACATAATGAAACAGGTTGTATTGTATGCTACTATATGTTCATATTGTGCTAATTAGTTTATAATGCAAGTGCTATTATGGTGTGTGTGTATATATATATATATATATATATATATATAAAAAGTCTTTTAAAGAGTCTTTATTACATTTGATATCAGTCAAAGACTATCAGATCCAAGCTGAAAAGATCTGATAATCAACATTGGGTAGGGGAGGTGCTCAGATGCTGGGAAATGGTACTCTATTCTGTTGGATATCTTGTTCTGAATATGTTCAGAGAATGGATTACTTTTGCTTAACTCTTAAAGGATGGGCATCATCAATTGATGTTTCATTTCAGATCGGCAGATACCATCATCCATACATAATTACAGTCAAAATGACTAATTGGCAACACGAGCATTCATGAGGTCACCATTTACTAGGGTATTTGCCTGCAAATAAAGCTGAAAGAACAAGCCCAAGACAATGCTATGTCTGTTAAGGCATGCATACATGTCAAAGAGAAAAGAAGTGGAACTGGTTCAAAGAATATACAACTCCATTGTACATGGAATGCTTCAAAGAGGATCATACTGTTAATATTAAATTTAAGAATCTAATAAACTTTTTTATTTTTATAATCAGAAAGTTAAAATATCATTTTTATAAATTTTTAATTAAAGTGAAAATAAACAAAACTTCTCTTTAGAAAAAGGAATTTTTCTGCTGTTTATGGAGTAATTTTGTAATTGTCAGGTTATTTTTGTATTTTTCAATAACATACATCAGATCAGATGTGTGTTTGAACACAGTAGTTTCACTTATGTTTTGAGTAATAGCTTTCAATTTCTTGTTTATACCATGTGAAGACACTTCTACAATTGGTCTGATAAGGACATACATCAATTTATTTCTTTTGAGCACTGAACAAAACTGATAAGAGATAAAAACTTCTGACATAACAACTAAAGTCAACAAAAAGTTATTTTTCAGTGAAAATCATGTTTCTTGTTAAAGTGCTAAGAGGTGTGTTTGCAAGTAATTTTCTACATAAAAAAGGGATTATCTTGAAGACTGACAAACAGATTGTTACAAGGTGGGGAGTGTAGAGAGAGAGAAAAAAAAAAGGCAGTACTCACTTTATACAATTCCTCATCAAACTGTGACAGTTGTGCAACTTCTCGCATAATATCTTTGCGCATAAAAAATGGTGTATAGAGTGGAGTAAAATTTCGTTCATGAAGCAGATTCAGGGCAAAGTTGATTAACGCTTGCTCTAAAAACACCAGTGGACCCTGGAGAAAAAAGGAGATTATTAGACAATAAAAGAATTTATTTTTCAATTACTTCATATTTCTCCTTATATTTTAAAGCTTTCAAAATCTATTTTACACTGAACTCAGCAAAGCTTAAAATAAAATAAAAAATGAAAAAAAAAACTTGCTTAGAGGTATATTTGAATGGCATGAAGATAAATTGTTTTTTTTTTTAAATTACATAATTTAATATAGATAAAAAAAATCCACAATAAACAAACCAGTTACTTCAATAAAGTAAGCTAGTAAAGGCATATATAATGACTAACCTTTAAATAGTAGCCTCGGCCACCTGCTGTAACAGAACCGCGGTCAATATCCACCCCATCAACCATAACAACCAGATCTACATGAGAATATTTCTTGCGAACAGTTGTATCACCTACAATACGTTCAATTCCATTTTGGTCCTGAAAGATTAAGTGGGAGGTGGAAATTAATTTAAAAAAAAAAAAAATTTTTTTTTTTTAGTAGAATGCTATATGAATGAATCTCTAAGATTCACATAGTAACAATCTATTTAAATCTACGGATGATTTTTTTTATCCACATTTTAATGCATGGAAATTCAACAAGAGAGTTTGTGTTTTTTTTTCTTTTTGCATATATACACTGAAATTAATAAAGATTGCATTAGCTCATTCTATTAAATATTTAAGGACTAAAGATAATGTGGAAAGAGAAATTGCATTTGCTTAACAGGTTTTAGTCCTGTTAATATTACTGAAAAATCTAATCACTGTCAGCAAAAATCTACAATCTTTCTTGCCACCTGGAGAAACTGACAAATTGGCAATTCTAATTAATAAAGCCTTCATTAAAAATTAATTTATGCTGTTAAAGTAAGGTTCCAGAACTGTGTTGGATTATCAGTTTTGCCGGCCCAACTGGAACCATGTGATAACAATTCAATAATACACCTACTAATTACCGGCTCTTGTATCTTTACAGCATCATCGACTGTTAGAAAATTATATTAACGCATAATGCCACTGTGGTCATTTGGTGAATTAGCTTGAAAAATTTTCAATTTTCTGTGGACAAGGAATATAATATTTTCTGAATTCTTACTTCATTTTATACAAATTTGGTAGAGTGCAAGAATGGATAAGGAATAAAGGAATAGAGTGCAAGAATGGATAAGGAATAAAGGAATAGAGTGCAAGAATGGATAAGGAATAAAGGAATAGAGTGCAAGAATGGATAAGGAATAAAGGAATAGAGTGCAAGAATGGATAAGGAATAAAGGAATAGAGTGCAAGAATGGATAAGGAATAAAGTGTAAATGAAAGAATCAAAGCTGTACCTCATCATCACTTATGATGCAAGAATCATGGAGCAAATTGCCAATTTCCTTTAGTGCCTCATTCCTCTGGTTTTCACATGTAGACATGTTGGCCGTATTTTGTTTCATCATATTATCAAGGGTGGCAGCCACACTCTTTATCTGCTTCACAGTCAGTGCCTAGCAAAAAAAAAAAAAAAAAAAAAAAAAATTTAAAAACATAGCACAAGTAGAAATTGTTGAATTGGAAGTGAAGTAAATCTGATAGAAATCTTCAACCTATTGGCCCTCTGCTTACCCGTAACATGTCTGCAGTCAACTCTTCAATCTTCTCTATTACTTCCTCAGGAATGGTACTGTCATCTCCAACTGGTTCTTTTTTCTAAAGCAAAAGAAACATTCAACTAACTTAAAATGATTTATTTTAATCTCAGCAATGCTCAACATGCTCCCTAAGTACGCACACACACACACACACACAGTGAAACCAAAGTTCATTTATTACTTTAAATATTATGTACATGTAAATATATCTCATGAGAATGATTATTTTCTAAGAATTTATCTTTGATCTACTTCCATAAATCATTCTCTGATCTTTATGTAAGATTTATAACTGTGTGCAATGTAGATATCTTATTTTCTTCATGTCTAACATTCATGAAATAAATTCTGAAATTGCTATGCAAAAGAATGAATTTTTTTCAAATCCAATAATTGTTTTAATTACTGTAATAGTTTGATTTATTAAAACATTTGCAGTTTGAAATTTTTCTTAATAAATAAGTAGGCACTAAATACCTAAATAGTTTGTATTAAAAGGTTTTTACCTTCATTTTTTCCCCAATCATTTTGTTACATTGGTTCCGAAGTTTATTCAGGTAATCAGCTCTGTAACGCACTGAAAGAGAGAGAGAGAGAAAAAAAAAAGTATGTTATAAAAGAAATAATAAAACTTCCCAATGTATTTTAAGTGCATATAGCATAACAAGCATCTTACGTGTTCAAAACTGGAAATTATATCAAAGAAAAATGAAGAACTGAGATTGCTATCAGATGCTATTGCACAACCCAAAGGGTGAAAACCAATATCAGTTTGTATTCAAAGTTAAGCATATGTCATGAAAGCATATACCAATGAGTATTTTCATATAAAACTAATTGAAATCTAACTTAGTGCAGACTGATACTTTTTAAATTCAACAAAGATCTAAATTAAGCAGTTAAGATGTCCAAAATGCATACAGTAAGCTCCAAATAACATTTGAATATTACCGTATTTGACTGTATATAAGATGCAACCCAATTTCAGCAGGGGAAAATCAAGAAAAAAATTAGCAATTAGTAAAATTAGTAAATGGTACAACCTAGGCTATATTTATGAGGTATTATTTTGGTTAAGCAAGCCATGATTTCAATTAAATGAAAAATAATAGGAAAAAAAGAACAAGCCTATAAAAACTTTATTATATCCAAAGGTAAGAAAACAAAATAAAAATCAAGCAATTATTACAATTGAAAATTGCCATCAAATATGGTACATATTTTGATATTTATAAATCTTGGCTTGAGAGAGAAGGAAAAAAATCCAGTAGTAAAAAAGCAATCATTTATAAAAAGTATTTCACAATTGGTGAATAAAAATAGTTGATAAATCAGTTTATTTTTTATATTATATAAATCTGAGGATTTGTGAAACTTGGGAAGATTAAGAAAGAAGGCTTAGAGAATTTAACATTCACATGGCTCATTGAAGGAGAAAGAAGCAATGGAAAGCAGCAAGTAACCTACTTGACCAGTTTATGAAAATGGATAGAGGAACATGGAATTACAAAGAGAAGGTATTGCTGAGAGGATATTTTAGAGAAACATGATTATCCATCTCTTGAAGGGACAAGGCAAAGACATTTCAAGTTATGAACAAAATAAGCATATCAGATGAATTTTACATTTTTATGACATATCCAGTAAGTATTAAAAAAAAGAAAAAGAAAAAAAAAGACGTTTGATTAAAGCAAACATGAAGACATTTTCTAATTTATTTGTTATTATTTTTAAGCAAGAATAACAATCTTAGCAAAACAAATGTCTTCTGGTTGGTTATAAAGACCAAATTAGAATGGCTACATTAAAAATGCACCCATTTCAATAAATTGATTTGTTTTCAAATTGTTATAATGGCACCAACTTGCAGCATTCAAGGAGGGAAATGTCTTAGAAGCATCCAAGATAATTCACTTGGCTGGAGGTTGGGGTGAGGTCAGATGTGCAGTTATCTGTTACTTAGCTTTTCATATATAAAATGTATTTTTCAACAGACAGAATTTATGAAATTGGTGGAAAGTTTATACAAAATTTTATTCAAAAAGAGACTTTTTTTAAAAGATCGATATTGATTAACAAAATATCGATTTTTCCCTTCATTGTTTAAAATTTATACTTAAAATTGGGCATTAAAAATATCAATTTGAAATGAAAGAAAAATGGTTTGTCTAACGCCTTAAGTAATCAAGCTAAATTCATGTTTAGATTAAACTTGTTTCTTAATTCTTCTACATAAGCTAGATTTGAATGAGGTTAGTATATTTTTACATTCATAGTGTGATTTGTTTCAAGAGGAGGCTGCATGTGAAAAAATAATGGCAAGCCAGACAGCAAATTGGTCCATATTAGTTAACTGTAGTTCTAATCATCATACAAGGCAGCTTGATTCTGAAAAAAACATGAAATACTATTTGAAGAAATGTAAGAGGCTCCAAAAAAGTGACACAAAGATCTATGAACACTTGATATATTCAAGGAAAGATATTAAAATAATCCAGAACATTTACTCGGAACAAACCACCTGGAATGTGGATAGAAAATTAATTCTGCAAGTCTCTGTGTGTGTATGTGTGTGTGTGTATGTGTGTGTGTGTATATATATATATGTATACACACACGAGAGAGGAATCAACTTCCCTTTCCTGTGTAAATTTTAAAGCTGGACGCATATTAATGGACACAAGAAATTGGTCTGCTTCAATCTCATTATTGAAGAGACAAAAGATGTCATCGATGTAATGGAAATAAATGTCAGGTTTATTAGGTTTCAATAACATACTCTCTTCCTGGGACCCAACAAAGATATTTGCTAAAAAAGGTCCCAAGAATTTACCAAGAATATTTTCCTAAACTTTAATGATTACTGGGTAGTTAAAAATTATATAAAATGGCGTTTATGTTATATTTGCCAAGTATTTGTTACATTAACTGGCCCCACCCCTCAAAAAAATTCTCAAACATAAGTGTATGGAGATGTCAACACCTCGCAAAAATACCCACCTCCATGTTAAAAAAAATGCTTTTTTATCTAACTAAAAATAAGGTTTCAAATCAGATTAATTTTTTAACTTTAAATCAGCTAATCTTCCTCAAAGTTTCCTAAAAGTATATTTTATTTTTAAAAGATTTTTTTTAATAAAGAGAATTACACTGTACTGAAATTAATAAAATCAGTCATTTTGAGATTTGGGAAAAAAAAAAAAAAAAAAAAAAATCATTCTAATCAAATTAAATTGTTTTGAAATACAGCAAATTTTGCTTATTGAAATATTAAATTTAATATTAATATGGCTTTAAAACTAAAATAAAAACTTCAAAAAAAGATTTTTCATTTTTAAAAATTTGTTTTGACTTTATTCATCGATTTTCTTTGGCGGTATCTGGATATATAGAGAATATGTTTATTAGAAGCAGATATGTCGAACTAACAGCAACATCATTCACCTTATGTTACATTTATTACATTAAAATAACAAAGTGTGTTAAATTCACAATTAAAAAAGTAAAGAGTCCCGAAAGTTACAAAATTAATTTGAAATATCAAATGTGGTTTAATAAATATATGATATTAAAATAGCCAATCCTTATTCAAAAACCTTAAATCATAAAATAAAATGTGAATATTGTTCTTCAGTGAATTGTTTGAATCTAAGACATTGAAACATGAAAGGCTAACATTTCTTATTGGCACTCAGTTTGTGAGAGTTCAATTTCCTAAAGAAAGCAGAAAAATCAGTTTTTAAATCAAGTAAAACAATGTCAAACAAGAAAATTTATTTTATATAATAATGGAACCTAAATTTCCAAATCAATTCTTTTTGTAAATGTTTAACAGCCTCTTAAATAAACTTACTTTTATGTTCGAATAATTGGTTCCAAATAATTTGATAATCTTGGTAGCTTCTGGAATTTTTAATTGAAATTATCAAACCAACACTCATTTTTATTGCTAGTAGTACCAGATGAAGGATTTCCTATGCTATTTTTAAGATTTGATTTTTGCACCTGACATTTTCATAAAAGAAATCCTGAAACAATTACATCTCTTTACGTCAGCTTTGTCTTTGCAGGTTATATTTCCAACATATCATCAATCTTATTGCTGGCAACCAACATATACCATTTTTTCCAGACACATTTTTTTCTCAACTTGTTCCATTGGCATAACCAGGGTTATAAGCAGGAAGGTTTTGAACTTTAACAGGAGATTAATAATAAGGTTTTGTTGAAAAAAAAAAAAATAAATAAAAAACCCAACAAAAAAATACCCTTACTATTAAAGAGATATTTTAAAATTAGTTTTTTGACTAAAATTGTATATAAAATGAGAAATAACAGCTATGAAGTTGTTAGGAAGCAGTCACATACATTAGTAGGGACTGAGAAAATTAAAATCTTTTTGAAAGCCCAACACACAAAATTTTGAGTTTTGCTAAGACTTTCAGGTCGTTTTTTTTTTTTTTTTTTTTTAAATCTTTTTACCCAAAGCAAGACTAAGACACTAAGAAAAAAAAGAAGTGTCATTAAAAAGAACAGGTTTTAAAGAGACAAGGGACAACTGATAGTGCATTTAAATTTTTGAAGATTATAGTTGACCGGAAAGCTAGTTACACAGATGAGAAGTTTGAGAGAAGAAAACTATCAGAATAGAACTTATAGTTACATCTAGATATTTCAACAACAATAAAATGATGAGACCTTGTTGCCAATCTAGTACTATGCTTAAATCCATAAGGTTGAGATACCAAAGAGAAAAGAACATCTAGCATGACAGTGAACCAGATTTCTTACCACCAGACCTAGCTAGCAAGTGATTCAATATATCATTTCAAGCCATGTCAGTGAAAAGTGTTAGACTGAGAAAGTGAAGGACTTACATACTTGGGAGGTTAGCATCTGTCATTCTGATGGAAAATTAAAAACAAAAAGATGATTAGTAGGTAGGTAGGTTTGAGAATAAAGCTCAGAGTGACACCTGCATTTATATAGAAGGATCTAGAAGAGTAGCCACTCAGGACAATTAAGAACAATTGATAAGAATCAAATCAAAAATTTAGCCAGAAACAAATGAATCAAATCAAAGATTTCGCCAGAAACATCACAATCTTTTAACTTGTGAAGAAAACTGCCAAATGTCTTCAATATATCTAAGGCAACAACCCGAGCTTATCTAAAGATTAATAGACTCTTTCTGCAATAACCAGAAACACATCGGCAATTGACCTAGTGAAGTAAAAGCCATATTGTTTATCTGAAAGAAGATCCTAGTGAGATGCTTAACCAAGTCTGAGTACATTAGAGCCTCTCAGATAGGCCTCCACCGGTCATTAATGACCATGGATTTGATCCCACCCAACTGTAAGGTAGGATCAAGCATGGCACTACAAGCCCCACAATATTACGCAATTGTTGATCAGAGCAGCCGCTCAAGATGCTATGCAAGAGTTAGGGCTCCTAACTACCATTTGGGAACAGCAACCAGAGAACTATCAACCTGGCACCCTCAGTATGAAGAGACATTGCCACAGACTACACATATCACAAGGGATTCACGACAGCAGTAATACAGAGGCCAGAGAAAAGGAAGATCCAGGAACCCCTTCCTAAACAGGAAACAAGGGATGAGCCTCTATACCTGTTCTACAGAAGGCGGGGGAGTATTGACCAAGTGATATGTAGGCCTAGCTGATTTAAAGTTTAATTAATCTGATTTGAAACTAATATTACTTTTAGTTTAAAATATCACAAGAAATATTTTTGAACATTTAGATGAGTGTTTTTATGAAGTGTTGACAACTTAATAGACTTAGGGTTGTGAATTCCTTCAAAGGTGGGGATATATCAGCAAAAATTACTTGACAAATATAACATGGTCACCATTTTTACATAAGTTTGTAACTGCTTAGTAATCTTAAAATTTTAAAAAAACATTCTATCTAATATTTTATTGAATTTTAGATACTTTGGTAATTTACTATAGTTACCACTCTTATTTTCTGATAATGTTGTGTATGGATATCTGTATTTCATCAAAAAATTCAAAATTCTTTTCAAAATACTGGAGGTGGGGCAGGGCGATGAATTGGAGTAAGCTTTTTCCATTTATGATTAGTAAGTCTAGTTTTTACTAAATTATTATTAGGTCTCAATTATCACCTATCTGCCACAAATTAATACAGAATTTTAAAAGATCTAAAACATGAAAACAATTCTTGTAAAATTCATTATTCATGGAAAAAAATTTTCTTAATATATATGTCCATATCTTATTCATAAAAGCAATTAAAAGTTTTTCTAATTAAATGTCTTAGTTTTGTTTTATTGCATTTTTTATTTTATGATTTAGAGCACATTTTGTTGTCCCATACTAATTTAGCCACCCAGTGACAAAAAAAAATTTAACTAAAATTTTTTTACGGTTCTAAAGAGGATTAATAAAAATATAATTTAATAATAACTAAAAACGAACTCTGATCTTAATAACAAAGATTTTGATAAAACTTTTCAATTCATCATTTTTCTTTTAGTAATTCTTTGGATGTACATAAATGCTTTTAAACACTTTCGATAACGAATATCTCTAAAAACAGTTTGCTACATAAAAAACTAAAAAGTGATCCTTCTTACGAAAGCCAAAATAATTTTTTGACGATAAAACTTTATTTTTATTAAGTTTGGAACCTTTTTTCATCAAGCTATACTGTTTTTTGTTTTTTTTTTACGAAAAAGTGGAGGTACCTAAAACTAAAAGTGCCTGTCATGCATCATCATCATCATGTATCACAAAAATTTAAGGTCTGAGGCTTGTTCAAGTGAACGTGTCAAATTTAAAGCCTTTATTTTAATTTTTTTTTTTTTTTTTTTTTAACAATCAGTCCCTATTGGTGATTTCTGCAACAACTAATGACCACGAAGGGTATGATCCAGACCTTGGGATTATCTCAAATTAGAGTCTTTATGGTAAGAATGAAATTTAAGGTTACTGAAACAGCGACAGAACCGTTAACTGCGGAAACATCTGCACCTATTCATCGATAGTCAAAGGATTTTTCATTATGCTCAACTTCGTGGCATATAGCAATGCTAAGAAAACACTAATTTTTCACATCTTATGCATAATTAATTCAAAGACAGAACGTAAGTTCGTAAGAGTAAGACTCACCTAAAGTGCATAAAAAATTAAGTAATTTAATCTTCAGGGACAACCATTTTTATTTTTATTTTCTGTACTATTCTGTGCATAACAAAGTTAAAAATCCTTTCTGAATTTTCACCTTCTTAGTTTTTAAAAATCAAAGCAGAAAAATAGCCATAAAGTTTTAACTTGAGAGTCATTTTTTAAAGCTAAGACAGATTTCATTCATTTTCAACCAGCTGTGTAGTTATCGATTAAAACAAAAAAAAAATCTGTAAAAAGGTTACATTTTTTTCTTACGTCTCTAAACGAATTCTTGAATGAAACATTAATGGTTGAATCAAGCATTATTAATAATAATTAATGGTTGAATCAAGCATTATTAATAATAATTAATGGTTGAATCAAGCATTAATGGTTGAATCAAGCAATCTGTTGATTAATACATCGCTTTTTAAAACAAATCCATAGCTAAACAAAAAAGAATAAGTCATTATTTTTGCACAAATTAAAAAAATAAATCGTTAACAGACAACACAGATTTTAATTATAAAAACTGGTAATTAAATACACAAACTAAACAATACACAGAAGCTAAGAATCGTTATTCGATTACTTAAGTTAAAAGTTCATTTTTTATGCAGGCTAAAATTCATTTTGCAACATTGTACGAGTATTTTTCGCTGGACACATGTACATGTTCAGTTGCGTAGTGAACAATCACTCCCAAATATTCAAATTGACAGATTAAATCTAATACAGGGTAACGCAAAAGTAAGTAATCAGACGATGATGCAATACTTTCTTCTTTGTGATTAACAAAATTTCGAGCGCCATTTACAAGACAACATTTATTTATACCGGCCGGCGTAAATAACTTTCTTCACTTACATTTTCGCCACTGCGTATCATTTTCCACCACTTTATCGACCAGGGTGACATCTTTGTATCGTTTAGCTTGATTCTCTCGGATTTTGTCCGGATCTCCGCCCTTGTCCGCGCGGAATAATTCTAAATCCAGAACCATGGTTCAGAAGATACTCACTACTACTCTGTTGCTCTGCGTCAAAGGGGAGTAAAAACTGCTGCTGACGACATCAAATAATTACTTCCGTTTGATCATGCTCAGTAAAGAGAAATAATTTCGTCATATCCGCTTAGTTACATAGCAACGGACCACACTTACGAACATAGAATTCATGCTTTTTTCTCTCTATCAGTCAGTTGTGTGCCATGCGTGATACACTCTTAGGCGATCCAGCTCGGTTCTCCGATTCCTCAATCCAAGCCATCATCCATTACTTCACCGTGGTCCTATTACAAAGGCATTAATGGCAGGGAATAGTATCGCCACCTAATAGCCTTTTCGTTCTCATTTGCTGTTTTTTAGCAAATGAGAACGAAAAGGCTGATTAGAGCTTCCTTTTTTTTTTTAGTCGTCTTTCATCGCAATGTAATTCTCTTCGTTAAATCTTCCAAAAATAAAATATACTTTTCTGAAACTTTATTTTGGAATATTAGTTAATTTAAAGTATAATTAATCCTATTTAAAACACTGACTAAGTTTAAAATATCGCAAAAATGCATTTTTAACAAGACAGTAGCTGTTTAGTTTATTTAAGGCGTTCGCAGGTTTTACAGCTTAATGATATTGGTATTTAATGTTGTTCTATGGGTGATCCAGGCGTTAAAAGGTAACTGAATTAACATGAGAGCCTTTTATATATAATTTTTTAATACTCAGTAATATTAAAAAATTAAGAAAATATTCTCTCTAATCTGTTTTACTGAATTTTAAATTTTGGTGGGTATATGTTTGCTATTGTTATGGTATCTATCTATCTATCTATCTATCTATCTATCTATCTATCTATCTATCTATCTAAGATTAGATTAGATAGATAATCTAATCTAATCTGGACGGAGTGATTCCCCTTTGAACGGGATCTAAATAAAGAAGGCACTAGTCATTTTGATCTAAAAGTAAAACACACGTTGATATCAGAAGTAGGATTGTCATGAAACTATGAAACTAAAAGTACATTAACAGAGCACTAGAGAACGGATACACTTAGACGTCAGACGAATAAAATATCCGAGGCAGAAACGGAAAATAAACAAAATCAACAGCAACGTGTCGACGCCAGAGCCGTTCCTATTTGACCAGCTCGGACAGTGGCCAAAATGGATAAGAAGATTCACTCGCTACAAAACCGTATCGGGCATCGAAGAAACGCACGAAAGAGTCCAAGTGGACACACTTATATACACCATAGGCGATAAAGCTGAGGATATCCTAGCTACCTTTAAACTATCGCTGGAGGACCCGGAAAACTTCGATATAGTCAAACAGAGATTTGACTCCCACTTTACGGCCAGTACAGACATAATTTATGAACGAGCGATGTTCAACAAGCGCTGCCAACAAGAAAGTGAGTTAATAGACGCTTTTTTGACTGACCTACACGTGTTAGCAAAAACATGCGATTTTAAGGGGCTTGTATACGTTGTATACGTTACCGTAAAAAAAAAAGACATGCAAAAAAAAAAGAAAAAGAAGAAAATCTCTTAAAAAATTACGAGGGCAATAACCCTAAAGGGCACAGACAACAGCGGCAGCCAGAAACAAGGTGTCGCCGTTGTGGTAACAGTGAACCATTCGAGACGTAGGTGCCCCGCCATACTGTAAAGCAGTCGGCCATTACAGACAGTGTTGCAAGAAGGTCTACGAAGTACAATATGACGAAGACTACTCATACAGCAGCGATGACAACACCACCCTAGGGCTATTGACAGTGGTTGAGATTAAGCAGAACAAACCATGGAAGATTGAACTGGCAATAAATAATAAGTCAGTGAAATTTAAAAAAGACACTGGAGCTGATGTCACTGTTATACCAGAAGACATCTATAGAAAAATGAAATTACCGGAACTAGTAGCAGCAACAGAAAACCTACATGGTCCACACCATAACCCCCTAAAAGTGACAGGAAAACTAAAGGCAAACATCCAAGGAAATAAAGGACGACAAACAATACATTTATATCATCTCTAGCCTGGAAGAGCCACTATTAGGAAGATCTGACATTGAGGCACTAAAAATATTGGTGATAAACTCTGCAGTACATAATATCAGAAATACCAACCATAAACAAACGTTTGATCCGATGAAGGGGATGAAAGACTTATTTTAGAGCCTTGGCTTATTTGGAAGATGCTAAGCCCTATTCCATCCCAATGCCATGTCATGTACCCCTAACATTAATGAAGGAAACATAGAAAGAACTCATAAGGATGGAAAAGATAAGGGTGATAAGCAGGGTAGAAGAGCCCACAGAATGGTAGTGGCGCCAAAGGACAATGGAAAGACCAGAATACGCGTTGACCTGACAAAACTAAATTCATATGTTTAAAAGAGAATTTAATTTGCTACAAACAGTCGGATGGGGCCAAAATTATGTCCAAACTAGACGCTAATAGTGGATACTGGCAAATCCCTTTATCATGTGAATCCCGCCAATTAACGACCTTCATTACTTCGTTTGGCAGATTGTAATTTAACCGTCTACCGTTTGGGATTACATCAGTCAGTGAGGTATACCAGAAACGGATGTCAGTTATACTAGAAAACCAAGAAGGGGTAATATCTATGCTAGATGACGTACTGGTATACGGGACGAATCAAAGTGAGCATAACAAGCGGTTAAAAGCCACACTGAAGAGGATACAAGCAGCAGGGATAACCAAGACCTCGTTAAAATTCACTCAGCATTGATGGCCTAAGGCCCGACCAAGACAGGGTTTCAGGAGTTTACAATCGAGACGGATCATAAACCAATCATAACCCTTCTAGGTAACAAAGACATAAACGAATTACCAGCTAGAATACAGAGATTTCGCATCCGGCTCATGAGGTTCAGCTTCAAAATCCCTGTTTCCGGCAAAAACCTTTACACTGCCAATACCCTATCAGGAGCCACGCCTAGCAACATGCCGGCCATCCAAGAAAAAGAACTGGATGAAAGTTCAATGTTCGTCCAAGCCATCATGAAATCTCGACCTGCAACCGATAGACGGTTGGCAGAATTAAGGGAAGCAACCAGCAATGATGACACAAACACAAACACATACACATTAGGAACTAAGTGAAAAATAGATGGCCTACAAAAAACAAGTTCCAATGCGCATCAAACCATATTGGGCCCATCGAGGAGAAATTACCTGGGGGTAAAGCTTACTAATGTATGGGATACGGATCATAGTCCCCCAGTCCAAGAAATAATTGAGATCCACCCAGGTCACCAAGGCATTACAAGATGCCGACAACGTGCACGCCAATCACTTTGGTGGCCAGGTTTTTCCGACCAAATAAAAAACAAGGTGGAGAATTGTGAAACATGTGCCAGGCTGAGACACCAACCAGCCGAACCGTTAATGGCAACTAAACGCCTACCCAGACCCTGGTATAGCCTGGCTTCTGACTTGTCTGAACTAAATAACCAGACGTACCTGGTGGTCGATTACTTCTCAGTAAAGTATATAGAATTCACCCAACTAGGTTCAATTACCCCAAAAGTGGTAATAGAAAACCTAAAATAAATATTCGTCAGACATAGAATACTAGTTACCTTGAGAACAGATCCAGGAAGCCAATACATGGCTAAAAAATTTGCTGATTTCGCAAGAATTTGAGGCTTTCAACACATCACAAATAGTCCTATATTTTTTCAAAGTAACGGAACAGCGGAAGCAGCAGTAAAAATTATAAAGCACATAGTGAGGAAATCATATGTCCCTTTTAGGCTAGCCCATGTAACTACCCCAATGGACTGTGAGTACTCTCTCAGCGAACTGCTAATGGGGAGGAAATTAAGAACCAATATCCTAATCCATCCGAAGTTACTGGCGTCCAAGTGCCCTAACTACAAACTCATTCGGAATAGGGATGACCACAAGAAGGCTCAACAACATCACACCTACAACCAGAAACACAGAGCAAGAGAACTGAGACCACGTGAACCTGGAAACCATAGTGTGGATTAGAAGCCCAAACACCAGGAAGGAACAATAGATGGAAACTCTACGATCCTACATCGTGGAAATAAACGACAGCAGACGATACATCCAACGCAACCGCCGACACATTATACCACCTCTACTCCGTCAGCATCAATGGACGAAACTGAAGAAATGACTCATCAACCAACCAAGTCCCCCGAGCCACGTAACAACCAGGTCTGGACGAATATCAAAACCACGCACAAGACTGGACATTTAAAATGAACAACAGTCATAAATTAAGAAGGTAAGATGTTATGGTATCTATCTATCTATCTATCTATCTATCTATCTATCTATCTATCTATCTATCTATCTAATATGGACGGCGTGATTCCCCTTTTGAACGGGATCTGAATGAAGAAAGCACTCGTCATTTTGATGTGTTTTGATTCGTTTTTCATTTACTGACACAACAGCTATAGTTATCGCTCTTATTTTCTGATCAGTAATTGAGTTAGTGTTTGGAAAAAAATGGAGGCCTGCTTTTAACTAATATAAATATAAAGCGGGACAAAATTTAATTTCTCGAAATTTCATCACTTAATAGGAAGAGGTAAAATGTAAAAGTAAATATATCTACCAAGATTTTCTAAAAAATTTTTAAATAATTTAATTCATTTTTGAAATGTCCTGAAGGTTTTATTAAAATCCAACAATTATTTAATTTTTGCAAGAATTTTCAAATCAGTATGTTTTTACCGGAAAAAAGACGCTAAATTTCCTAAATACTATGTCTTTGCTGCACCCGATGACGCAAGAAAAACAAGATTTTTAACCAAAATTTCGAACGTGCCCGAAAGGATTAAGAATACTTAATAAACATTTTGAAGATAAAACTTTATTTTTATCAAGTTTGGGTCCGTTTTCATCATGTTATGCTCCTTTTTTCAGCGAATTATTGGGAGGTACCAATTTTGTAATTATTATCGTTTATCAACACCGAATATTAAGTTTAAAATGACAGGTCAATATTTTAATAATGCAGATATTAGACATTATTAGAGAATATTGTGCAAACCTACTTACGCATGAACATATACATACAAACACAAAATCACATGTACAATGCCAAACGATCATTGGCTAATAAATCACTAATACATTTTCTACAGGCAATTTACAAATCGCAGTAATGAGACAATTTTAGAATCGCTTTATTTTTTAAGTAGTCAAATTTGTGCACTTTTGGGAGAAGTGGCTCACAGAAGCTCACTTAAGTCTTCCCAAAGCTCGCTCGCTGATTGATTGATGTCAACCAATCAGATCGTTTGCACGTAAAGAATAATTTTTCCCGCGCAACGAATCGGAGCCTATGTCGCTTATTTAAGCCAAGATTTTTCTTATATCAGTTAGTGAGACCTTAACTGCTAAACGAATCTACGACAGTTGGAACTCCAGTTCTAACCACGCGCCAACCTTCTCACTCACACGCACACCCACATGCTGGTGATAATTTGTACACCTACACTAAAAACTTCTTTTGACACAACAATACTTTTCAACAGAAATATCCCAAGAACAATCATATCATGAAACACTCATGAACATTTATCCAGTGAACTTTAAACCAAATAATTATAAATAAATTGCAGGCAAACAAAGAGAGGCAACTCTTGATTAATTCAACCTTTCTTACTTAAATGCATGTTTTCTTTCACATTGTTGTTTGATATTGTACATCTTGTTAATATACATATATTTTAAGTGCAACAATGTCTTGTGGTTATTCTTCTTGCGTAAGTCCTGTTTTCTTATCAAAGTTAAATTAATGTGGTGAAGTACCTCACAATATGATGCAGGAAGTTTGTATATAAAATATTCAGATTGATTTAGATAACTGACGTAAAGATATGCAACGTTAATATTGTTCTAGGTAAACCTATCACCAAGGCATGGACTGAAGTTATTTGCGAAATCCGATAAATTCTAGATTCTTGATCTGGATATAGGTGAACAATAACTAGTTCACATTAACTTAATACAATATTCTTTAATATTGTGTTCTAAGGGAGGCTACTCCGATTTATCAGAAAGAAATTTGAAAAGAAGGTTTTAAGCAAGACCACGAGGTGTGAGAGTTAACGAATTTTGGTTTTTCGATTGTAGCTCATAAGAGACTTGCATAGAAGAGAAAGTGCTGTTGTTATGGGCGTGTTCTTTAACGCATATATCTTTTGTATTATTAATGATTCAAGAAAACAACAAAACTCCAAATGTGAATCAACAAGTATATATTGAAATAACATACAAGAACAAAATATACAATACTTTGTATTCAATGTATAGATTAAGGGAAAAGAAGTTGCTTCCCTTTTACTGTATTTTGATTTGTAATTGATTGTTCGAAAGAAAGTTCTTTTGAGAGAGAAATGTTCAGGAATCAATGTTAGAAGAACTCTGCTGTTAGAATAGATAACACAAGAATACAATTGATCAGAAAATGTGTTTTGTTAGAGAAATCAACAGAGTCCTGGTAGATTGAACTTGTATGAGTCACAGAGAGATATGTATATATATATTACAAAATTCTGTGTCTGTGTGTGCGTTTGAAATGTTGTGAGTAAAGTCATAGGTTTGTGTTGACAAGCGAAATTTGCTGGACTCTACTGGCGGCTTGTGAAAAAGTCGCCTCTTTTAAAGCTACAGATAGGCTCCCAGTGAAACCGCGGGAAAAGTTGATTTTACACTAAAATATGTGATTGGTTAAAATTTGACCAATCGCTAAATTTGTACTAACGACACAAGTAAGCAAGTTCAAAACCGAAAAATTCAAAGCAACGACTGCGATGGATAAATTGTCCTATAGAAAGGCAGTATTGATTTATTAGCCAATCGCAGACGAATAAAACGTGGGCGTGGAAAAACAGCAGTCGCTACACCGTAATTGGCTTTTCAATATTCCACTAATGCCATCATATTTTAAAGGACGAGCGAAATGAAATCCATACTAAACAATCGTTCGTAGATTCGCGAGATGCCTGACAGAGTTACCCTAAGTTCAAACAATTATTTTCGCATGGCTTTCGCGGTTTGGGACCAATGTTTTCAGGGAAAGTAACAGCAAAACTATCCACACTTATAATCCATGATGTAGAGAAACATACAATTCAATAAAATGGTTGATTTTTGTCGCATTTTTGTATAGACTTTGCAGGCCGGAATAAAATATTGTCTGCATCTAACGAAGACTATTTTGGCTTACGCCATTTTCAAATTAGAATGGGACCTTTTGAAAACCTGGGAATGGTAAAAAATTTATAGTCCTTAAAATTTCAGTTGAACAGTAAAAAAAATATTTAAAAAACAGATTCCAGTTGTGCTGCTTTAGAGATTAGCTTTAAGGTATGAACAGCAAAATAGCCATTTGGTTTAGTTTTTAACAGGTTTTATGTTCCTTAAAGGCTTTAAGAAACATAATCGCCACAATAACTAGCTTAAAACGATTGTTGGCGATTAATGTTTTAAACTGTACAAATGGCACTTAAAGATTACAGTAAAAGCTGAATTTTATGAATGCTAAAAGGACCAACCACTGGCAAATAACAAAAATATATGAAGCAAGGCAATATAAGACGATGTACAATGGGCTAATCCCGCGTAACACCCTTGTCACTTTTCAACAGCATGATCACAAACCTGGAGATCCGGTCGGGGACGGACCACTGGCGGAACCATTTGTTGAACACGACAAAATCGGGACAAAGATGTGCGACAGCCTCAAGTACAATTCATAAGGCAAACCATCCAGACCCGGCGACTTGCCTTTGCCGACCTTCTTCACTGCTGCGTAGACCTCGACTTCCGTAATCTCTCCCTCGCAGATAGTCGCTTCAGTCTAGTAAAGACAGATTAAACTTTCAGTGTCCAGCCACTCTAGGCCTACAATCTAACACCACCCGGACACAAACGAGTTTGTGGTTCGAATAGCCTAACCTCTGGGACAATCTAACAAATCTACATCGGCTTCTTATTATATGTACTTATTCCCAAATATACAAGAATTGTGGCACATAGCCGAAGGGGAAAAAGAGAGGGGCTGGTCTTCCTTAGCTGTCCTAGTCCTAGTTAATCCGACTATAATTTACACATTTATCACAAGAATTCATCCATCGCCTCCAATGCTACATATACCCAAATACCACATACTCGCAGGGAAACCTATGAAACACATTATGAAAATTAAAAAATTGAGAGTTCATGTATATCTGTCAAAATTTCATGATTCATGAAATGATGGGGGAGGGGAGATGAACTCCCCAATACAAACTCAAAATGTAAACAAAGGATACAACTAAAACAAAACAATGTTTGTAGGAACTGTCCACCCCTCAAAATAATGAGCGGCCACTGTATTCTGCTACTAGACAGAATCAAGCAGCACACTCACTAATGGAATAGAAGGTAAAATAAATGACGGAATAGGGAAATTAAAGGCTGACTTTTGTTGTCCCCTGGTTTTCCAAGCGACAACAAAACCTGGGGAGTTTGGGAATCTCGACATGGGTCATAATAAAAGAGAGTGCCGGATACAGGCCGGGAACTCGTACTCATTAACTAGGAAAACAAAATAACGTTAACTTAATCAGGGGAGGGTTCACAGGAAACCATCCCGTTGCGTCAAGGGAACTTAGAAGAGAAAATCAAGGCTAGCCCCACACGAACTAGGCTCGTCTCAATCACCCACTTTTCGCTGAAATCTGTCGAAATCAAATGCTTATGATCAGATCTGATTTTTACCCTAAGCTGGTGTTTAAAGAAAACAACCAGATCCTGATACAAATAACGTTCATTTCGCAAGATTCCCTTCTTTTCGCGACGTCCACACCACCACGGCTAGGAACGTGAAAAACATCATCCGTTTTACCCCGGATAACGGGGGCGACACATTGTCGCACGCGTACGCGAGATCAATGGATACGAGCTGCTCAGGAGTGATACAAGTCGTCAACTCGCAACATACTCCCAGAAGGGGCGCGCCTGAGGATAATGGTAGAAGGCGTGCACAGGCGTTTCTTCCAAACCAACGTCGCAAATCTGCCTGGTTACACAGAGGATCATTCGCAACCCCCTCCACTAATTCATGATACAATAGTCTCCGACGCCGAGAAAGGTCACTGGACCGAGGAATGGCCCTCAAGGCCGACCAACACTCGCTGAGGAAACTCAATAACCTTCCATAACCGCGACAGCGCTTACCTCAAGAAATGGGAGGAGTGAAGGCATCCCTAACACTCGGCGCCAAAATCGAGTCCTCTGTCAAAACGCCCACCTAGGTGTGGCAATCCCAGCTCCCCATGACACGGACGCTGATAACAGGCTTCTTTACGGACCCAATGTTTGCGACCACCCCAGAAACCAAGCTACGATCAACCGTTGCCTTCTCGCTAGCACCCCATCCCCTGTCTATCTGGAGGTTCAGGATGGCAATCCTGTCCCTCATTAAGAACCCACCAGGAACGGCCCCAGCTGATAGAAAAAGTCGACACACTCCCCATGATCGTTGGGTGCATAAACCGCAATGACCCAAAATGAACCACTGTTTACGGCAATATCGGTCACGACCAACCGGCTCTCCACGTCCACATGGACAAGGTTCACCTTCGCCCGCAGGGAACGCTTGACTAATAAGGAAACACCTCTGGCTTGCCGGTCCCCGTATGGTGAATTGACGGCAAAGTCGTTAGACAGCACACTGGCATCGACGTCGCAGACAAAGTGTGTCACCTGGATCGCGGCCACATCTATACCAAACGACAAGAAATTACGAAGCAGGCGGACTGCCTTACTCCGATCTCTCAAGCCGTTCACATACAAGCTAGCTAGCTTAATAGACATCTGTTAAGTTGGAGTCCCTTACACACAGACTGTACGGGAATCTATGGCAGTCGGGACCCCGACGGTTTGTCACATACTACTGGTATCAATATCGGTCGTACTTCGACCGTCTGAGACAACCCCACCGACGTCCGTTGGGAAGGATTTTTTATAGCCCTATATAAGGAGGGGGTGGAGCAAAACGGGACCCACCCAGAGCAAAAATTAGACTTTTTTTTTCAGTTCTGATGTTTTCAGTTGTATCATCCTGATGTTCGGCAACGCGCTTTTTGCCTCCACCAGGTACTACCACACCTTGCCACCCGTATTTCTTATGAGTGTAATCACTCCAGGCGCCTTCGGGAAATTTCTGGAGTCTTCCGTGGACTTCTCGTCTATGGTTGTACATTTAAGCAGCGGCCTCAAGAGGGCCTTCCTTTGAGAAGAAAGATGCCTGTCTATCACACATAGTTTTTCCCCTCTGGGAACAGTCTTTTCTTTTTCTTCCTCTCTTCTTTTCTCTGTCTTGAGTAGGGTTAGGGGAGGGAGAGAGAGAAGATGGATCCTTTGGTGGTGATGCTGTTTATCGGTTCTTTCCGGTGAAGCAGAAACGGATTAGGTCTCGGCAGCTACCAGAACCTTCTCCGTCCTACTCTGATCAGAACTCTTCTCCTTTTGGTGCACTTTGTATCGTCTTCCTGCTTGTCATCCCTCCCTCTTTTCAGTGATGAGGATCGCGGTGGAGGCACTTCCTCCACATCCATGAAGAGATCCAGCTGTGGTAAGTCCTCCTGTGGCTGGATCGTCTGCTGCACTAGTTTTTCATGGAGGTCCTGCTCCGGTTGCTGCTCTCTGCTGCTGTTGCTTGGGTTGCTGTTTTTGTTGAAGCTTCTCCGGCGATTTCCGCTGTCGCTGCTCCTGCCCCAGCTGCCACTACTGCTTCGGCTCCAGTTGTTGTTGCAGCTGCTGCTTTGGCCGCTGCTCTTTCGCCTGCTGCTGCTTTGGCTGCTGCTGTTTCTTGGCAGCTCCCTTTTTCGGTACATCCTGCTGGGGAGGCGGAGTTGTCGCCTTCACTCCTTTTTTCACCACCTCAGTCCAGTCCCCACTGGAGACCTTAGTTGCTTTCTCCCTGGGCTGTTCCGGTTGCGGTTTTTGGTTGCGTCTGTGGAGGCCTCGTGGTTGGACACAGCTTGGCCAGGTGTCCGGACGCACTACAAGCACAACAGGAAGGGCGACAACCCTCAGCGACCAAATAAATTTTCCAGCCGTCACAAGTGATTATGTTGGGATCTCGTTAAATTTGGGACGGGTCAATATCACCACGACTTCGTAGTTACTGGTGGCAATGCCCGCCTTGATTCTGATGAGGGATAGACTCTCCACAGTCTGTAATAAGAGGAAAAGGCCCTCAGATGGTACTCAGAGATGTACATTTGCACCCCATGTAAAGTAATCCGGGTCTTCCGGGTGCCCATGTATTCTGTTTGTAATCTCAGGGTCTTTGTGGCGAGGACACTGCCAGTTAATGCTTTTGCAGCCTCTTTTGTAGCCAGCAGGATGTCCCACATAGCATTTGACCTACGGGACAATACTTTGGCCCCAATGTTCAGGGGCTTGAAGGCCTCCTCCATCGTCTCCTTGCTGACAACAATAAACTTGCGGCTTTTGATGTCTGTTGTCAACAGGGAGAAGGTCCTCATTGTAACTGCCTCCATAACCGAAGGCACCGGTAAAAGTTCATGGCCTGAGATGAATGAGTTGTACTCTTCTCTCAAGCCCTTGTAGTAAGTGGGTTCTTTTTGGGCCTTTCCGCCACCCATGCTGACGGCGCTGTTGAAGTACTGGCCAATGGCTCTTTTTCCTGGGGTACCTCCGCCTTTTTCCTGGGGTACCTCACGAAAAACACAAACAATAAACAGTCAAAAATACAATAAAGCATGGCACAAAAACAAATACAATGTCACACTTACTGTCAACCAATAAAATGTGCAGAGTAAACTTCTCGACTCGCGTCCAGCCGACAGAGAAAAATAAAGATGGTTGTAACTTAAGACATGTCCCTCTCTTCCATTAGCTTCTTATTATATGTATTTTCATAAAGTTCTTGATAAACCCAAATTTATAATAATCAGCTCACACCTATCAAACTGTGTCACGAAAGAATTTTTATTTTGCAATATTTCACCCTCTCAAATACTTGTTTAGTGGGACGTATATTACCATAAAGATTGCCGCTTTAATTCAGAGAAAGCAGAGCTATTTATTTCTTTATCTTACTTATTATAAAACCCAGGTTGTGTGTGTGCGCGCGCGCGTGTGTGTGTGTGTGTACGTATATATATTGGATCGGATTTCCTACATTTTTCAACCGATTTCAACAAAACTTCACAGGACTACGTAAAATTACCTTGCGGTGGTTCTGACAGCGCCAAAAATTTAAAAACACAGTTGTTTTTGCACGAAATCAATTTGAAAACACGATTAAGAGACATTAATGAAAGGGGGACAACTCATATCGAATTATACTTATTAATATCGAGTTATACTTATTATAAAACCCAGGTTGGTTGGTTGTGTGTGTGTGTGTGTGTGTGTGTGTGTGTTCGCTTATATATGGGATTGAATTTCCTACATTTTCAACCGATTCCAACAAAACTTCACTTTTTTTTTGGCAGGTAGTGTTTCTTATTGTTTTGCACACTTTTTTCTTCATTTTTACATTCAGAATGCTTTAAAAATTCCATTTACAAGACAATTGTTTATAATAAAATTGAAAAATTCTATTCAATCGGTAGATTCATAACGATTGAAAACAATGTTTTTGTTTGAGTTTGGCTTTGACCAATTCGTAAAAAAAATAAAAAATAAAAAATAAAATAAAACTAATTAAGACATGCGTGTCCATCAACCTTAAACAATAATCTTTGTCAATTTTATTTTTCAGTCTTTATGATGGTCGATACTTGATCTATCTCTTACTGTTACATCCCCGGGCAACGCCGGGCTCTACTGCTAGTCATTGATAAATAGACATTTAGTTAAAAAAAATGAAGACAATGACAGCATTAATTGGTTGTTGCAATTCTAGATCGGAAATAATTTAAAAAAAATTATGCAAATTTTATAACTAAAAAAATGTACCAAATTATGTAAATTATATAACTTTTTCTTTGCTTTAAGTAAACATGCAAATATTTTGGATTCAAATGTAAAATATTTCACCCACCTTTTTTTTCCCTCGTAAACCACTTGTGTGTTTGATTAAGAATTTCTTTTCTCTTTATGGCATGCGTGGTGCTTTAACTAGTTGCGTTTTGTAAAATTTTAACATTCCATGAATTATTTAGGTTATTATCCTAATCATTGTTGCTTTGATCCTTATATTTTCATTGATGCATTCTTCACCTTTCCCCAAGTGTTCGCTACAAAAATGATGGGATGCAACACGAACTTGAGGAAGCCCCTTTACAGTGTTTGAATCAATCGTGGAACATTGAAGTTTTTGATTTCAGAATTCTGGACAGCAGAAATAGAAAAGATATAAACATTTTAAACCTCCACCCCCACCCCCATCTCCGCTCCACCAAATCCCCCATAACCCGTTGACACGGCCTCCTACACTTTCGTCAGGGGAGCATCATATCACAGATGACTGCAGTTCCGGCAATAATAGCCAAAATACAGCAAAACGGAAAACACGCGGGCAACATCCAGCACGCTTCCAAGACTTCGTAATGGGCTATAAAACAAAATGAAAAAAAAAAAAAAATCAAATCAGGGTAAGATCTGGGGGAGCTGTTACAAGATGAGATCTTGCCCTGCTTCGATAAACGGAAGTTACCATCACGAGTCCACGACTCGAAATGAAAACTGCACGTCTACGCATAGGCTCGACGCAGATACTTCCGTTTGGGATAAACTCAAAAGAAAATGAAAGAATTAGATCAACCAATCGGACCGTCTCCTGCGTAGTCAAAAAATTGCCATTTGGAGCCGATAGGCGTGTATAAGTTCAACACGGGAAAGTCAAAAGGGAGTCCCATTCAACGGCGCTCAAGTCTTGAGCGACGGTTCGGTTCAACTCTCTGCTTTCGGGCGAGAGGAACCCGAAGGAGGCTACGCCGAAGGGCGGAGTCTCCTTTGGGGAGGTAAAACCGGCCCTGAACCCGTTTATACGGGTTCAAATGGGCTATTTTTTGGCCGAGCCTAATGGCTCGGAAATGCCACGTTAAAAAGGCCTTGTGCCACATGACGCCCTCGTAGGGGGACGACTAAATATAGTCCCATTCAACGGCGGAGGCAGAAGGGTCACGTCGCTCGCTACTGACACACTGGCCCGGCGACGGACGAAGCATGTGACTGCTGCTGCTAATGAACTCTCGTCCGACGCTTTCCCCTTCCATAAGTCAAGTTAACTCCACGAACTTTACTTGCCACTACCATAGACACTCAACTTCTTAAATACGAACCTTTTACTTGTTCTTATTTTCCTCACTGAAAAGACTATAAAATCTACAGTCTTTCTTGTTCTTTCGATTCTGAATTTCATTGTTTGCAACCAAACGCAGTATTTCGCCCACATTGTTTTCACATCGCCCACGTAACTAAATACGGAATATAACAACACCAAGGGGAAAAGGCAACATAAAAGAAGACACTTGACACCAAGAAGTGAACATCAAAGAAGGCACCAGTTACCGGCCAGCTACAGAGAGACTAAAGAATTTTGAAGTTCAAGTGAAAATCCTCCTGTGATTGAACAACCAAGAGCGAGAAGAATTCTAAGAATTTTTCCTAAGCACGAACTGTGTGAAGTTAAAAGGGACTTTTCAAAAATTACTGTATGTCCCAGAGACACTCATGGGGCAAGTGAAAGTTAAAAGTAGATCTTTTCGTTTTTTTCTCGAAGGTTGTTGCACCTTTGTTTTTTTTTTCTATTTTGTATTGTTTTCACTTTTTGTCATTTTCAAAATACTCGTCTTTTCCCAAACTGCATTTTTTCCATTTTTTGATGGTAATCCTTTCTGAAATTGTTCACACAAAAAGAAAATTTTGTGCAAAATTTATATTTGTACTTTTTCGTAATTGTCTAAATGTGTTTTTCCTTTTAATATTTTACGCAGTAGTTGTTTTTTTTTTTTTTGCAATTTTGCACCTATTATTATGACTTGCTATTCCTACTAATTAAGTTTTTGTGTTTGAAAACTGTTAGTGTTAATAGACATTTTGACAGGGGGGATTACTTGATCCAACACATCAGCGATTATCCTGAAGTAGATACTTCTGCAGACATCAAGAAATACATACTTTTCCTTTGCGTATAATGATTTATTGATTGATTCGTATTCTATTGCTTATCAGCCTTTTGCAGACTATTTTAAACCGGAAAATATTTTTTTAGATTCTATAATTTTTTTGGAGATAATGGTTTACTTGATATAATTCTTACTAATTAACCCATAGGGAGAGAAGAGGCGAATTCATACTTTTTCGAAGGGTATTTGCGCCTAAGTGAATATAACGAACCCCATAGAAAATGGAACTTGACTCTCCTATTAACAATTCACAGCCATTATAATTACACCACCTGCACACCCAAGTTCACAGCACCTGGTATTTTCAAGCGGTCACTCATCTAGGTAATGATCAAATTCGAGATTGCTTAACTTCAGTGATCGTGCGGGAACCGGTGTTTCAACGTAATGTGGCCGCAAGTCCTTACTTATAATGAGGACGTATAATTCAAGAGATAAATTATTTTTCTAGACTATTATCAATTTGGATAATACTGTTAATGTTAAAAAACAGCTGTCGTCTTGTAAAGATAGGAAACTTAGAGGGTCTCTAAGGAAAGCAAAAAGTAATAGAATATAATTGTTCTTCATTTGTATATTTTGATCTATATATTTTCAATAGAGGAGAAAAACAAATTTCTAGCTAGCATGATTTCAAGTGCTTTATTACTTTCATCTTTATCACATTCAAATGATCTTTGTTTTGTAAACTAATCAGAATATTTTCGTTCCTCACTAACTACACAGAACATAATCAGCATTTTTTAAAATAATAAATTCCTACAATTTTGAAAATGAAATTGAAACGAATTCGTAAACAGTTGTAATAACAATAAACCTAAAATTGGTAGCGTCGTTGATCCTTTTTTCTTATACAGGATAGAATAAATATGCTTACATTGTTCATGGTTTTAACTGAAGAACTCAAATTAATAAAATAAATACAAAAAGAATTAAGGAACGAAATAGTAGAAAATATTATCTCCCTTAGATTTACCCAGAAGGAAGGGAAATAATTCATACAAGTTGTTTCCCATTAATGTTAATTACACTTTTTTTCAAAAAGCAAATAAATAACGTACATTACCATATTTAAATGGAATTTTCAATTAAAAAATAAAATAAAATAAAGATGAACATTCAGAAATATTGCTTGCAGACGATTTAATTTTTTTCACTGGTCTCAATTGCCGATTGTACTATTTTGATTAAAAAGGAACTGATGAGTATTTATTTTTTTTTTTTAACTTGGACAAAAAGGTGAGACATTTTCATTAAAATTCGAAGATGTATAAAACTAAAAGAAAAAAAAAAGTTTTAGCACCTTCTATTCGTTTTTTGTGATGGAATAAGTAATTTCATTTGTTATTAATCTTTATTCTCTTTTCTATTTGGTCTATAGATCCTTCCAAAAATGGTTATAAATTTCATAGTTTAATTTGTTTCACTTAACGCACTTGCCGGATGTACTATTTTCTAAAAAAAATAACTTTTAGTGCATGTAAAAAAGTTTAAAAATCTATATAAATAACATGTGGTAAAATGAAAAACTAGATTCAAATTATAGCAGACACATTATTAGAGCAAACGTTTCAGATAAAATAAAAACTTTTTTTTTAATGAAAATTACTTATATTCGATATTGCTACTTATTATTGAGTTGAATCCAGCTTATAATAAAACTTATAACATATGGCGATAGATAAAATTTACACGGCATTTAAAACATATATTAAATTATTAGTGCGCAATATTTCAGCATTTAAGTTAGAAATATTATACACTTCAAGTAATACAATTTTAAATCGAGTCGAGCATTTTTCTGTTCAATATTCGCGCCTATTTATGTATTTATTACAACGTCCACATGTTAGGTATAAATAAAAGGACAATATATGAAGTATTCAGTCCGAACTCGGAGTAAACGTTCCAGTCGAATTAGTAAAAGGAGTCATAAATAAATTTTGCTGTGTCTAGTCTATTTCAGGTGCTACAAAAATTCTCTTCATAAGAAGAAACTGTACGAAAAAAACACGTTTTGTAGATCACCTCAACAATTTCTGGGATATAAAAATTTGGATTTGCACTTTATTTGTTTTCTTCTTTTCCGAGGTGAATATTTTTTACAAGCCAAATTTTCACTCCTTCAAACTTCCACAGAACTAATGGTTGGTGTTTTTTTTTTTCGGATAGTTCCTCATGGTCAAAGTAGGGATATTTTCCTTAAAATTCGTACATTTTTTTAACGAGATGTTGAGATTGTTAAAACTTTACATATTACGAACTTCTCATTCTGTCAATGGTAACTGTCATTACGTTCATTACATAAATAGTCGGTCGACTTTCCACTTGGACAAATATATATATATATATATATATATATATATATATATATATATATATATGTATGTGTGTGTGTGTATTTGAATGGGTGGGATGAACACCCTCAGACTTGGTGAAGGCGATTTGTGTAGGAGATGGAAAAAAACTCTGATATAAAACTAATTTCATTGATCTGACAATTTCAAAAAACTTAATTACATACTGTATCATCCGTTACACGGATTACCAAGGGACGTGTCATTCAGGGACTCACCAGGTGAGGTCGAAAAGGAAAGTTTTAGTCAGCCGCCTAAACTATTAACAAGAACTAAAAAAAAAAAATTACTAAAAAAGCAAATAAACTTAAAAATATTTTCAAATAGAAAATAGGCTAAATCTACATATATCAGATGATTTCTTGATAAATCTCATTTTAGAACAATGTACCTGTACTGATAAATCATCAGTTACCTCCCTTTAAGATCTAGGAAGCATAAAATGCACCTTGTAATATCCGCCAGTAGACGATTAGTCAGAATAAAGTGCAATAAAGCTTTGGTATAAGTTTATTTACTGGTTCTGTTTTTACTACAGCACCAACGCAAACCTTGATGTTAGTTGCATATCATAGGTACGTCGTATTTTGTTTGACTTTTATTCTGGTAAGGGGTGCGATATGTCATTAAGCAACTCCAGGAAATCGTATACATATCAGGTAGAAAATTGCATACCTGCCATGTTGAATCTCACAGCAACATAGGAGGACGTCAATATAGACTTCCTCTTTTCATCCATCAGAAGCCCTCTTCCAAGTTCTGACTCCACTGAATGCTTTGATCTGATAGAAGAACTACATCAGTCCACAAAATTGTATATCTCTGGTGTTGACGTCGAATCATTTCAGACATCATCAGAAGTACGGCAAAGAGGAAATGAGGACCCCAAACTATTTAATCACTTCTTAGACAATACTTTGCACACACACAAACACAGATGTGAACAAATGGACATCGATCATTTAAACATTCCATATCACATCCAAAACGAATATACTATTAGAAAATTGCGTTCCTGTTTTCCTCTAGAGGCCAGTATACTAATGATGAAGAGTGGTGGCTATGCTGATGACATAGGTATTCATAGATGGGATAAGAATCAACATTCTTTACCAAGTGTTCCAAAAAATAGGACTTAAGATAATCCTTTCCAAAACAGAAACAATGATCTGGAATTGGAATGAAAGTGGTGATGGCGCCTATCATCATAAAAATTCTCAGTGTGAAATTAATAAATAGTAAGCACTTCAAATATTTGGTTTATGGATCAGTAATAAGTCATAACTTTGTTTTTATTAAGTTTGGGATATTTTTCATCATGTATGCTCATTTTTTAGCAAAGTTTTGGAGATATCTATTTATAATCGATTTAGTATAGAAGATAAGGAAATTGAACACGGAATAAGCAGCACTAGGGATAGTTTTGTCAAACGCCGCAAAATTTAAAATCGTATATTTATTAGAAAATATATTCAGTTTAAATACAGTCTTAGAAGGATCCGCGTATTTCGGCTTGAAAGGAGAAATTAGCCCTCGCAATACAAATGTCTATTTTAATCCCATTCATATTGTGTATGGATTTGCGTTTCTACATGTATATTTTAATTCAATAACAGGTCCAAGAAGATTTCTACAAAATAAAAAAAAACAGTTTAAAATACAATCCTATTTATTACAGAATAATTTTCGAAATGTTCAATAAAATCTTAATATTTAGGATTTAAAGATTAACTTATTTTCTTGACTCCAACTTTATTGCTCAGCCCAGGAATTGTCCAGACTGAGTGAGAGGCTAATGTATTATTCCAGTGTCTTATTTCAGACTCTGTCAAATCGTGTGTATGGGTGCCTGCTTGTTCTTGTGTGTTCATTAAATGTCAAATCAAATCATGTACAACGCAGAAATACGTATATACATTACATAAGCGCATGCAAAGTCACGCGCAAACAGTGTATGACGGACAGAGAATCAGCTATTATGATATAGATTTCACGCATGTCAATTTCAATAACAAATGAAGGAAAAGAAGTTGAAAAAAAAATTGAAGGAAGAAACGAAATAATTCATTTTTTTCTATACACATTTTTTTAATTATTTCACCCCAAACAAGACAATAAAGCCACTAAAACGCAAGGTGTTACTGATTGTTAGAGAATATGAGAAAAAATATACTATTAAGGAGAGAAGACTATAAAAGTACAGGTATTATGAAGACAAAAGATAACGACTGATATTGCATTTACATCTTTGAAGATCAAAGTTTTCAGGGAAGCAAGAAGCCGGAAGAAAATTCCTCAAGCGAGATGTGCGAGAGAAGAAACTGTTAGCATAGAACTTACGGTTGTATCTAGCCATTTCAACTGTAAAATGTTGAGACCTTGCTGTCAATCAAGTACTGCGCTTAAATTCATACTCTATGTACCATAGAGGAAAGTTCATCAGAACAATTACCATGAAAGTATTTTTAGAAAAGGCACAAGGAAGCTGAGTTACGACGATGGGAAAGAGACTGTAGCCTAGATGCCAGGTCAGGACCAATAACATTACAGATTCTTCTTTGAATTTTATCAAGACTCTCTAGATATATAGCAGGCGCAGCGTCTTTTACAAATGAAATTATTCCAGTGAGTTGAATTGAGATATTGAATGAACCTGAGTAAACATGTCAAATGTGTATCGAATATGAATGTATTAAGTAAGGTAAAAAGAATGATGAATGTATAAGTAAAGTAAAAGAGTCCATAAAAAATCTCGTATTTTTGCATAAAAGATGATAAAGTCTCCTTAAAAATTCGGTATCAAAGTGTGAAAAGTTCCTTTTTGAGAACCAAATAAACTGTCCTTTCTTAGAAAGAAATTGAAAAAAGTGTAATTCAGTAGGTATGATAGTACTATTTTATCTGCTGACTTTGTTTTATCGAGGTTCTGATTGCTTTCCCATGCTGAGTAGCATTTCTTTCTGTATAAATCTAAAGTACATTGTTTAAATTCGTTTCTATCAGTCTAAGAGTTTTTAGAGGCTCCCAGAGACAAAATTTTTAAAACTGATTCACATCCTTTTATTGTCGTAAAAGATTATTGAATATTTTTTAACTGTCCATTTGAATTTAGTATTTTATTACATTTAGAATTTTAATCTTAGTGTCCCCCTGTTTGTCCCATTCTTGAGCTTTTGGGGTTATATAAGTTGAGTGGGTTTTAGTCATCTTGAATTGGAAATCCTACATTGAGTTGTTGCACACATTTTTAGGCCTAGACGTAAAACAAAACAAACAAACAATTATTTTCCCTTTGCATTAACAAAAAGATTTTATATTAACAGTTATATATAATACCCCCCCAGTATTAACAGGCATGTAAAGCAGTGAAGTCTTTACAGAAATAGATAAACGAAAACAAGAAAACGGTGAAGGTCATAGAAATTTGAATTTTATTTGGCGGTGGCCTCGTGGGTGAGGCTCTTTTATTAGCAACAACAATAACAAAATTGATAAACGTACGAGGAACCGTGTTGTTGCATGGGAAGGCTGGTGAGAAAAAGATTGTGACAGGGTAAAAAAAAAAGAAGAATAACCTAGATTTAAAAAAATCACTTGAAAGAAATGGGCGTATCTCGAATGAAACTTTTCCCGTACCTTCAAAAATCATTTCAAAAATAGATGCACTATCCAAGATATTCATCTTTGCCATGATTAGAACTGCTTTCATGATCTTTATTAACTTTTATTTTCTGCTTATTTTCATTGTCTTTAAATAATGTACATTGATTTTAGAAGGTTGGATTGACACCCTCAAAGCAAAGTCTCGCACAAAGTGCCGACAGTAACGAGATCAATAATCAGCTCGTATCCAGGTTTGGCAATGCGTGGAACTGTGGATTGTATTGCACCTTATACATATATAGAATCGTCCATATTTCATACTCACCTCCGAGATAAAATACACTCTTCCATCAGAATCAGTTTTAACCAACCAACACCTCGCATTGCAAATCTCGACTTTCTATTGGTTGAGACATGTAACAATTGTGGAAAAACTGTTTTCGCGCCCAGTTCGCTGGAGCCTATTTTGGTTTCCAGAAACAAATAAAAAGGACCATCTCGACCCAATTCACCAGTCAGTCAATAAACTTCAGAGAGATGCCGTACAAATCCACGCGTGTCACTACTTTGACTTAAGATACTTTTCGCACGTCAACTGCTGACTCAAACATCAACATAATCTCTCACATCTCACTTACAACTTTTTAAGAAAAGTGTTCTTACACACTACTAAAATATAAATTGTATTTTAAACAAAGACAAACACAGAACAATCCAAGGTAAACAACTCTGGAGAATTTAGACAATTAAACCCTACTTTATTCACGCATACAAACTCCTACTTTATTCACGCATACAAACTACACAAATTTCTGTATAAATAATTTTCCATTTTACTCTGTTTGACCAGTTCTTAAACACTTGAACAATTTTGAACTGTAAATCAATAAGAAACCCAACTTATCAATGTTCAATTTCTTGCATTATCAAACTACATGTTTTCAAATTGTATATTAATTGTACATAAATGCATGTTGTTTGGTTGAAATCTCATAATCGGTGTTTCTTACTCAATTGCCTTGTGATTGATTCGTTTTTGAATGTCTATATTCTATAGTATTGCGGATTAATATGGTGAACATGCCCGTAAACTAACCATATTAATATAAAAACCTTCTGATACCAAATTCAAACTCATAGCAATCCCAACACATACTTTTATTTCTTATACATCAGTGGCGGATCTACATTTACTGGACCCTAAAGCTTGAACTGCTATGGGAGCTCACCTTGCAACCAGCAACACAAGGGCAACATTCAACAAAGTCCAAAGAGACGGAGTTGGTTTGTTGAGTTGATTTTTACGGTTTATCAAATCTTTGTGGGTTATTTAAAGCTGAAGCAAATTTTGGATTGTAAGAATATTTTTTTTTTTGCGAGTGAATATTGCATTAATAAATCTTTTAGAATAACAGTAATTTTTCCACATATAAGACAAACCATTTAGCCTATAACTATTCATACCTTTTTCAACGTTATTTGCGCAGAAGTGAATGTAACGAACCCGACTGGAATTCGATCTCGGTTCTGCGATTACTCATTACGAGACGCTACTTTCCATATCACCCTCACATCCATCCAAATGGCAAAGAACTGGAGAGTAGTCTGGAATATTTAAAAATACAGCGAGGTCCGGATAACCATTGTTATTTTATTTAGTGGTGTTATTCTTTAACAGACTCTACCACAGATCTTTTAAACCGCCTATCAACCTTTTGCAAGTTATTTAAAGTCAGAAAATATTTTTACACTGTAATAATTTTTTGCATATAATAATCATTTACTGATACAAGTCTTACTAATTAACCCATAGCTGGGGGTAGAAGAGGTGGATTCATACCTTTCTCAATAGTGAATATAAGAAACACGTCTGGAATTGGAACTTGTCTCTTCGATTAACAATTCTAAGCCGTTATCCATTACACCATCCTGCACAACTAAGCCTACAGCACATGGTATTTCCAAGCTGTCACCCATCTAGGTACTGACAAGGCTCGACGTTGCTTAAGTTAGATGTTCGTATGAGAACCGATATTTTAACGTGATATGACCGTAAGCTTACTTGTACCATGAGAACAATTTCTTTGTAACAATGCATTTGAAAGCATCAGAATAACTTGAGTTGATATTTTCACAGAAAAGTTTTGCTTCTTATTCATAATGTGCAATTCTGTTGGCTGAGTTTACGCTTCTTTAACAAGTGAAAGTAAAGATGATAGCAGAAGATAATTAGAAGATAATTAGAAGATAATACATCAAAACTAGAGGATTGGAGTTTCTTGTTTCTCCAGCATTTAATCCCAAAAGACAGCTTATTTGCATCTCGTTTGCATTTAAGCTTTTTGAGTCTTCAAAAACAATTTTTAGAGTTTATAAAATACTTGTATACGCGATTTAATTGTCCAAACTGCTTCATAGTGTAGAGAACATCTAGTTACATTTAAACTATTTAGAGGAAAATGTAGATTACCCTGTATTTAGGATTCATCATCTTTGTGAAGATCCAGGAAAAAGAACAAAACATAACTCCTCCAATATGTCAAAATAGTCAACAATTTTAGTTACATTAAATGCCATCTTTTCTCCAACAAGGTCGAGTGAAAGAGTTGCACATGGTACATAGTCTGCATACTTGTTAAAGGGTACTTGCAGCCCATTTTCTGAGCCCTTCACGTTAGATGCATTATTGTAGGCCTGACCATGGATATGTTTAAGTGAGATCTTATGTTCACCTATGACCTATTGTATTTTGTTAACAAGGTCATGTATGAATGATTTTCTATTGGTAAAAATGTTAAAAATCTTTCCATTTCCATTATATCAATACTGAACCTCAATCACCAGCTAGTCAACATAAGCCAGGTTTAGAGACAATAATAATAAATTACAATTTGGTGTCTGAGTTGTTGATATTATTCATAATTTCACTTTACACATGCTTTTCCATGATTTCTATTAATTCTTCCTACAAGGTTTTCGATACAGGTATGTAACATTTTTACATTTTTCGAGATGTTCATATAAAAATAAACTCTGCAATATGATCAATGACACTTTAATGAAGTTTTTATATTTTGGCGAATCCCATTTCTCTTCATGACCTCTAAATATCAATCCTCTTTCAATTAAAAACTTTATAACAACTACAGATTTTTCAGTACTTGAAAATAGTACTGAATGTTTTTTTCTCATTTGTTCCAAACTTTGTGGTGTTTTTATTTGACTTACTTATTTTCCAACACAGTGTTACCCTCTAAAATTCCATGTTGCCTTCATCATTCTTTAGAGTTCTGAGTGCAATCACCTTATCCAGAAAACATATCGGTTGTATGCAGCATTTGGCATTTTAAAAAGAGTTTTCAAACAAAATAGTATATAGAACCATTTTTCAATCTTTTTATAAATATTTATTTGAGGCACTTCTTTTTGGCTCCTCGTAAGTCCTGCTGGATTCGGCATATACATCATCTGGTTTTTATTTTGAAAAAAAGAAAAAAGAAATAAACAAACGAAAAACAAAATTGCCTTCCATTAAATAATTATGCACAAAATCATTAACAATTGTTATGGGTCAATTTGCGAGGTCAGTGTATTCTTTGAAATCGCTAAATCTGCTTCCTGTTTCCTGTTTCTAAACTGGTTCCACGATTCTTTCATGTTGACCATTATGACCGTAATATATACTAAAAGTGTCAACAGGTTTTGTATATCACTAGAAAGAGTTCCCATAATTTGTGCACTGTCACTTACTTCATTGGTGCCTGCATGTCTAATTTCAGCTTTTGACAAAACTTTTACTTGAAATTGTAAAATAGTTAGAAATTTATTCGGATCGCTTGTCCTTGAGTTTATGTTTTTGGTATCCAATTAATTACTTTCGTAAACATTTCTCTTGGGGTCTTGACCTTTGTTAAAAAAAGGGAAAAGATTTTTATGAGCCACCACTGGATAGAGTAATATGGGAACTGAAGCATTTCTTGATGGGTAACGAAGACTGGAATATACACGCAAAATATCATAAGCGCAGTTTATGGATATTTATATATAATATGGATAATTGTAGTTCAAGGTGTACTTATAAGCATGGCTTGACCTATACATCTTTAACGCTAAACACTAGCAAATATATAGCTGAAAACTCATCAGAAATGAAGAAAAAGAAAATTTAGAGGAAGGAAAATCATGTCACTCAAAGCCAATGCGAAGAAAATATATTGGTTCATTCTCTAACAGAGAATTGGAAGGTGATCAGAGAATAAGTTAGGATAGAAAAAAGTGGAAATTTGATTCTTTTGCCCAAGGAAATAATAGAATTTTTTCTTGGCTGTGAATGAGAAAAGAGAGAATGTCTCCCCTCTTATCCCGAATATTAGAAAAGGCGCATACAATAACAAATAAGACACAAAACTATTACGTGAAATGTGAAAGGTAAAACATGTTTTCTACAGATACAAAACAGTGTAACAGAGTACAAATTTTAAAAAAAGGCTTGCACAAAAATTTCCTTTCATGCATCTTATTATGAACAAGGCAAGATAACATAAAATTATAAAAAGAATTGGTTAAAAAAATACAAATTTTTCAAATGATAAAAGAAAAAAAACTTTGAGAAGATGATGCACAATCTGTTGAAAAAAAGAAGAAATTACTCTTAGAAAAAAAGATGATATTATTCTCAGAAAAAGAAGAGCACCCACGAAAATAGATAAACGAAAAACCTACGTTTTTTTCCCCACAAGCTTTCTCTAGGAGGTTTAACGATATTTTTGCAATTTCATTGTTTTCTTTCTGCTTGGCTTCCATGTGATCCATAGGGACTTTTAACGATCTTTTTGCAATGTCGTTCGTTTTTTTGCTTGGTTTCCACGCGTTTCTCAGGATTTTGCTTTTCCCACGAGAGTCTCCGGGAAGTTTTATGTTATTGTGAAATGTCTTTCGTTGGCGTAGTTTTAAGAATGCCGAAACCTTTCTGCATTTTGCTTTTCTGGCGACTTTCACATGAGGAAGCCTAAAATCCTTCTGTAGCCAGCTGGTCTGTTTCGTATCTGACGTCCAAGTCCTATGCCAGCCGACTTCCGTCGCATGAGACGTCAAAACCCCTTCTGCAGCAGCCAGCCGGCTTCGACTCTCCTGTGTGATATATCACCTTTCTTTCCGTTTTCCGCTGACTCGTGTTCTTATATACTCTCAGGGTGGATCAAACGCGCTTCAACTTTAAATTTACGATGGTGGAAATACTCCTTTGATTGGACAAAAATATAAGGCTAATATATCTTTCTAAATTTGAAAAAAATGAATTCCCAAAATGAATTCTCCACCATGACAGTTATTTCTGGCGGTCCTTTTTAGAGGCAATTCTAAATTAAAAAAAAGAAACATTTACACACAAATGAAATAGTTTTCAACAAACTGTCTGGCTTTCTTTCAATTCACTTCTCATAAAAGTAAGTGTATAACACAAAATCAGACTATTTGACTTTTATTTACTTACATTTTTTATTATCATTTTTAACTGTTTTATACTATTAACTAATAAAAATATATTTAAAGATGCGCAGAAAACGTATTGGTTCTCTTTCTAAGAGAGAGGGGGAAAGTGATCAGAGAATAATAGTTACGATAGAAAGAGGAAGAAATTTGATTCTTTTACACAAATGAGATGAGCGTTGCTTGAATTGAGAATTCAGATGTTTTTTATGGATCCGATGGGCTCTTGCCGAAGGATTGATCTATAGGACTATTAAACTGTGCACCAATGAAGGATTCAAGGATCCAGTCGATAAAATTTAGGTTATAAATAGATTTTGACGAACACAGTGTATCCTGGGTATCCAGGAGTTCGGATGCTGCAAGTTCTTCGCCACCTCATAAAAAAAAAAAAACTTTTTCGAAATTTGACCGATTACAGGGATATTTTGAGGATGTTATTCTAAGATCAACACTAAATGATCAAATCCAGTGGTTTATGGATCTATTACTAAAACAGCCTTATTCTAATAGTATATCCTTAAATAATACGCCATTTTTGTTGGAAATTTCGCTATGTCAGAGCTTCTCTTTGGATTAAGGAACCTGAAGCTTCATTAGTTTAATAGTAGATATACCACTGCTATCTCTCTTTATCTCTCCATATATATATATATATATATATATATATATATATATATATATATATATATATACTAGCTTAAAAGCCAACCGACAGGGCGGCATTTTAGCTAGCTCCTGCGGAAGGCTCTTAATTGGGCCTTCATAACAATAGGCCACAATAAACTAAAGAAGAACTCAAAATTGATCGCTGACAGATTCTTTCACCCTTGATTGATTGCATTAATATTTAATCTTACCTTTTAAAACTTCAACGATAATTCTTCTGCCACCACTTAATTTAAAGGCAATTTGATGTACGTTGGTCCTTACTTTCTATACAAACAATTATTTTTTATTCCATGAGTGACTTTCGCAATTAATATCGATTATACCCGAATTGATTTCCAAGTTATAAAAATCGTTATCGTACAAAACAATTCGTCGTAAAAAATCACGTAATAAATCGTTGAAAACAATTGCAGTAATGAAAATTTGGGAATCCAAAATTTCAGTTTTGCGGGTCTGGATTCGGTCCGGAATCTTTTTAATTTGCTCACGGAGTAGGCTTGATTCCAAAATTGTATGATATGTTTGGCTATGGCCTCTAGGAGTAAAACTGAAAAACTGTGACACACTGACATACGCATTTACTGTATAGAATGTTTGAAATATTTTAAATTTTAAAAATTACTGGGTTGTTAAAAACATTATAAAAAGGCGTTTACGTTATATTCATGTAATTTTTAATAACAATTATGCCCTCTTTAGTTATATATATATATATATATATATATATATATATATATGGTGGGCATTGAGGTCAACACCGAGTGATGACATATTCTTTCATCCTTGAACGTTTAAGTATGAAACAGTGTCGCCACTCGATGCTGACCTCACAGGGGCAGTAACTTAAATACGGCTACCCACTAAAAATAACGTTTATAATAATAATAATAATAATAATAATCAAAGCTAATCGCCCTGACATCGTTATTACAGACCGAAAACAAAAAAAAAATACCTTCTTATTATTGGAAGTCCTTGCAGACTGCAATGTATTTTTGAAGATGAAATCGAAATCTCAAAAATGTGGCAAATAAGAACATCAACAATCCTTGGTGTAGTTGGAGCCCTCGGATTGGTTGGAAAAGATTCCAATAGATTCATTGAAGGGATTCCTGGTAAACCATGCCTTAAAGAAATATATATATAAAAAAATGTTTTCACGAGTAAAGCCCACACCTTATGAAGAGCTTTATCTATGTAAAATATGTTTTTTTTTTTAATTGCTCAGTGGAAAATAGCATGATGCCATTTCTGACCTTAGCTCTCTGGGCGGAACCCAGAAAGAAATGAGTACACACAAGAAATCAAAGGAAATAAAATAATAATAATAAAACAAATAGAAAGAAGCTGAAAACAAAAGTTCCTTTTCCGAAGCACGTGAAATCTGACAAGGGAAACAAAATGGACAAAAGAACGAGGATATTTAAAGTTATACCAAATTTATTTACAAAATTTTACAAATCAAATTAAATTTACTAATACTGGATTCAGACAAGTGTTCCGGAAAACTTAAACCAAAAACAAGTTTTGCCAACTTAGGAAGAATGAACATATGATCCCATCTGGCAAAAGTTTGTAATTGAGATTCACATAAGTAATAAATTTGTGAAGTAGAGTTTCAAACATGAAATTTCACAAATAGAAAAGTTAATGTACAAATATGAACGATAACAGGATCCTTGTAGAAATTGAACAAAAATGAGAGCTCATTTATGGATCAGTATAAAAGTTTAAGTACGTAATTATACAAAGGTGTACATACAAAAATGGAGTTGACAAAGTTCATGTACGGAATAATGCAAAGGTGTACAAGTATAATGTGGATTGATCAAGTTCGTGTAAAAATAGCTAAGATTATAATTAATCAAATCAGTATTGATTACAAAGGAAATTGAAAAGTTGGATGATATAAAGAAAAAAGGGTTACTGACTAGAATATTTGAACTTGGAAAATATTGCCCCTGGTTCGACGAAAAAAAGTTGTTATTTCAGTCAGTATAGTCCTCTAAAAGAGGTTGACTGTAAATAAACAAAATTCGCAAAGTAGAACATTCGTCGAAATTCGTTTAAATTGTGGTGTCGCTGGTCGTCCAAATAAAAAGGCGGAATTTACCTTCGTCACAGCTGAAGAAAAATTGACAGGAATTCGGACATGTTGATTCTGGGCTGATGACAGAACGAATAGCTGGCTGCAAGATTTAAACCATGAATGGCAAGATATACAAGACCGGGCGCAAGAATTATCTGGAATTACTGCAGAAGATAGTGGACATCAGGATGGATAGGTTGGCTGCATGAATTAACCAATGAACGGTGAGGTATGATGGTCACTGGAATGTCATAACAGACCGTTGAATAAGCTTTTGGTTCGACCCAAGGCTAAAGATGTCAGGAGGAATAACTGACCGTATGAATTAACTAAATTTACGTCAGAAAATAGTGGACAGCAGACTGAATATGTTTGGCCACAGGAATTAACTGATGAACGATGGTCGATGAATCAAAATGACTTGTGGTCGAATAAACATCAGGTTGACCAAGGATAACTTTTGTAACCTAGAGAGGGTTACTGAATGAGAAATAACCAAAATGGAGGTTGGAAATGAAAAGGTAATCTTTATAACATCAACAAAATTACAAAATTACAGTGGCGTGAATTAGGTAAACCGCGTGTATAATAACATAAACTGGACTTGCTACGTACTTAATATCTAAAGAAAATAAATCCAGAGTTACTATGAAGTATAAAAAGTATTATAGAAAGAAAGTTGACGATGACTATTTAGATTATGTTAGAAATAATTAAGTAACAAAAGAGAAATTAGGTTGCTTATAAATCTAAATAGACTTTTTATAGTGAATTGAAGAAATTGGGGTGACGCAATGAAGAAAAGTCTAAGGGCTTGAAGAAATATTGCGTCCGCCATGATCGCGTGATCGGAGTAGCGAAAGGTTACGATAACATCAGGAAAGGTTAAAGTGGTGTACACTGCTTAACTTGAGAGTATCAAGTGATGAAAACATCTCTGCAAAGGTTTTTGAAAAACTGGGCAAATACAAAAAGCTGGAGATGGAAATATATATAAAAAAAAAAAAACTGTAGCAAAATTAAAAGCTAAAATTGTTCCTGTTATGACCGGAGCTTTGGGTCTAATAAAGAAAAGAACTCAACAACAAATCAACAAAATCTCTGGTACACCATCTTTCTACGAAATCGCCAAATTAGTTCTAACAAGCACAGCTCATATCCTGCGAAGGACTTTGTTCATTTATGTTTTTTTTGTTAATAGCTGTCTTTTGTTTAATTAAGTGGAAACAACAAAAATGACATCATTCGCTTGCTCTAGGTCATTGGTTATGACCAGATATGTGATTGTGGACATCAGAATCAACATTGCATGGTGACTGTTAGTTTGCCGCTTTAATGCGATTTTCTGACGAAGTGAACTTAGTCTGAAAATTGCAGTGAAGTGTTAATTCCAATATATTCTCTCTCTTTCTCTCTCTTTCTCACTCTCACTGTATTTTAAGGTATACTAAATTTAAGGGTTAAAGTGTACAATACCCGGTATAAATTAAGGTCAACACTCAGCGGCAACAGTCTGTTTCATGTTCAATATATATATATATAATGTAATTTTGGTGATTTAGGCCAATCATTATAGTAATTCATCGAGTTTAGAAGAATCCTCAACAGAATGCTGTTTCTTCCTATTTTGGGACTCATCAGCAGTGCGGATCTACTACCGAGATTCGAACAAAAAATAGGACGAAACGGGCGTCCAGTGCTTTCTGCATTCTGTCGAGGATTCTTCTAGACTCGATTAATTACTATAGTGATTTGCCTAAATCCCCAACATGTATACTTTGCTTGAACCAGCTAAAGCTCTGCGATGGAGCGTTTCGAGGAAAAGGAAAGATGTTGCTCTTGGGGCACAATCCCTTGGATTATGAATACTTGGATGCGTATTACAACGGAATTTGTGATTAGCGGCGCTATATCGAGTCTATTCAGTTTCTTCTACGTCACCGAGGCCCGTTGGTACAGTTGGTATGACTTTTGTAACTTTACATACTTTTCAGCTCTTCATCGAAAATTTATTTATATACACACTCTTTATAGTGCATTTACATACATATGATCTGCACACATCATTCCTCGCTCACCCTCAAACAGGTGTATATGCATGCGTATGGGAAAGTGCATACACGTGTTCGTGTGTGCGCACCTGTGTACCGGGACAAGCGCACACGAACATGCATCCCTTTACTTCCATGGTAAAAGGATAAAACTGCAATGTAAATCTGACAGAATTTTTTGCGAGATTTATACTAGCCATTAGCAGATTCTCTGTGATGGACGGGTAAAAGTCACAAATGTCAAATTGAATGAATGTACAATCATTCTTCCTTTTTATAATTGTAAACCATTCTATGGCTTCTGCTTTCTTGTGTCACTGGATAATTACTAGAGCATTTTTGGTGTATTTGAGTGCTCTTTCAAGGATGTTTTTTTTTCGATATTACCGATATTATTTTTAGTTAGGTTGAGTAATCGGTACTGAGGGTTGTTTAGGAAATTTGCTTTGTGATCTTTAACTGATGAATGCTTGTTGTTTGTGGAATTTGTGAATCCTATCATCAATTTTTAGATCAGTGTCTATTTTCTTGGCTTCACTAATGACTGCTGTAAATTTTGCAAAAAATTACTGTCCTATTAGCGATCGTGAAATAAATATCATAAAGCGGACACAAAAACCTATACTATTTCATAATGGTTATCTGTGGACCAAAAGAAGTAACCCAGAATTTAATATTGCTATGAGAGCATTTGACTCAGCAGAGACATGCAAATTAGTCGGAATAATATTATTGTGGAGACTTAGATTTACTTTCGACATCAGGGACACCAGACTCTATAGAGATGATAGTGTAATTCTCCTCCGTAAAACAAGCCCACGAAATATAGACCAATTGAGAAAGGAACGGAAAAACTTTTTAAGATCACGAATTAAACATTTTCGCTACAACCAATGTTAAAGTGATCAGCTTTCTCGATATGACATTAGACTCGAATAATGGTTATTACAAATTATATACCAAAGACCTATATGACTATAGATGCGCCAGTAAAGAATCTAGATTTAATATATAAGTATTTTAGCCATTCACAAACACTAATTTATTTAAACAAAAATAATGTTAAAGTCAGTTATAGTTGAGTTAATAACATAGATAAAAACATATCACAGCATAATAACATTATATTAAACAAATATATTTCCAATAAAGACAATTTAAATATTCCTAAAAACAAATGCAACTGCTGAAAAAATATGATCCGACCCTTAAACAGTCAATGTATGACCGATGATACTATATACCGAGCGAACATACATTTCGTTATGATATTAAATTTGATTTTGATTTCACTGAAAATCTTGGAAATTTCATTTTTACCGTCATCGAATAACCTTAGGTAATTTAAAATACAAAAACAGCACTGTTCTCTCCAAATATTTATGGCAATTAAAGAATGATGGCATATTATAACTAGAGCTAAATCTTTTAACGGGAAAGGAAATAAATGTAACTTATGTCTTGTTGAAAAACTGATTATCTTAAAACCCCAGCTTATTAAACAAGAGAAATGAATTGATGGTTACATGTCAACATATAAATAAGTATCTGCTCAAATACATTGATCCTTATTAATTTTTAATATAAATCACGGTTTATTTTTTAGGTACACCACGTATATATATATATATATATATATAAAAGGAAGACACCAGACACTTTCACATAATAACAATTAGTTTTGTAAAGAAACTCTCACTAACAATAATTTTGAATTGATATTATCACACGTATTGAAATTTAGAATGATTAATCTGGTAATCCCTTTAATCATAAAAAATCAATATTTACCACCCTAAAATAAAAAAAATCCTTTAACTTTTTTCCTTACACATATATATGCAAATCCCGTTTATTTTAAATGCCAAATTTTGAAATTAAAAAAAAAAAAAAAACTGTAATCCTAGTATAATATATATATATATATATATATATATATATATATATATATATATATATATAAATAAAAAGAAAGAACAGTAAGATATAAAATCCGGTGTTCTTATAGATATTTTTATTTTTACAAAATAGTGCTCAATGTAAATTTACAGAGCATTAATATTATAAATTAATTGATTTAAAATATGGTTTTTTTCGCTACACAGTTCCAACCATGTTTCAAAAATAGAAGCTAAAAACCCCGAATTTAATTTTGCAATTAAATTAAAAGCATTAGTTCCATTTCATCTTCAAGCGAATTTTGGAGTAACTTTTAAAAATTACCGGGTTTTTAAAGACACAGCTAAAATCACGTTTCCATGGTTACAGAATATTCTACTTAAATTGAACAAGGGGTGTCAAGATTTTCCTTATGTCAGTATCATTGTATCAGTTTTTACAATTTGGTAAGGGGTAGGGATGTATTTTACAATGAAACCTGACATCAGTTGAATGGATGTCGTCTGAATTTAAAAAAAAAAAAAAATTGTTAACGTCAAAAAAAAATTTTTTAAATTTAACCCCGAAAATTTTTTTTTTTTTTAAATTTAAAAATCAACGATTGAAAAATTTTTTACCGTTAACAATTTTTTTTTCTGACAAAAAAAATCTTGACACCCCTTGTTCAATTTAAGTAGAATATTCTGTAAACATGGAAACGTGATTTTAGCTGTGTCTTTAAAAACCTGGTAATTTTAAAAGTTACTCCAAAATTCGCTTGAAGATGAAATGGAACTAATGCTTTTAATTTAATTGCAAAATTAAATTCGGGGTTTTAGCTTCTATTTTTGAAACATGGTTGGAACTGTGTAGCGAAAAAAAACCATATTTTAAATCAATTAATTTATATATATATATATATATATATATATATATATACCAACATTAAGATAACCAGATATAATTTAAAAAAATTAAATTACGTAACAGCCAGTCTATACTCAGCACCTATATATATAACCAGCAGTCTGCTTTGACATGTAAATGAAACACGATTATAAATCTCCCTGAAGAAGTTTGAAAAAGGCGAACAAAAGACAGTCTTGTTTGGATGACAAATCTCAATCATGTACCTTTCTTTTAAGGATATTTTCCGAGTTTAACTTTAAATATTACCAATAGATACCAAACCTCAGTAAATGGTCTTTTTAACACTTTATAGAATTAAGTGGCATATCGTATAACATGTATTAAAACACATTAAGATGTATGTATGAACCTGTTGGAAACTTTCACATAATAACAATTAGTTTTGTAAAGAAACTCTCACTATCAATAATTTTGAATTGATATTATCACACATATTGAAATTTAGAATGATTAATCTGATAATTAGCATGACATAAACGAGGACGCAGAATATCTAAAGAAATGCCAATCACTTCTGTAATTGTTAAATAACTCTGGCACTAAAGCTAAGCGCTAAATCCAAAGGGCCATCCTCTTTTTTTCTTCCACGACGATGTTCAGGTGACCGCAAGCAAGGTTGCTCCCTTTATTACACGTCCTGGACAGCGGCATCAATCTATGGAAGAACTGAGCTGGAGACATTTAGAGGAGTTATTGCTAGTTACAGAAGCTAGCTTTGGACTGAAAAAGGGTGCGTTTCTTTTTTTTTCTTTTTTTTTTTTTTTTTAACAAGGACTGATGACGAGGTACGTGGACAGACGCGCATTATCGGCAAATTCCTTCATTTCTATTTCGATATTAAAGAAATTTAAATAGTAAAAGTTGTTGTGTTTCTTTCTCTTCAAAGCTCTAGACTAAGTTTGTTTGGGCGAACGTGACTTAGTTTAACCTTCATAAACTTGGGGTTGTACCCAGGCATATAGCCGTGGATATATTCACCACACGCCATCATAATTACCAAATATTATCGTAAAGCATAGCAGTTGAAGTGTAAAAAATGAAACTGTTTAACAAATATTCGCAACATTGCTATTTTGTTCGGTATGTTCTTCGAGAGTAGCAAAGACAATTGCCTCATTTTAACTATCTTCACGGAAATGATGCATATTTGTTATACTCGTTAACTATCCGTACTGCTGCTACCAACCACTTCACCATTTCATAATTAATCTATCACAACCAAAGTATGTCTTCTTGCATTACTCATTGGTTTGGCAATGTTCTTAAATTTATTGCTGTTCTCTGTGCTGTTTTCAAAGCGTCAGTTACCGACATTCGTATCAGTAATTTCTTTCTGAAATTCTCAAGTGAAGAAATGCGCACACGGTGAGCGTTTCTGTTAGAGAATAAATAAAGAGCGTAGAAAATAAATCTTTGTTGACAGAAATTAGGAATTGCTTTGTGATGGGGGATAGTCACGTATTTCCAATAGTAAATCTCACCTGATAACAATTTGGTCAAGTAACTTTCGCCTGGTAGTAATTTAACTCTTACACCAGAATGTGCAGGTAACGCACCGGATATCGGAAAATAGAATCGGCAAGCCGAGTTTAAATTTCAACATTGTCTGTTACGTTTACTTTAGGAAACGCATGAATCCATTTTTGCTAAATGTTAAATCGCAGGGTAAACTAGTCTCTTTAGCCATGTGTGGCAGTCAGTCTAACTTCAACCCTGTATTTAAAATCGTGGAGAAGGCAACAGGAAACCATCCGATTATGTTACCAAGAGATCATTGCAATTCACAGATAATGAAGTACGTACCTCCACGAAAATTATAAGAAATCAGCGTAGCGTGATGAAAACATGTTCCAAATATAATGAAAACATAGTTTTATCTTCAAAATCGTTGTTATTATTAAGAGGAAGGATCAAAATATTTTTTGATTATTTAATTAATTTTTTACTCCTTTTTTGAACATTCAAAATTTTGATGAAAAAAACTTGTGTTTCTTGCGCCAGCATAGCAAGTTTTAGTCTCTTTCTTGTAGTGACAGGCACATTAATTTGGAAATTTTTGCAAAAATCAAATAACTGTCGGATTTTAATGAAATTTTCAGAACTTATTCACAAATTATTGAAATTATTTTTGAATTTTTTTTATTGGAAGATCTTTATAAAAATATTTTTTACATGTGTTTCAGCCACTTTTATGAAAACTTGAGAAATTCAACGTGATAATTTTTAGTGACTATATTAGTTAAAAGAAAAATTATTTGAAGAATTTAAATCACCGAATCTTTTTTCCAAAATGGGACTCTGTCTTACCGAAAATCTGTTCTGAATGTAAAAATAAAAAAAACGCAATAAAACTAAGACATTATTTAATTAGAGAAGTTTTTAATTGCTTTTATGAATAATATATATTAAAGACAATATAGTCTGAAGAAAAAAATTCGACGAAAAATGAATTTTTAAAAAATTTGTTTTCATTTTATTACAATTTTAAATTGAATAATTTATAAAGTTTTGAATCATTTAAAATTCATTTTCATTGTTTAGAAAATATTGTTATTAAGTAAAACTATATTTACTAATAATATATTGTAAAGCTTGTTACAATCTGACGACCTCGAATATTTTTAAAAGAATTTCCAATTGTTTTTTGTGTGATTACGTGCAGAATTTCTGACGTATAGATGTACAAACCGATAAGAGTTGTCTTATCGGTTTATAAAGTTTATCGTCTGCTCCGCCATACTTAACTATGAACACGTTCGGCTGTCAACCCGCTATCAATAAATCGATTAACACGTCAGAAAACAAAACTCCATAGTTAAGAAATGTTTGTATACAACATTTTATGCTATAAGTATTATTTGTTTCAAATAAAATTAATTTTACTTTAAATTTGCTAATTTCCCTCAAATAACGGTTTAGAAATATTTTATTTTTGCAAGATTTTTAAAACCGAGAATTAACTTTTGTTTACAGATGTGTCAAAACGGGTCATTTTGATCGATTTTACTGAAAAAGTCGATTCCGATCAATATAATTTCTGTTTACAGAGTATTTTACTTACTGGAAATAGTAAATTTTAAATCATTTAGCTTTCAATTAAAGTTAAAATGAAAGCTTCAAGAAAGCTTTTTCATTTTTAAAAATTCATTTTAAAACTTACGTACACCTAATTAGTGGAGATATCTATAATAAAGAAAAGAAATTTGTGGAGAGCCATGATCGCTTATGGCCTGAAGTTATATGAGATAAAATAAATGATAAAAGTAAAAACTCTCACAGGAAGACAATTTTGAATAGTAACACTCTTGTAGAGATATAGAAGGCGATTTGATGGAAGATGTTCCGTGGTTACATGGCGACCGCTTCGTGACGTCCCTCTATACATTGACCCAAAGCGAGAGTCGATTTTTAGTTCATGAATAGCAACCAAACGAGAAGGTTGAGTTCTTCTAGCCTAGGCCTTTGGTTGAGGCTGAGGCTAAATCTGTCTCCCCAGCTTGCAAGCATATGATGCCGTTTCCCTTTTTAACATAGATGAATCTGGTCCATTTAAACCTAGAGTCTTCTCCAGGTATGAATATCTTCAACTTATATGTAAGACCTTCCCTCTGTTTCTCCTTATACATTGCTTTACTATGTAAACATAGGTATACATGTATATATATGGTTTTGTGTATGTCGTAGTTAAAAGTCTCTCCGAAAACAAAGTATGCTTGTCATTCTTTTCCCTTTCAGCCATTCTGTCTTGTCAGTGAGCTACGGTGTTGTTGTATCACGGATATAACAATGCCCATAACGAGAGAAATGTACAAGGGATACTAAATATTTATTTCCCTCGCTCTAGTTACAGTCTCATGATAGAAACTTGGTGGTCATTGGGCACCCTTGATAAAACTGAAGGTTTCTAATACTTATTATCATTGCATCCTCTCGACATGGATCACAATATTCCTTTCCATTCCTTTCTACCATATGTGAAGCAAGCTCATCTCGAAGACCAATTCACAAGTTTAGTGCAGTTTTTTCTCAGTGCATGCCTAAGTCTAGTTTAGTAAATATAGCTACACGAAACAGAGGAATCTCCATATATTTGTTGCGTTACCACATTGTATAATTTCGGGTGCAGAACAAGCAAAATAAATCTCTCTCTCTCTCTCTCTCTCTCTCTCTCCCTCCCTGATATATATATATATATATATATATATATATATATATATATATATATATATATATATATATGTATTTAGGCAGCAATCCCTCTTTTATACATGTTTCATTAAAGACAACAGACAAGGTACTGTGATTAAGTTTTTCATTTAATTTTTCTTGTGTTCGAACAAGTGTTTTCTTATCTGGATACAGCATGTGTAGAAACTGTCCAAATTTTCTGTCATTTCGAGCGCTTTCAGCTATACTTTACTGGATGATTTTATTTTTACTTTATAACTAGATGTATGGGTGTTGTGTATGCATGTAGAGTTATAGGAATGTTTTATTTTCAGAACACAGTCAGCACTGTAAAATTAAATTAATTATCTATTACAAAAAAATTAATTTTTTTGTTCGTGTGCAGAACTGACAGACAGTAGTTAACAACGATTTTCCTAACCCCCTCATCGGTCACCAGATTAGACTATTTCTTTCCAAAGTAAATAATAACGATACTGAACATACAAACAAAAATAACATAGAGATTTTCTACAAAAGCCAAATGCACGTCAACTATAAACAAGATGAATCTTCACTTAGAAATATCATAAAGAACTACACTACCCTAGTTGACACGAACAGAAAATTAAATTATCTACTACAAAAAATTTAAAACAATTAACCTTATCCTCAAAAATAACGACACACCTACAAAATCAAAACTACAAAGAACGAACCTTATTTATGAGTTCAAATGCCCCTTAAGGAACTACTGTGTTCCTGATCAAATTGAACTCATATATAACTACATCGGTTACTACATGCCTTTCCAAATGACTTACGTTACATCGATCCGACCACAGCTCCATCAGATCCCATTAAAACACAAACACAAACTTACCAGATTCCATCCAAAAAACATACTAGTAGAATATACAAGCATAATAACCTCATCCACATGTAAAATATGATACAAAATAATGGAAGCCTCAATAATAAAAAAGAGAAAGCCAACACTCAATAATATTAACTATGAACATGGCCACAATGTGCTGACTGTGTTCGAAAAATAAAACATCCCCATAACTCTAGATACATATACACAATCAATACATGCAGTTAAAAAGTAAAAATAAAATCATCCTTGATAATGGTTAACAGTCGAAAGCGCTCGGAGTTACAAAACATTTGGACAGTTTCTACACACTCTGTATCCAGAAAAGAAAACACTTTTTCGAACAGAGGAAAAATTAAATGAAAAACTTAATCGCAGTACCTTGTCTGCAGTCTTTAATGAAACACACACACACACACACACACACACACACACGCACGCACGCACGCACGCACGCACGCACGCACGCACATATGTATATATATGGCGTCTATTTATTGTGAGAGAGACCCATTGTTTAGAAAAAAAATGACTGGAGCAAAGTTATGTAAAGGCGTGGATAGCAAACATGAACCCCAGATGGAATAAATGCCTTTGATGTTTTCTGCGTCATTTCTCTTCTCTCTCTAGTCTGGCTCCGTTTTCTCCCTGGATTCTGTTGCTATCATCGTCCCTTCTGCAGGGTCAGATACTCAGAGGTTTGGCTGCGGACTGCATGCAGTTCACTCTGAACTGATTGCCCAAAGAAATAGTCTTTTTCTGTTTTTCGTTCTCTCGTCTTTTCATTTTGTGATCCCTCGAAGTTCCGTCTAACTTTACCTTCAGTAAACAGAAAGTTATTTACTGGGCTTAAGTTTGTCTGGTACAAGGCTACAAGAATAGGGAAACTCAGTAAAGTAGTAAATCGTCTAAGATATTGTCTTTCTTGATAACCATTGCTCTAAATATACACTGGAATATTCGAGATTTAAAAAAAAATATCCTTTTCGGAGTTCCTTCTAAAATGTTATACACAGTAAAAAAAAAAGAAATATGCTTAGCTTTATTTCATTGAACTAGTTTGCTCAAGCGTGAGAAAATTTTAAAAACATTTTAATTTCTTTTTTCAAATAAAATATCCTAAATAAAATGCCATAATGTTTAACTGTAAAAGAAGGAATAATTTTGCATTTATTTTATAGCAGAGTGTTGTCACTTGGCATAGTGAATACGTTCTTCTGATTCTATTGCCTCACTGCACAAAATATCCGTGATTACGACTGAACTGGGTTTTTGAAGTTTGTTTTTAGATTCTACACTAAAACAACAACAACAAAGTCCTTGTATCATACAACATATCCTGTTCCAATTATTAGCAGACGACCAAGGCAGTTCAAGAGATAAATGTAAACTGATAAAAACTGATTCCCTTTTTGTTTTCATCCTCTGCTCGATATATTTAAATTAAAAAAAAATATAGGGAAATAACAATTCATCCCTTACTTGCATGTAACGAGGAAAACGATCATGTTAGACAAAAAGAATATGTCTGATTTGGTAGATAATAACTTGAAAATGAAAACCACAGTCACATAAACTCGCGCTTTGCATAAAATTAGCAATATATTTTAAGAAGCATTCACAACACACCTTTTAGAACGTCCATCACTAGAAAGCAGAAAATAATGTAAAGGGATAAGGGATAAACGGAGCCTGCACAAAAAGAAAGAAAGAGAATGAGTAAAAAAAGAAGTGGGCAAAGAAAGCATAACAAATAAAGAGGATATAAAAGAGAGGAGGAGGGGTGATATATATATATATATATATATATATATATATATAGAGAGAGAGAGAGAGAGAGAGAGAGAGAGAGAGCGAGAGAGCAAGAAGCTGTTGAAGAGAATACAATATAAAGGAATACTGGAGCTAGCTGCTGGAAAGAGAAATAATAAAATGAATAGAGTGGAAAAGAAAAAATAGACGAGAGGAAAAAGTGACAAAGAAATAAAGAAAAAGAAAAGAAAAAAAAGAAAAGAAAGAATTTGAAGTTCGAGAGAAAATTGTGAATAAAACATGATGAAAGGAGAAAAATGCGGTAAAGCAGTGAAAATGTGAATTTTTCATAATAGGAAAGTAGCTTACAGAATAAAATTTGCAGACAGAATTTGGGTGAGTTAGGGAAGAGCAAGAAGACGAATATGAAGAAGTACAAGAAAGACAAAAGCGAGAAAAGTAGATTGAGAGAAAAGAATCGAATAAACTGAGAAGTGAGAAATTCGATATAGACAAACAAAACAAAATGACGATGGAGAAAAAGCGACAGAAAAAAAAATGAAAACTAGAAGTGGATAACTCGAAAACGTTTTGTAAAAGGAAAATTGTTTGTTGGTGGAATTTAGCTTAGTTCATTTCATGCTAAGACTTGTAAGGTATCGGTGCAGTTTTTCTTTCTGTCTGTTTCTTCACTTTTCTTCTTTAGTGGCAGGTGTTGGCGTCGATACATACACGTTATTTCTTTCTTTCTTTCTTTCTTTCTTTCTTTCTTCATCTATCTATCTATCTATCTATCTATCTATCTATCTATCTATCTATCTATCTATCTATCTCAGTCTATTTATATCTATTTATCCATCTACAACTCATTAACATATTCATAAATAGATTAAAAAAATAAAAAGCATAATTACATTCATGTACAGTACTCATTTCGCGCATGCAAGCCGACACGCCGACTCGCATCTTATATATAAAGTACAGTGTATGTGTGTGCGTGTGTGTGTCTGAGTAATTCCTCCGCTCCAACTGGTCCGATTTCAATGATTCATAGCTCATTCAAAAGCCCTAGAAAAGTTAGGCGCAGGGAACGATTTTCATTGAGCTCAGAGACAGGGTTGCCAGATTATACAAGGTTAGAAATATATATCAATATATTATACTAGCCATTATCATTGCTTTCATGGTCTAAGGGGAGTAACTCTTATTTTCTTTTTGTATTCAAAATTGCAGCTAGCTAAAAATTTTAAAACTAGCTAAAACTTTAAGCTAGCTTAAAAGTCGCCCTATCGGGCAATAAAACATTTCTGGTGCGAAAATTTAATGTGTACAAAATAATAATGATAATATGACGTTTCTAATGTTTCAGTGTATATTTCACAGAAGATAAATAAGTACGTAATTGAGTTTGCAAGTTTTGCAAAAGGTGGAACTTTTACATACTATGTATGTATGTATGTATGTATGTATGTATGTATGTATCTATCTGCTTTATTATCCTCTCATCCTCTATTGTGATTTCATTCACTTTTCTTTTTTGACTTCAAATAATACCCTTTTGAATACCTCGAAAACCATTTGCATAGCTTCGAATTTACTTCATATTCAATGAAATGAGACCTTGTGGCGCATACATAAACAGACACCTTTTTGGTGGGATTACTCAATCGACAGCCAGATACGTTTGAGTAGCTTGGGTATTGTGCTACTGTTTCATTTACAGACTCAGGTTTTGCTTGAAACCTAGTCATTCTTTAGAGGAAAATGAGTTAGAAGCCTTTCTGAGATGATTGAATGAGGAAAAATCAGATAAAATCTTGGTATCGAAGAACAGGAATTCAAACTTGAACAGGAATCCATTGAAAGTGGTCATGGTTTGAAAGCTTTTCTACAAGCAGGACTCCCAAAGATGTTGAACGCGTGTCGGTTGCAATCAAAGGAAATCGGCCATTGATAGTGAAACAATATCGGGGAATTTCACGTCTTATCTGGGAAGTATCGAACCATATTGAATATATCGACCGACGACCCATTCTTCACGTCATGTGTACATTTTTTGTTGTTAGTAAAACGTCGCATCATTTAGATGTGCTAGCTCACACCTATATTTTATATTTGTTTCCCTGCAACTTCTGGCTTCCTTTGAATGCTAATATCGCCGTTGAATGGGAAATGACTTCAGACCATTTATGAGATTAAGAAGTACACGATGAGCTAACCGATAGCATTTTTAAAGAGGCTTCTGCAGACTATTTTGGAAAAAAAATGGAAAGAACCATGTATGGGGCTCTAAAAGAATATTTTGAAGAGACCTAAAGTGCCATTGCCCTAAGTAGTCTATTTTGTGTTCTAATTAAAATAGCTGAACCATTTCTCGATATACTTCGTATATTGTATTTTATATACTTAATTAACCGCATATTTCATTGTCCAACCTCAGTCAATATTTACTGTATATTGATTCCTCTAATATACTTACTCAGTCTTAGATAGTTGAGTTCTTCTTCTCTTCTCACCTGTCTAATATTAAATGTACTTTACATAAAGTACAATTTATGTAAATACATAAATTCAAGCCAATGTATGAAATCAAACTCATTGAACTTAAATTGCAATATAATTATGCATATACTCTCATATCTCAAATAGACAACCATAAAAAGGAATGAACACTCAACAACAAAACCCTTTGAAAATGGCTAAAGAAGTGGCCGAAAGCGCTTGGGAGAACAGACATTATGGATAATTTTACAATCCTTTACCCACACCAAACGGAAAAATATAAGAATATTAGGAAAACTAAATAAAACATTCATCAAATTTCCTTTGTCTGTCATATTCAACGAAACGAATGTTCTTGCCAATATATATATATATATATATATATATATATATATATATATGAAAAAAAGAGACAAGAGGAAAAACTATTTTTAATGACGCGTTTCGTCCCCTGAGGGACTTTTATCAAGGCAATATAAGATTTATTTTGGTGCACGTGTTTATATACTAAGGCGAGGAAGTCATTGGTTTATCGATGCCTTTGATGAATGTTCATCAGGTGGAACGTAATATTCATGAAACACTTTTTAATGTCTCTTTCAGGTGGTTGAAATTTTCAGTCACGATATGGACCCCCCCCACGAGGGTGTCAAAGGCCTTCATAATTGGGAATTCCTGAGCCAAAAAGTAAAGTGAGTGATTTGAATTCGTATAAAAGTTGTTTTTTTTATTTTATAAAACTCCGCCCATCAGAGGACTTCGGGTTCCTTATTCGGAGACAGAGAGTTGAACAGATCAGTCTGTTCAAAAGTGAACGAATGACTCATTTACACACACACACACACATATATATATATCAGAAGAAGGCTGTATACAATACGTATAGTCACACACAATCAAACAAAATCGCATATATATATGCACATACACCAATGTTATTCATATAGTTAAACATACACATACAATTACGTCTAATATGCATCTGCGTCACGCACTAACACAAACACATTGAGATAATTAGCAAGCCATTCATGCAAGCCATAGGTTTTTGTAGTGAGTTCGATCCTCATTGAATACAACATTATTGTAACCCTGTACCAGAGTAAAGGACACTTATTAAATATACACATTTACTTATACAGGAACGCCCACTGAAGATAGATGACTAGCAGGTTAGACTTTCAAGACAATTCACTTATGTAGTATTGGGTTGGGTTGGTGGATTTTACGATATATCAACTCATGTCGAAATGATTTTTTACAATTATGCTTGAGGTAGAAATGATATGGCCTGTATTTAATATATATATATATATTTTTACGAACCCCCCTCCTTCCTTTCTCCAACCTTATCGATAGCGAAGGTAGAGGGGGATCGTAATCTGTGTTATTTTGTTTTTTTTAACATTTTACATTTTTTTTTGTAAAATATATTTCTTTCGCAAGGGTCTCTTTCCGATTGATCAGACACGGCCGGGCGGAATCGTTTAAGGAACAAACACGATAGGCGACAAACAACAATGGCGACAGGAAATATAAATTTATTAACAAACATGGAATCGTAGAAAAGATAAAAATAAAAAAAACGGCCAAAACAAAAATGACGATACGTCAAGAATAAACATTTAAACATTCTGGACAAAATAGTGGGAGGAGAGCATCCTCTAAGAAAGGTAAAATAAAAATCAACGTATGGCCACGAATTTACAGGACATGTGCTATACCTGCACGGATTCACAAAACATCAAAATTTTAAGACTCGTGGACAGAAACATGTAATAAAAAGATCTCATGCTAAATTTGCATGAAAGTACAAATATGAAAAAAGGTACATTTAAGCAAAAACGGAGCACAAGAAAAACAATAAGCTTAACTCAGAATAAAGTCCTTTTTCACTAATAATGTCTCTTAGTCTTATCTACTTCTTTTCTTTTTCCTTTTCTATTTCTTTTTATAAGGGTCTCTTTTTGAGGTCTTCTCTTACTGCCTCTATTTCTCTTTTCGTCGTCTAGGGGCTTGACTGACGATGAAGCAGAAAATGCGTTCCCTCTCTCTTTCGTCTTGGTATAACAGCATTCTCGCTCGAGATGGTCTGTTATTTCTTTCTTTCTTTCTTTCTTTCTTTCTTTCTTTCTTTCTTTCTTTCTTTCGTGCTTTGTTTGGTGACGATTGAAACTGCTTCCTCTCTCATCGATATAGCGGCGTTCCGAACGTCGTCAAAACGGGTCCATCCATTCGACTGGGAGACCAATTCTCCTCACAATTTTGCAAACACATCTTTTCGGCCCATATGCCGAGATATTTGCCAAACGTCCTACCAGCCCGCAGACCTGGACGAAGGCTAACTTTTTTCGTTTCACTATTCGTTTCCGTTTTCTTCTTGTCACGTGGTCAATTTTCAAAATACTAACTTTTTCCCATTATGGGTGGAATGAGGTCATCGACCCTCTCTCTCATCTTCAGGGTCAGAGAAAGTTTAGTTTAAAGTGTTTCAACTTCTCCCAACCGGAATCTATCCGCGTAAATCATACTGTCAACACCTTGACCAAAAGAGAAGGAAAGGGTACACTCTGGTCAATTCTTGTCGCCACTAAGTCTACCTATCTCTTTGGGTTTACTATCTTTACATTTTCTGCAAGTACTGGGCTCTTTATTTTAGAATGCTTCTAAAATATAAGCAATGGTATAGTTTTATAATAATTATTTAGATCGGGGTTCGTAACAATATATATATATATATATATATATATATATATATATATATATATATATATATACACATACATATAAATATAGATAACTAGACTCGTTTTTGAAAAACCCTCGAATTTTGATTTGCTAATCAAATCAATCTCGAGGAAAAAAAAAGGTTTAAAAAAGAAAGAGCTACAAACATGAACTTCTGCCGACAAAAAAATCGCACAGATGCAGGTCTGAAGCCCAAAGAAAAAAACCCGATACGAGTAACAACTAACTAACAAAAGAGCTCAATACAACCATAGAGCAGACCTAGCTACACCTAGTCAGACAAACCTACCTAGGTTTTCACCTAAACGGATCGTCAGGGAAACTTTCTGGCTCACTAGGTATATATATATATATATATATATATATATATATATATATATATATATATATATATATATATATATATATATATATATATATATATATGTGTGTGTGTGTGTGTGTGTGTGTGCGTGTGCGTGTGCGTGTGTGTGTGTGTGTGTATTAGTCGGTTTATACTTAACGGTGGAGTAATGGATAACGGTTCGGATTGAGGAATCGGAGAGCCGTGTTCGAATTCCAGTGGAATCCATTACATTCACTTAAGTGCTAATACCCTTGTGAAAAGTATGAATCCGCTTCTTCTCCCTCCCAGCTATGGATAAATAGCAGGACAGACTGGGTTCTATAGTCTTGGATGGCAACTGGTCCATCGCGGAAAGAAATGGCAACCTACCACGGAAAAAAATCTGCCTCGTCAGTCATGTATCGAAAGATACATAATCGCCTAAGCATATATCACGCGTGGCACATACTGATACTTGAGTCTACAGGTAAACATTGATCGGCATTTTACTTGAGTCTAAATGTAAAAGTGGTCAGGTTTAAGCTTGACTCTATAGGTTACCATGGTCGGCTTCATATTTGAGTCTATAGGTAAAATTGTCCAGGATTATGCTTCAGTCTATAGATAAACATTGGTCGGGTGTATGCTTCAGTCTGGAGGTAAATATTGGTCGGGTTTATACTCGAATCTATAGATAAACATTGGTTTGGTTTGTATGGGAGTCTATAGGTAAAGTTTGGGCGGGTTTATACTTAAGCTAGTAAACAACGACCCTATTTTTAGTGTTTCTTACACTTTTGCAGAGGGTGAAGTCGTCGTATTTTAAGTCTAGCCGACAGGGCAGTTCGTGTAGTCAGTTCGTTCTTCACTAGGTATCATACTATTTTTGCCGTGTGCTAAAATATAAATAAAGCCTGTTAATCTTCACGTACTTAGATGAATTGCTACTTATACGAATAAATGCTTTCATAAAGGCTTACTTTCACCTTTACTCTCTCACATAAAGCTTAATCTCTACACTATAAGACATACGGTCTCTCACACATCAATACTCAGGCGAACAGAAAAGTTATACACACAGACGCGTAACTGTTTTGTGTTGACGCCAGCTGTCAGCGTTAAACCCCAGAAAAAAAAATCAGTATGTTGATTTTTACAAAAAAATGTTTTCTTCACTTGAAAAATTGCCGCAGTACAATCTTCCTACTATTTAGCCTTATGCCAGATTAAGCTAAGATGTGTGAATGTCTATATAAACGGGCGCACATCTGTCGAAAGGTAAAGTACAAGTAAAGCAAATTTGGCTATCAGCCAGAAACGGCAGAAGCAGTGGCATAATTAGGCGAGGTTCCGCACCCCGCCCCTCTCTATCTCTCTCTTTCTATCGGTACCTCTCTCTGGAGATGCATAGTTGAGGGGTAGCAGCTGACTAACACGGGCAGCACTTCCTTCCATATTAGTTCTGAGGCACCGATACAACCGAATCACTTCCTCCTCTGCGAGGCGGGACCCGAAAACTCTTTTTTTTTTCTTCTCACGAAGGCGTGGCTTAACCAATATGGGTGTCGCTTTTATTCGCATTTACATTAGCGCCCTTAAGTGCAGACGTGTATCACCCTTCTAAGCGTATAAGAGAGTGATATGAAGAACATCAGTACTTTGTTATTCAGCGCATGTACAGTTATTTCGCTCTCTCTCTCTTCACATACATACACACACACACATATATATATATAAGAAAGTAATGTGTAAGTGTGGGTGTGGATGAGGTAAGCAGCAGACATACCTATTTGGAGTTGTGACGGTAAACGTTCAGCTATGTATTTAATTCTACAGAACAAAGTATGCGTAAGTAAACTCGACTGGGGATTCTCTTGTATTTTATTTAGTTAACGATCTTGGTAGATATATACGGAGGTAAGTCAATAAGTCTACACCTTGATGATGCAAAAAAGCATTTATTTTCCACAACAAATATTTATTTTTCAAGGTGCTCTTCTTCCTTGTCAATACATTTACTTCGTCAGTCAATATTAATGACATAGGTCAAACATGGGAGAGTGAAAATGTTAGAATAAAATACAGTACGGGCCAGGTGTGGTTAGTGTTATTTTGGTCCTTGAACAAAACTTTTATATTTCAAATAAACTGTATTGAGCACATTTGGATATTTTTTTAAATCTCCGAAAAAGTATTTACATGAAGCAGTCAAAAAGGGGAATAAATGCCTTATAAATACGTCGCCACAGCGACATTACACACACAGACAGACACATATATGAATAAAGACCTTTTGTCTTTATTCCGAATGTCCTTTTATATATATATATTTAGTTATATCTGAAATTTTACACACACACACACACATATATATATATATATATATGTTAATATTAGCTATTTCCCTATAAGGAAACATTTGTCATTCATTGACTGAGGAGCCAATGCTACCGTCGGTTGAAATTTATAAAAATCATTCTCTTAAAATATTTTTTCAGGAAAATAGATTTATCAATTCCAGTAGCTGTTATAACTCTTTCCAGTATTGATGGGGGCTTCCTCCCTAACCTTTTTTTCAGTGCCGACAACTCTTTCTTCATTACGTATGTACTTAAGTGCCCGCGGACCTACAGACAAATACACATGTGTATTCCTTATATCGACAAACTGTTTAAGTAGTACCCGCGAAATTTTCACGGTTTTTCTATTTGAGTTTTCTGATCTATCATAATATTTAATGAATAAATAAGTTCATTCCTTGATTACAAAATACCCGTGCAAATTCCCCTTTTGCATTGTTAAATATTAAACTTTAACCAGATATTGAAATAACAGCCATAATCATGAATGCATGTCATTATCTAAAAAGTAAAAGAATACAAATGAAAAGATTTAAAATTAACTTTTTCTATTTCACTGAAGCAGAAGGCATGAAAACATTGTCACCGCATGTCTTTCTTTCAAACCAAACAACGTCTCTGATATGCTTTTTGTCGTTTTTTCTCGCAATCAAAACGGAATAGTCCATTATGAGGTATTGGCAGGGAGTAACGTATGCGCTAACTAAGGAACATTTTGACTGCATGGCGCCATATTTTATTAATGTATACTTTAATGTGTTCAAGCGTTCTGAGAAATTTTGCAATTAATAGAAAGGCTGTAAAACTGGCACAAACAATATAAAATGAATGTTAATGCTATTCATCGTTAAGAGAAAAACGACGCATCATGGGCGCCCAACTTAGCCATTGGCTGTTCGTATTTATAGTAGTACAGTAATATTTACTTTCTTTGCAAACGGCAGACTGCATGTCAAAGTGTTAAAAGATTTAATTAGTATTTTTATTTTTAATACAGCAAAAAAAGAAGGGATATATTTCGTGAACTTTGTCAAAATTAATGATGGAATGAATCCTGTACTAAAATGACTATAGTGAAAATATTTATTAGAATAATATTATGAAAGTGTTAAAATAGAGAAATATTCCTTCTAAAAGCTAAACAAAGTATTAAGAAACAGGAAAAATTCGTTAGAAACAAAGACAACAGCGTTGAACTTTTTGTAATATGAATTCTCCTGTATAACAGTGAATGTACGACAATTTCCTCCTAAATGAAGAGGAGACTTGAGGCAACAGAGATGTCGTTCTACAGAAGGATGTTGGGAATGATGTCATGGACAGAGGCTGTGAGCAACGAGGACATTTTAAGGAAAATGTAAAAAAAAAGTCAGAAAAAGCCAGTTAAAATTTCTGGGACATATAATGAGGAATGTGGGCTCGGAGAATTTGACACTGACAGGGCATACAGCGAGTAATCTACTTAATAAGCTTGCGTAAATGGATTACTAAGAGCTACAAAGCACAGGAGGTTGTGTAAAACCATGATATTCCATGTTCTGAAGGGAAAACGGTACATGTAAGAAGAAGTTAACACTTCTTGTAAAAAGTAACAATAATAAAATAGAGTAAATCTAGAAATGAAATAATAAATGTGAAAATACTCCATGTAAAAAGTAACAATAATAAGAATAAATCTAGTAATGGGACGAGAAAATTGAAAATAGTTCCTATAAAAAGTAACAATAATAAAATAGAGTAAATCTAGAAATGAAATGATAAAAGTGAAAATACTGTAAAAAGTAGCAATAATAAGATAGAGTAGATTTGATCAGGAAATGATTAAGTGAAAATGCTTAATCTTAAAATAAACAAATAGCTAAAGCAACAGAGATTAAAAAAGATGACGACTGTTATTGGTAAAAGGTAAAGGGAACTTTCGTGGTGTAATAGCAAGCCTGCCTCGCAAGAACAATTATGACTGAGTAGTGAATTCGATCCTCACTAAGTGCTCCCTAATTTCGGCCTTGCGCCACATCTAAACTCTGCTTAGTAAATCACTATTAGTAAATTGTAAAACCAAGATGACAGAGATAATCTGCGTGGTTGGAGCAGTAGAATGATTGTACAATTATGCTTCGTTTAACCAACGCAAATACCCTGGTCGAAGTGGTCACGGCGACATCTATAAAAGACTTGCATTCAAATCCTATCCAAAGCTACTTCTTTATCTTTGATTTTGCGCTGATGGAATGAAGCTAGTAATAAAATAATAACTGTTCAAATGCCAAATCGAAAACAAAGTGGAATTAAAAAAATTTTCATAAACAAGTATAGAAAATATTCAATGGGTTAGTCACTATATAATATTTTATATATTATTTAGATACATGTATTACTTTGTGTTCAATTCGTAATTAGTAAAATGACTCGCTATGGAGCGGTAAGGTAGGCTGATTTTTCAACATTGCCCTCAGTGCAAAAGCTGGGGTTTGATGGGATAAGTACTAACACCAAAAGTTAGACTCATAGATTTTACCAATGTTTGTGCATTTAGTTTTAAAAATCGTCTGATAAATGTAGAGAAATACCTAATTTTTGCAGGATTTCGCTTACAAACTGACTTGGAGATTTTATTATTCCAAGAATACATCCAAATAAAGTTAATATCTTTTGTTTTAGATACATTGAATGGATGACCAGAATTCTACTCAAGCAAAATATACTATTTTTTACTGTAATCGATAAGTAAATACTGCGTAAAAATTGTAAAAGATTACAAAAAAGGCTACTCAATGAATAGGATTTGTTAGATCATTTTTGAACATAATAAAAACTAAAAATAGAAATCGCCATGAAAAAAAAAAAAAAAGAGCATACATGATGAAAAGGACGCCAAACTTGACGAAAACAAAATTTTATCAGCTAAATGCTTATGTTATCATTAAGAGGAAAGATCAAAGTTTATTTTAATAATTTTTAAAAAATTTTCCTCTTTTTTTTTTTTTTTTTAAAAAAAAAAAAAAAAAAAAAAAAAAAACGAACATTCTAAATTTTGATTAAAAAAACTTTGTTTCTCTTTGTTTCACCGGAACTAGTAAAATAACATACAATTTTTAGCACGTTTTTTTTTTTGTATGGCACACATTAATTTGGAAAATCTGGCAAAAATAAAAATAATTGTCGGAAGTTAATGAAACTTTCAGAAACTATTCACAGATGATCGAAATTATTATAAATATATATCTTTTTTTTATTAAAGTCATGGCAGAAATATTTTTTTACATTTATTACCACCTCCATAACTAATTTATAAAAACGCTAGAAATTCGATCGCGTCAGGTTTAGTGATTACAATAATTAAAAGCACAAGGCTTTGAGGAATGCAAATCATGTTTTTCAAGATTTTTAACGAAAATTTCGGACGTGCTAGGAACGATTAAAAAAATGTAAAAAAAATACCCCTCAAATACTTTGATCTTTCCTCTTAATAATAACAAACGTTTAGACGATAAAATTTTGTTTTCGTCAAGTTTGGCGTCTTTTTCATCATGCTATGCTCTTTTTTTAGCGATCTCGTGGAGGTACATAATAAAAGTTTATATAACACCATAATACTGCTGGGCACAAATTATAAGACAAAATGTTTTAAATTTGAATTGTTTATTGAAAATCGAACTAAAACTACAGCACTGTATAACATATTACATCATAATAGCTAAATTGTTCATTTTAATTTCCCTTTGAAGTAAATGAAGCTCTTATTTGATGGCACAATGATTTAGTAATAATGTGCTTCTACCAAGCATCTTGTCCACATACAATTTGTAAAGCTTCAGTAAATTATAAATTTTATAAGGCTTTCACTGTTCACCAAAATGAAATTCTAACGCTACGATTTTGAATCTAAATGTAATCTTTAAACTCTTTTGCTCAAAAAAAAAAAAAAAAAAAAGTAACAATTTGGATTTTGTGTCGTTATTTATCATGTTAAACTACAACTTTCAAACTGGGTGCAATAACCACGGTTCCAAAATCGACCTGCCCTAATGGTGCAGTGCTTAGGAAGATAGTTTTGCAGACTAGTGTAAAGAGTTGGATCCTTACCAGTTGCATTGCGTTTGTGTTCTTATGTTAATTTGCCAAAATGACCATCCTTAACTTACAAAACTACATCACGAATCCTGCAATATATTGAAAATGCTGTTGTAGGCTGCTTAGTGGAACAGAAAGTTGTGTATTAGTTCCTGCGAGTTAGTTTAAAAGAATTCTTCTATGGAAGGCACACCCGACTAATGTGTATGGATGCGTATACTTTAATTTTGGGAAACCAATAAAAAAAATGGTGTTAATACCTGTACGATGGTAGGTGTATATGTATGTGTAATTACAAAAGGAAAATGATAGGAGAGCGAGTCTTTGGGTATGAGAGACCAAAAGAAAGAAAGAAGTTTGCTGGAGGGGCAGAAAGAAAAATTAAAGTGAAATAGATAGTTAGTTAGGAAGATAGATAGATAGATAGATAGATAGAGAGTGTGAATTATCCAAGTAATCATTCCGACTAGTATCCTCTTTTTTGAACCCTACATTTCGCATCTGTTAATTTTTAGAATTCCTTATCTTGTCCGCATTTTTTCACCATCATTCCAACTAGAAAAATTCGTCGACCCTAACGACAGCTATTCATCGTATCCCTAAAAATCTCCGAAAGGGAGATAGAAAGAATGTTGAAGAAAGGGATGAAACTACGAGAGAGAGAGAGAGAGAGAGAGATAAAGAAAAGTAAGAATAAATGTTGGAGTGTGATCGTAAATATTTCCTTTCTCAACATGCCAAAAGGGTGTGTCTGATCCTTAATAAATTTTCGAACTACTCAGGCTCCACCCATTTCCTTTTCATCATTCGTTTACCATTTTCATGCTTTAAGGCAAGAGACTCTACTTTTGGTGAATCAGCATTAAATACAAAACAGACTTAAGATAACAAAATGAACGAAAAGCGAAGCCGGCGTAGTGGGTATATCTCACCTGCGCCAGATGTCGGTGTTCGAGTTTAAATACTAGGATTTTGAATAACGATTTTTAGAGTAGTTTCTCCCCACTTCATGATTCATGAAATCCACTTCCCTCTCTTTTTTAGCCTTGTTTTGTATTGTGTTAAGTTTTTAACAAATATATAAAAGGTAGTGGTTAGCAGCTAGGAACAAATATCCTTTCACACAAATATCCCTTGGAAAAGGTATGAATAAATCTCTTCTCCCACCAGATATGGGTTAAATAACGGCGAAGACTGGGTTCTTCTAGTCGTGGTTGGCAACCAGTCTAGGCGAAGGACAAATCCGAATTTACAACCGTATGCATTTCTAGCGTAGCACATACTATGCAGCCACCGACAAGATCATGGAGTTCACAATGACTCAAACCTTTCGACCTAAGATCAAATCTTGTTCTTCTTCTTGTTGTTGTTGTTGTTGTTGTTGTTGTTGTTCCTCCTCCTCCTCCTCCTCCTCCTCCATTCGTTAATTCGCGCCACCGAACACACTGAAAATGCCTTATAAACAATGGACTATTTAATTTTGATCGCATGGAAAGTCGGGAAAAGACACTACTTGGTTTCGGTGAAAGGAAAGAAAGAAACATCTCCTGCCAATATCCCATAAATAATGGACTATTCCGTTTTGATCGGGTGGAAAAAGGGGAAAGATACTACGTTATTTCAGTAAGAAAATGAAAGAAAGAAAGAAAGAAAGAAGAGAAGATAGAAGTGGCTGTTTCAGTGAAATGGAAAAAGTTATCAATTTCAAATCTTTTCATTTGTACCCATTTCTTAAAATAACGACCAGCATTCATATTTGAGTGTTATTGCATTATTTTGTTAAGGTTAAGCTTAAATATTTAACGATGCGATAGGGGAATTTCTAAGGATATTTTGTTGTTGTTGTTATTGCTGCTGTGGCTGTTATTGTTGTCGCCTAAAAGACAATAAAGAAGAAAAAATAAAGCAGCAATTTTATTTATTTCATAAAAGGTTCCATGTTTTCTGCCCGCCCTTCCAAATTATTTGAAAAAGTTTTTTTTACACTTTAATTTTTCTGTAGATTTATTAGGCAGTGTTCTTTTTTCTTTGTAGAATTCTCCATTTTGTGAATTTAATTGAGAAAAAATAAATCATCATTAAATTTTCAACTCCATCATAATTGTTGTACGCCAAGACATTGTTACGACTTATTATACTTAAAAGACAGACATATTTTATTTTTCTTATAAAAATCATTGAACTTCTTCATTACGTATTCCTTTTAAATCGGATATAAAGTAGTAGCTTCCAACAAGATTTGAACTCACGCCATTACGTTTTAGAGGTAGAGTTTTTTGCTTTATAGTTTGATGAAGTTAAATTAGCCGAGTAGACGAGAGTTGCTCCTAAAGTAATGCCTTCTAATTTGTTATGCTGGCCTACGTCGTCAGAGACGAATGTTGGAGGTATGATAGTAGAGGTTGAACCCTCCCTCCAATAACCCAGATTTTTTTTACCTTGTTAAAGGGAGCAGCTGATCAGCTTTCTGGCAAAATGGTATTTGGCGTGAAGTGCTTATGAAGTAGGAATGTTTCATTGAATTTATCTATACGAAAAAAAGGAACACTGTGACATTAATTGAGGCTTGTCGAGGCCAAGCAGTAGATTTTAGCACTAGGCAATTGGTAATGGATTTCAAAAGTGGCGACATTCATGCATGTGACAAACCACATAGAGCGGTGCTGCACAAAAGTCAACCTACAAAATGAAGTGTCTTGTTCATCGTTGATGAAAGTAGAGTGATTATATTGAATCCATTGCTTGGTCTACTGCTACCACCAATCTGTTGTTTAGTGGGGCAAGAAAATGGTTTGTTAATTTTAACGCCTTCAAAATGAAATCTTTATCCTTCAATCATTATAGAAAACCGTTTTTGCCCTCCATCAACATATCTGATACTAACCTCCAGGAGAATAACTCATTGGGCTTTCTTGACATGAAGTGGAGGAGTTATATTGAATCAATTGCTAGGTCTGCTGCTAAAAATCTTGGTTTCACTGTGTCGTGACAAATAATTCTTCTTATCATAATTCATCTCGCACATTTATAAATCGACCATTCGTCCGTATATTGAATACTACTGCTATATCCTACTATATAACTTGAGATTTTTGATAAAATCTAATGAAGTGTTTGGAATGTAATCGATAGTATCCTGGCATCTCAACTTCAGTAACTTTTACATCTCTGTCTTTTTACAAATATTTTAACGACAATTGCTCTGATGATCTTTTCTCCTTAGTGTTTCGACTGCATGAAATTTAAGCGTGCTGCTAGATTGGTAACCAGGTCTCACCGTTTTACTGTCGAACTATTTAGATGCAACCATTTGTTCTATTCTAATATTTTATTTTCTCGCTTTCTCGCACTTCTTCACGATCTTTTGCTTCCTTGTCATGTACAATCTTCAAAAATTTAAATGCAACACCAATCGCCATCTTCTCTTTTTCTGAACTCCGTTCTTTTATTGTCCTTTCTCCTCACTAAGGCTTTCTCATTCTCTTTCACTTCCAGTAATTCTCTTGCGTCTTAGTGACACTATAGACTTGCTTGGAGAGAAATGATTAAAAAAAAAGATGTACGTTGGTGACTATGTGGAAAAATCATGTTTTGCATATGAAAGCTTGCTCTCTCCAACAATGTTATCGGTCTTCCTTTAAATTCAGGAGAAATAAATAGGAGGGATTACTTTCGGAGCGTTCCTAGAAAATCCAGAGATTATTTGTATTCACAACATAGAAGAAAAACCGTCTGAGGGAATAAATGAAATAATGTTATCTTAATGCAAGTTCATTTCTTTTTGATGTTCAAAATAAATTGTATATTTGCCATCTTGTGGGGGAATTAAGAAACGTTTTGAAGCTGATCCGTAATGGTACTCAGTCGTTTCCCAAGGCCCGCTTCTCGGTCCAACCTTCAGTGATGATATCACTGTTTTCACTCTTAGTGTCTGTTTTGGAAATGTTTATCTTAAGTTCTACTTCTTGGAATACTTGGTAGAGAATGATGATTTGTTTTTGTTCAAGATCCTTCTATATCCAAACTATGAATACCTATATCCTCAGCCTAGCACCCCCCCACCCATCACCAGTACACTGGCTTCGGGAAGGAAAACAGGAAAAAATAACTTCATTTTCAAAGAGAAAAACCCAGCCTTATTTTTGCAAAGGAGGAGATATTTATGGAAATTAGATAGATGAAGAAAACGTTAGACAACTTAAGCTTAGTAGAGCTTAAAAAAGGACTTGTGGGACTGCAATAGGATGTTGATCTCAACAGGCCATTGAAAGTACATTGGACGTATGGTCCTGTACCAAAGTTAGCTTCGTCTAACACGGATCTGTAGAACAAAAGCGAATAGTAATGCTAGTCTTCCGATATTTTCATCTTATAAGAGAAAGTAGAGACAAACTTTTACTTTGTTTCTTTTCTACCTTGTTTTATTCCTTCGCGTTTTTAACAGATTGTGCAGGAGTTTTGACGTCACGTTATAGACAAAAATACGCAGACTAAATTCTTTGAATTTCGAAATAGTGTTTGGATGTAATAATGAGTTCTTACCTAAATTCTTAAACAATTTATAGGATCAGTAGTACCGTCTAATTTGATTCATGATTATCAAAGATTTTACAAGCGCATATTATACTTTCTGCTTCTTCAGTAAAAACAGATTCGCATATTTCTGAGACCTTGATACAGTTTTCCCTTTCAGATGTAAAAGATGATAGATGATTAAATAGACAACTAAACATTTCCTTATTTTAATGATTTTAAATGAACTTGATTCGTAACTTATTTTATAAGTTGAAAATAAAAAAAATACAATTACGTTACGACTCATTAAGCAGAAATGTTTGAAGATCAGTAAATTTAAAATATTTTGTTTTATTCAATTTCATTACAAGTAGCATTTATTGAAAGTTGAAAGATTCAAAGTACTTGTATCCCACGATATTCCCTAGTGTCTATTATAGATTCTAATGATTGTCATATAAAGGACATTAATGCTGTATGGATATTCCTCAATATCTCTTGGAGATTTTAATGGTTGTTATTTGAGGAACATTAATGTTATAAGGATATTTCTCAATATCTCTTGGCGATTCTAATGGCTGTTATTTGAGGAACATTAATGTTACAAGGATATTCCTCAATATCTCTTGAAGATTCTAATGACTGTTAGTTAAGGCCAGATACTTTTGAAAATAAAAATATAAACTGATTTGGAATTGAAAATTAAAAGAAAATTAACCCATTAATGCCTACCGTTCAGTTTTTTGAGGCGATTTATATTAATGGGTTATATGTGGAAACTTGTAATTAATACCCGGAGTTTTATGAAGTTATAGTTAATAGAGGATATTTATAAAAGTATAATTAATACCGTATTTTACAGCGAGCATTGATGGGCTAATTAATAATATTATTAAGTGAATGAAAAGGTTTACAGTGTTTTTGAAATTAAAATTAACTAATTGATAATAATTAGTATATACATTTATTAATCATTAAAATATTTTCCTTACATCAATGTTTCGCAGATTTTCTAATTTATGCAACGATTGTGGCTTCGACGCAGTGAAGTTGTCAATGAAATTTTGAACATTGAAAACATCTTTAAATTTCTGACTAGATAAAGAATGCTGCATTGGTTGAAACAAAGGATAAGCCAATGTTGTCAAGTTCGCTGAATATGCCGTGGGAAGAAGGATTTGCCATTCTCAATTCTATTACAATGCAACTGGTTGCCTTGTAGTCACATAGCTTTTTGGTTTCTTAGTCTTGTTTATGGCCTTTATTCAGCAAATGCAATGATCAAACAGCAATCAAGATATTTGTCACATTAATAATAGTTTTACAGTAAGTCATAATACTCTACGCCTTTCATATAACACACGCTAGGGCGTGACAGGCTTTTCCGAAAAGGTTGTTGATGTTACAAACTGACTTATTATTTTCGATGTTTCGATTAAGTTAGCGAAAATCCGTTAAAACTGCCCACAAAATGTTTCTTGTTTGATTAGAAGCGAAATACAAATTTAATGCTTTTCTTTGACAATTCATTTGAAAACCATTTGCCCACTTTTTGAATTTTCAACTTGATATTAAAACTTACATGTGTTGAGTGATCGATATCAAGTTTTCATCCAGTTCCACTATTGATTGAATACGGTTATCATCCAAAAGAACTTGCAAGTCATCACCTCCAAACTTTTGCGGTATATCTTTGCGTAGTTTGTTCTTTCAATCAACTTACCTTTTTTTGAATTTTTTCAAACCATTCATAGCACTGCTTCCAACCAAATCATCTTCATCGGCTTCACCATTCATGTTTTTCAACTCAGCTGCTGTTTTGTCCACCATAAAATGCGACATCATAGAGTGTCGAACGTGTATCTTGTCCTCCGCCATTCATTTTTTCTTCCTCCCCACTGGAAAAATACAAGAAGCGGTGAATATACAGAACTCTCAAAACCAGTTTTCTATTTAGTCCGTAGTTTTTAAAAAAAGTGCTATGAATTTCTGCAGATATGTGATATTTTCAGAGAAATAAGAGAAAACTCGAATGTAATTTATTAAAAATGGTATAATGTATTAAGCAAAAAAACAAAAAACAACAAAAAAAACAACAAAAAATAATAAAACAAAATAAATGGATCTATAATGTTAAAGATGAAATAAATATTGTACTTAATGATTTTCATTTTATTGTCTAAATAAACACCGAAGATATAAGTGAAAACTTGATAACAAATTCTGGCACAATTAATTATTTTTCTTTAATATTCCACCCACTCAGCACGGTACTTATTTAGTATAGTGTGCTGATTATTATTCCAATAATTTTATCTGCGGTACGGTCATTTTGAGCCACGTTTATTAAACTTGTATAAAAAAAAATTCCCGGTGGAAGGTTTCTTAGATCCGGCACGCTTATTTCATAAGTTGAAAATTCCCACCGGCATGACTACTACATTGTATTTGGTACAAGAGCGTATGAAATTCATAAACACACATGCGTGAAATATTAAGTGAATTTTGAAGCAAAATAACAATTGTCTTACTCTAATGTCTACTGGAAGGACGAGTTACAATGTAATGGTTACAACCTCAGTTTAAGGTATCAATGGTTGATGCTGCTCATTCCTGTAAATTCTAAAATCGACCCAGAATCATACGGATTGAAAGGAAAAGGAACAAAAAAGGAAGGAAGAACTCTCATGTGGTTGTGTTTTTAGGGCGTAATTAAGTTTTATATCCACTCATATGCTTAAATTCAAATCAATCCGATAAGGAACAACCTGATTAATCAGAAAAAGAAAAAAAAAAACAAACCAGTTGCCAATTACTCCAAATAATTAATGCAGAAAATGATTGAAATTATATGTTAATTAATAATTTAAACATGCCTAATTATAATAAATGAAAGCAATGATTAGAGCTTTCAATGGTTCAATTCTATGGTCATTACTACATTTGGTCGGCGATGTTGATGTCGACGAGTGATAAATTAAGTAGTAAATGACGTTAGTAAAAGATGGGCAAGATGTCGGTTACGGATTTGATAAACGCATTTACACTGACAGCTACCCGATACATGTTGAGCGGCAAAGATCGAGTGATAAATAAATAAGTAGATAGAAAGATGGGACCACACACACACACACACACACACACACACATATATATATAACAAGGAAGAGAGACTATAGGTGATCTTAAGTTTCATGTATCTTTTTTCTGCTTTTCATAAATCATTGGCTACTTTAAATGAGTACAGTTTTCCTGTAAAAAGTTTTACCTTTTCATAAACTAATTTACTTTACCATTGAATAATGGAATACTGGAATTTGAAACGACTATCTAATGCCAAAGCTATATTTCTAACCATTAGTTATCAGTTGTTGATGTCCTTGTAAAATCGCAGCAAAAAGAAATCCAATGGTAGACGATAATTATTTCAAATGATAATTTCAATTGAGGGTACAATAATTATCGTTTGGAAGAGTTTTACAATATTATGCATAACATGAAATTTTATGTTCATTTCTATGTACTTTTTTCTATGTACTTTTTTCAGTGTGATCAACATTGAATCTGAAGTACGAAGATCTCACAGGTTGGAAGAGATGGGGACAAGAAATCAGCAGGAAAGACAAAATGAAACTGAAGTGTAAAGATATGAAAGATTCTCTCTTGACAGGTCAAGAATTTCCCAACCACGCAACAGACAACAAACAAATTTTTCCAATGGCACTCGGCCGCTATGAATTATTATCCAACGACTGATTATGCAGATTAGTGCAATGACAAAACGTTGTACCTACCGTGGAGCAAGAAGTGGGAAAATGAATCGCCTTGTATGTGCTGCACAGGTGGTAAGGTCACGTTGAGGTCTACAAGATCCTCCAGAACCACTGGTGCTACTAATGGCTCAAACGACTTATTAAAAACATTCAGAATTATAATAGTGTATTCCAGATGACCTCTTTTAGTGCTAAGATTATTCGTGAGAGAGGATTTAAGACTACATCGAAATTTCAAGGGCCCGTGTATCACCGTATTGGATTTTTATTGCCCCTACCAAATAATGAGCGTCAATTTCTTCAACTTAATTTTCTGTCTGATTTGCTTCTACAGGCTCAAAAGAGAGTTGATGTCACTAGAGTTACAAAAACTGACCCAATCAAAATGCTGCAAGATCTGCTTCATGAAAGAAACAGTTAAGTGAAAAGCTTTTAAATTTGCTCTAGAGTCACTATTCCTTGAATGCAAGATTGTTATAGATTCTGACAAAAGGCCCTTAAGTGAGCATTCTCGACGTTTCAATGCAATGAAGTAACTGTAATAATCATAGCAGAAGGGGTTGAAAAATGGGATATTATTCTTCAAGGTCGTGATAATAAGCTAAAAAGAATATGTGAGACTCATCGTTCACATGATTCTTTACAATACCCCCTACTTTTTCTCAACGGTGAAAATGGGTATCATTTCGGAATTCCTCAAGTTGGAAGAAATTCCAATAAGACTGTTTCGTGAATGGACTTTTACGTTTTCGTCCTTATGATCCGAGAAAATTCTTTTAATCACATTCAGAGCGCAAAACCTGTTCCACCAGTTGTAGATATGCATCAAGCTTAGCATAAAAGTCTCACCAATCAGATTTAAGAGCATCATCATATATCCATCTACGAGATGACATGATGTGGTCATAGGTGAAAAATCGTTCATTCTTCCATCAAGTTTTATTGGCAGTCCAAGGTATATGCATGAAAGAACTCAAGATGCAATGACATACGTTAGAAATTATGGATACAACAATTTGTTTATAAAGTTTACCTGTAATCCCAATTTCAAATAAATTAATGCACAGAACAGACATGACGTAATTGCAAGAGTTTTCAGGTTAAAAGTGATTCGATTAATGGAAATGATAGGGAAAGTTTTCGGTGATGTAAGATGTTACATGTATACCTTTGGTTGGCAAAAACGAGGTCTTCCTCATGATCACACTTTGATATGTTTGATGGTGAAAATTCACATCAGTCGGGTGGAGTATATGTATCTACAGAACTGCCAGATCTTACAAAAGACATAAAGCTTTATAATACTGTTAAAACTCAAATAGGACCTGTGGTGATAGGAACAGAAATTCTCTCTGTATGGTAAAGCGCACCAAACATTATCAAAAAAGTTTCTTAAAAGAAACACAAATGGGAGAAAATGGCTATCCTTGTTATAGAAGATGAAAGCTAAATGACGTCGGATTTGAGGTAGTAACTGGATCAAATCAATATCCAATTGTAATTGACAACAGATGGATAGTTCCATACAATCCCCTACCCATAGAAACCTTTGATGTCCGCATCAATGTTGAGTTCTGTAACTAATCTGTAATCTGTTAAATAGGAATGGGAATATGTCAACAAGGGTCAGATGCAGGAAAGAATTCGAGTGAAAATAGACAAACATTAAATCAAAGAGATGAAGCAAGCATGAACCAGCCAAGTCGATACATTAGAAGCAATGAAGCAATTTGGTTGATGCTTACATTTCCCATTCATAAGCGATATCTAACAGTTCAGTAACTACCTGTTCATTTAGAAAGTGAGCAAAGTGTTTACTGATCTGAGGTAAATGGACCTCAGCAAATCTTAACTCCAAGAGAGACAACAATTACAGCTTTCTTCAAGCTTTGTGCAAGAGACCCCTTTGCTAAGACAATCTTTTATCATCAGCTTCCATCATATTACACCTGGTAAAATGGCAGCTGAAACAGACGAAAAAGGGTGAACCAGTAGATTGATTTTCTGACATCAAATTTGATAGTGCACTTGGAAGAGTGTATTCTGTAAAACCCAAACAACAAGACTGTTTCTTTCTTCGGATGCTGTGGCATGGTGTCAAAGGTCCTACTTCATTTGAAGATATCTGTACAGTCGATAGAACAGTGTGCTCAACATTATAGAGCAGCTTGCTTCAAACATAGTCTGTTGGAAGATGATGCACAATGGGATGCTACTTTAACAGAAGCATTTGAGTCTCAAAGCTCTTTATTCATCCTCATTAAATGTTGTGAAATAAGTAATCCATTATGGCTCATATTATTGAAGCAACAATTCTTTTTGGTTGCGGGAGAGGAGAAGATGTCTATATACCAAGAATTGCCTTGATCACTACAGATGTTTCGTTTAATTTTAAAAGACTGTAATTTCCAAACTTAGCTTTACAAGGTCAATAAACAAATCACAAGGTCAAACACTGACAAACAAAAAGTCGGATTTTATATAGGTTTTGACCTGATAGAATGTTTACATTTTTAAGTACCTAACCAGGCTTAAAGATGGTCGAACCTTATTCAAATGATAGTAGGAAAAATTGGCGGCGTTAAATAAGACCGTGTGTCACAGAACTGGGAATGTTTTTTGAACCAGATTTGAAAATACATTGATTTATATATTCTTCTGATGTTTTGTGTATTTTGAAAATAAATAGTAAAAATATGCAAAATACAAGAAACTTGTAATATTCAATGTTACTTTCATTCACATTACATTCACCTGAAAATTGCCAGAATAAAAGTAATTGAAGCAACAATAAAAATTTAATCTGTTGAAATAGATTAGTTACTATAAAATGACTGTCCTTGAAAATTCTTTTACTGGAGTCGCTAGAGGGAATACTAGTAGTTGGAACTGTAGGCGAACAATTAAACTCAGAGGCAGTGTCTGAAACTGAAACCGCAATATATATGAGTAATGGGTATATATATATATATATATATATATATATATATATATATATATATATATATATATATATATATATATATATATATATATATATATATATATATATATATATATATATATATATATATATATAAACGATATATATATATATATATATATATATATATATGAAAAGATATATTTTTACAATTTTATGGGAAAGAAGTATGACAAAGAAAAATGTTTTGTATATATATATATATATATATATATATATATATATATATATATATATATATATATATATATATATTCTCTTTCGTAATTATGCTCTACGAATTTAACCGCAATATTAGATTGGCAGATACGTCTCATTATTTTAAAGTTGAAATTTACTGGATATTAATAAGTTATATTTCTCTCTCGCACTTTTCACTTGTGAAACTCTCTTCCGGATCCTTGCTTTTCAATCAGCTTTGATCTTCAAAAATTTAAATGCAATGTCAATCGTGAACTCCTGTCTCCTTAATTTCTCTTCTTTTATTATCCCCGCCTCTTAATATTTTTTTCACGGATTCTTTCACACTCAGTAACTCCTTGCGTCTTAGGGAATATATTCCCCTGTTTGGGGTGAAATGATTATATATATATATGTGTGTGTGTGTATGTGTGTGTGTGTGTTTATAGGATGTATGATAGTACCCGAAGCAAAAGGGGAGGTAATAAGACAAAGTGAAAAATCTTTTAAACTGACGTAATGCGTGTTAAGTTCAATTTCTTCAGGTTGGAATGAAAGACAAAACTCCGTGTAAGAAAAATTGGCTGGGATTTTCGCGGATAAAAAGGGCAATAAATTAAATTATCATATATATATATGTATGTATGTATGTATGTATGTATGTATGTATGTATGTATGTATGTATATGGCTTTGACATCCCTTACTGATAGATGTTTATAAACTAAAACTAATCCTACCTAAAGCTTTGAAATAAAACAGAGGAAAAGATTTCATTCTCTCCAAGGAGATGAAAAACATTTTAATATACAAAACGATTTGTATTGCAATGTTTCTATAGAGATAAAACTAGAAAATGTATAGGACTTAAGTTTGGGCAAATTAATCATGAGAAAGAAAAGCTCATGTTACAAGTTGTTCAAACGGTAAAAATTGAAAGCAGTTGAAAGGTATAAACCGGGATAATTGATATGTCGAAAAAATGCTGAGATCATCTGACAACGTCAGATTGGTTAAAACTTTGAAGAAAATTGTCGGTATCCTTACAACAAAATAGCAAAGATCAAGGAAAGACGTTAAAAAAGACTTTTTTAAGCTTACCATTTATACAGATGGACCTTCTGAGTAAGTGGTATGCTTACAAACAAGTACACATGCGCACCTAATATGAATATACGATGATGTCACAGAGAGAATTTATTAAATAAATAGGGTAAAGCTTTTATTCATTCTAATGATTAAATACATAGTGACACAGGAAAATTTTGGTAGCAAGAATAGAAAAATAAAATAATAATATTTTTTTTTATCGCTAACTTCATTTGGATCTTGACTTACGGCAAATATGTGTTTTCTTACGGGCTTTATCTAACCTGTACAAAGGGATGATTCTAAGACGACTAAAGTGCCTATCAGGATTTGTTATCAGCGGACGTAACATGATACAACCTGCAAATCTCACTGTGTTGATGCCATATTCAGAAAGAAACTATTAGACAAGATAGTCGGGGAAAACAAAAAGAAACTGTGGAAAACAAAATATATGGTTGTTAGCAGAAGGGACAACCGAAGATACGAGTTGCATATCAGGGGCGTCATAATCGAGTAAGTGCAAAAAGTGAACAGTCTGGGTAGTACAGCAACAGACGACGAAAAATGTGACACAGAAATCTGAAAGGGTATGGAAATAGCGAAAGATGCCTTTCAGTAGCTGAGAAAAGATTTAAGCGCTCGGAAAATGATTTTAGAACAAAAGAAAAAAAAAAAAATGTATGCTGGTTTGTTATCTAACGTCTAATCTCCTATATATCAGTGAATGATGAACAATGTTCTTACAGGCGAGAAAAATATTGGAAGCGACAAGGAGAGAGCATGTGAGTAACGAGAACCTTTTAAGGAGACAAGGAAACTGCTGCTAATAATAAGAAAGAGACAACTGACATTTCTGGGACACATAACGAGGAAAGAAGGCTTAGAGAATTGAACACTCTGACGGCATAATGAATGTGAGAGAAACGGTGAATCAGCGAGTAACCTACTAAATAAGTTCTAGAAAATGAATCGAAAGTACTCGGAGCATGACACAATTTCGGCAAGTTCCTTTACACGATTCCACTAGACATCAAACGACGTATTGAACATTAGGAGAAACTCTCCAAAAGGTTTAACAGATTTATGTCTGTTCTATTTAATAGATCCTTTTTAAAACCTATAGGTATAACTAGTAATATTAGTAATCAAGAGATTGGAAAGGTAAATAACACAAGAGAATAAAAAAATAATTATATTATTTTAATTCTATAAATAACGGTAAGATAGAAAGAGTTTCTCTTCTTCCAATTTTACATAAGGCATTTTCCTTAAGGCAAAGACCCTTGATAGAAGTAATATTTTTTAATCCAATGTATTTTTTATTTTATAATTCGCACGCCCCGGCCGATCCTAGGTCGAGCATGATCAACAGTGACCAGATGATATGACCGTTGCTACATGGCGCCTATATCAGAAAATGACTTGGCCCTCGTGTCGTAGGACGACGAGTGGGTTGCAGGGTCAATCCCACGCTGGTCGATACTGTCGCTGGTCAACGTACTGTTGGTCAGTGGCCGTCGAAGTCCACACTTTACTCCGCGCACGTTGTGTTTCTTGATCACAGAGCAGTGGCGATCGAGTATCGCCAGAAATCGTAGCGCTGGTTTGAACCACGGCGAAGCTGTGTTATGAAGAAAAATGTTCTCACAGACGGAATAAAAATGAAAGATTCTTTGGATCAGTTTTCGATTTGGTTTATGCATTTCTTTGTAAAACAACATTAACGCTTCCCAATAAAAAAGCTATAGTAAAACTTTGCCTATTGCTGCTAATTCTTAGAACATGGCTCAAAGTTGGTGGTTCTCTTGGCAGCAAGTCACGTGGATTTCAGTGGCACCTTCGTCTGCTTTTCGCCGCTTGTCTCGCCTAAGCGCTCTGCTTATGTTGACTTCGAACCAAGACTGGAGTAGGGCTGACGGTATTTGGGAATCTGGTGATTCCCCAGGTTTCTGTATCGATTTGAACAAGAGTTTTTTGTTGTCTGGTTCGCAATATTAATTACCTTTCCAAATTTGGAAAAACCATTCGGCCTACTGGTGGTGGTTGCAGGTATCGCTCCGCCCTTATAACTCATTCATTCTCTTATTTATTTCTCTTACCATTACTTCCAAATGGGCGGATGTAATTTCTTCTTCTCTCTCCTAGTATTTCATCTAAGTCCGCCACTACGGTTGTCTCTGACAAATCTGATTTTTAAACCGAATAGGGGAAAAGGAGGTTCTTACTTTTAATCATTAATTGTAATTACCTTAATTTTCAACAACGAATTTTCTCAGTCCTCTGTCCTGTTTATTTAAGCAGGCATTTACCATTTGTTCCGCTGATCCGCTATTAGCAGTAATTGCTTTCATATCTTGTTCGCTTAATCATACTTATGAACCTTACAGGTGCGTTTTGTATTTTAATTTCTTTGAGCAAAGGATAAAATCCTATTTCTCGATTTGTTTACATTTCCAAAACCGGTGAAGCTATTTCCGCTCTTTGACAGACAGGCATAAATCAGTTTCTCGATTCCGCCTTCGTCAAAATTACCAAATATTATAAAACAATTGACCGCTCCTTCCGTCTGGTAATCATGAGACATATTTTTATAACTTCCACTTTAATTAAGCGGATATAAGTCAATTTTTCAATTTCTGCTTCCGTTTAAAAAATTCTCACCTAACATCGAATGTACTTTCACTATTCCATCTCGGACCTCGTAGGTTGAAGCCTTCCACATGGCATCTTTCCCAAAACCAATAAAGTCATTCTCTTCAGGTCTGTCTTTTCTTCAAGCTAGATTTTCGATAGGAAACCATTTCGTTCCTTCTTTCAGTTTATATGTTATTCCATGCTTTTAATCCTCCTCGTCTGTTCCAGTTCATATTTTAAATGAACACTTTTCCTTACTAGCGTCAGATAGTGTCACAATTTAATACATGTTTTTCTGTTGATCGTGTCAATATTTTAATTCTGCTGTTATTCATTAATGATATGTTTATATAATTTAAGTATCACAGATTTTACAAACGCATTAATGTACTGATTAATTCTGAAGATTGTGTGGCACTGATTTTCCAATAAAGTAGTGATTAGTATGAAATATAAAAACTCTCTCTATTTTGCTTGTTGGCACTTCCGACTCATACTCTATCTATTCTCCCAGACTGGCACACAGGGTTGTACAATTCTTTTAAGTTAGTAATACCTAACAGGAGGAACAAATCAATAACCACAAGAATAATAAAGTCCGACCGCTTTAATCCGGCACCCTTAGGACCAGGGCACTACTGGGCCACAGAACATGCTGGACGACAGAAATCATCCCTAAAACCCCTATGTAAACGTAGTCTTATCTGTTCATTCCACATATATATGAATATATTATCAATGGTAGTACAAAGCTTGAAATAAAAAAAAATCCTTGTCGAAACAAGGTTTCTGTTGTTTCATGCAATACAATAGCTACAAATATGTCTAAAACCAAAAAATAGTATATACTATCCTGAATGGATAAATATGCAGCTATAAATAAGAAATGAGCAAGATCGTATCACCAAAAAACTCTGCTGATGTTGACTGCTACGAAAAGTTATAAACAGCGTGTGGCGTTGCTCCCGTAGCCAGTCAATGAACTAGTGGCGGGTAATAAAAAAAAAACAAAAAACAAAGACATCGGAGATGCCAAGCCTTGGAGTGGATTAAAAAGGTCGAATTGTATTACTGAAACAGCATATATTGGGTATTAAGTAAAAAGCTCGTATGATGATGATTTATGTTTAAATCCATTTGAAATTTGATGGAAGTCAATGTTTCAGCTACGTTACAAGTAGAAAAACATCGTAAATCAACATTAAAGTTATATTTTTTAATCGAATTCTTTCTCATGCAAGTCAGTACAGCCATTATGACTCAAGGGGTTATTCGGTGTGGAAGAATTAGAAAGTATAAGAATGAAAAGCAGAAACGAAAATAGACGAGTAATTAGGAAGATAGTAGATAACGATTGGCATTGCATTTAAATTTTTGAAGATACTGCAAATCAATAAGCCGGAAAAGAGTTCCACAAGCGAGAAGTACGAGAAAAGAAACTGTTAGCATAGAACTTCGGTTACAACTAGTCAATTCAATTGTAAATTGATGAGATTGTGTTGCTAATCTAGTCAGTATGTGCCATACTTGATACACGCTTAGGCAATCATGTACCTTTCGATACATGACTGACGAGGCAGATTTTTCCCTCAGTAGGTTGTCATTTCTTTCTTTGATAGACCAGTTGCCATCCAAGGTTAGAGAACCCGATCTGTCCTGCTATTTACCCATAGCTGGGGGGGGGAAGAGGAGGATTCATGCCTTTCCCAAGGGTATTAGCAAGTAAGTGAAAGTAATGGATTCGACTGGAATTCGAACACGGCACTCCGATTCCTCAATCCGAACCGCTATCCATTACCGTGCCTCCTAATCTAGTACTGCGCTTAAATTCATAACGTCTAGGTACCATAGCAAAGAGTTCATCCAAACAATTACCATGAAAGTAATTTTAGAAAAGGCACAGGGAACCGAAACAACTTTACTGCGGTGGGAATGTGACTTAAGTCGAGACGCCATTCTTCTTTGAATTTTATCAAGAATATCTCTTGTGTTTTTGTTAAAATTAATAGTAACTCTTTAATTTAATGGCCTTAGGAAAGATTCCTGAATTTTATTCGTGTATCCAGGCATAAGAACTGAAATGTCTAGCATTTGACTTTTCAGTCAAGATCTGAATTCTCTGCTAGATATCCCAACTAAAAGATGTATTAGCATTTAATATTCTTTCCAAGTATTTTTTGTACTAGTTCTTCATCCGGAAAACTATTTTAGTAACGCCAGCCAAGGTTTTGCTGCTGAAAATAATCAAGCAATGCGCAGATACTAATTGCAAATGGCGTTTGCAAATAGCTTGGAAAATTACACTTCGTTGAGTGAATAGGCAGAAGCCGAAGTCCATTCGTTTAAGACACGAGTGAGCAGGAGTTCGAGCCTAAAATAAATTAGTTGTATTTGGAGTAATTATATTTATTCAAAAAAGGATTCTTACTCTTTTTCGTCTGTTGAGGAGTTTAGGATATACTAACTCTTAAGAATTTGCTCCCCATCAAAAGAGAAAAATGGTAGCAAACGAGCTCGCATTAGTAGTTTTAAGAAACATTTTTACCAGTTGAACAAAGACACACAACAAAATATAGAACAGAATTAGCATTATAACCCGTCTTCGATCAGGTCTTTCATTATTGGGAATTTTTACCGTTCAATTGGAACAGTTTAAGTTTAAAGTCAGCCTACTCGAAAATCAACAATAATTGGGTGCAGCTGAGGCACATCCCCAAATGGAGTTTTTTTTTGGGGTGGGGTAACAATTTGAATGAGGGTGACCCTGAAGAGGGCCGTTTTTGCGTTCTCAATCTTGTTTCAGTCTCAGCAGCAGTTAAAGGGGCGTTTCTCCTTAGCCTTTGAGCCCTTTGATCAGCAGTTTCAGCCTCGCGCGCAGAAGCGTTCAGGTATGCTCTTCTGGAAAGTCGACGGCTACGTTGATCTTCGGACTCAGTGGCTCTGATTGAAACATTCCGAGAGGCATTTTGAGACAGGCAAACTGAATGTTCTAAAGACGATTCGTTATCTCTTATTCGCATGACTGACTTGGCGGCAGTGGTTTTGCGACCTAGGCAAGTTCTTTTGTTTGGCTGCATGTCTTAGGCAAGTATGAATTGTCAAATGGAATGCGTGGGCAAATACCAGAAGAGAACGCTGTAAAGCTACAGGGATCACTAAGCTTGAATAACTTTAGAAAAGGTTGGAAAAATAAGTGTTGAGTAATAAAAAAGCAAGATTACTTATTACTACGGCGAATGCAAAAACTGGCAGGACAATAAAAACAATTAAATTGGGAACGGCTATAAACGACAATGAAAGCAACGCCTTAAAACTGTAGTAGTAGGCTTTATGCAACGGAAAAGGTACCCTCACTTGAGAGAGATTGATATCTTGGTCAAGAGAAGGGGAATGTATAATTTGAACTCAAAACTGGCACTTATCTATCAAACAAAAAAATTTCATCGAAATCGATAGAAAACTGTGGAAATGCATAAACAACATCCGATCATACACACACATACACACAGATACATACACACACATTTTGAGAACTATAGATATAGATAATATTATTGAAATGATTTAAAGTATTTATTTTTATTAAAGTTTTTATGAAAGATATATATATCCAAGAACAAATAGTAAATAGTAAAACGTTATTGAGAGTTATAATTAACAGGAAGTAGAGGCGAGCCATTGTCGCCAACAATTTGGACTCAAAACCGGCACTGAAGAATTATCTATCAAACAAAAAAAAAATAATCGAAATCCGATGAAAACTGTGGAAACGCATAAACAACATCCGATCACACACACACATACACATACACGCACATTTTGAGAATTGTAGATATAGATGAAGAAAGTGGTATCGGAATTCAGAAGCCCAAATTACTTTAACAGTAGATAAAACGAAATGATTCCTTTCCAGTCCAGTATTATTACAGAAAGCTTATATACAACGACAAAAGTAATTAGACATCTTAGTCTCCCCCCCAAAAAACAAACAAAACAATTTGCTTAATTGTTACTAAAAATCTGTAAAGATTCAAGTATATATTTTCAGAAATAGTATCTGTGATCAACCTAGTCTGCAATGCAAATTCTTGCATTCACGTCAACACAGTACGAGCGAAGCTACAGACCTGAATATATCAACAAAAGAACATGTTAATGAAAAATGGGCAAAAGTGATATATAGTGAGGAAAGCAAAATTGAATTGGTTTCTATTTCAAGAGGGTATGTCTGAAGACCAATTGATATATGACACAATTCAAAATATAAAACAAAAAACAGTAAAATTCGGTGGTAAGGTTTAATGGTTTGGATCTACATCAAAAGAAATGGTACAAGAAAGTTGATAAAACTCGATGGAACACTGAACAGCAAAAATATATCACTTTGCTACCAATTACCAGATATAGCAGGTGAAATATTCCAACATGATGGATCGCTATGCATCATATGTAATAAAGAACATTCTCTCTGATGAACACATTGCAGTGTTACAAGTTTGGCCTGCCCAAAGCTTTGAACATAACATAATCGAACCTATGTGAAAATAGTTGAAAGCACTTGCTAGAGCTTTGGCTTAATGTCTAGAAGAGTGGTAGAACGTTCTTGATAAAGCAATTTTTAAGTTGCATTCTTCCATCCGACGTTAAATTGAGGATGTAATTCATACTAATGAGCGCCATACTAAATAAAACTTTTAATAGACATAGATAGTAAAGCTGATCAGTTTGACAAAGTCTAAATGGCAGCCGATGTCCAAAACGACCTCAAGTTCGTCATTAACTTGGGCAAAAGATGGCTTGTTAATTTTAACGCCTTCAAAACTAAACTTCTCTTCATTAATCATTTGAAACACTCCTGTCTGCTTTCCATCAGCATGGCTGATGCTAACCTCCAGGAAAGTGAATCATTGCATCTTCTCGGGCTAACGTTCTCAGATGACACGAAGTGGAAAGACTATATTGAATCCATTGATATGTCAGCGGCTAAGAAAGTTGGTTCACTGAGTCGTGCGAGACAATTTTTCTCTCTAAAACTATCTATAAGTCTATCGTTCGTCCATGCTTAGAATATTGCTGCTACATATGGTGCGGTGTCCCTGCTCTTTACCTTGAACTTCTTGATAAAATCAAAAGAAAAATCAGCAATATTATTGGTCCTGATCTGGCGGCTTGGCTTGAATCACTTTTCTACTGTCGTAAGGTTGCCTCTCTATGTCTTTTCTACAAATACTTTCATGGTAATTGTTCGAATGATCTCTTTGTTATGGTATTAAGAGTTTTTTTTAAATTTAAGCGCAGCACTAGACTGGCGTTGAGATCTCATCAATTTACAGTTAAGCTGACTAGATGTAACCGTAAATTCTATGCTAACAGTTTCTTCTTTCGCACTTCTCGCTTGTGGAACTCCCTTCTGGCTCCATGGTTTTCAGCCAACTTTAATCTGCACAATTTTAAATGCAATGTCAATCGCTATCTACTGTTTTCCTGATTAACCTTTCCTCTTCCAGCTCATCATTAATGTTTCTGTTCCTAATTCTCCAACCCCCAGTAATCCCTTCAACAGCGATAAAAGCTTTATTATCGTTTTAAGAGATGATTCTTTAAACAGGAATTTGGATTTGATTTTTACGTATTTGTAAAATCTAAATGTCAGAATTTATCAACCGTAAGGATAATTGTGCGAATCTGTTTGAATTAGTAATTTAATGTCAGTTTGTCAATTATGTGCCATGCCTGATACTCGCTTAGCCGATCATGTACCTTCCGATACATAACTGACGAGGCAGATTTTAAGGGAGAAGAAGAGGATTCATACCTTTTCCAAGAGTATTAGCACGTGTGAATGTAATGGATTCGAATGGAATTCGAACTCGGCTCTCCGATTCCTCAATCCGAGCCGCTATCTATTACTCCACCGTATGTAGTTATTTTAATTTGCTGCGCCAATAATTGCTACGCTATGCTCATATTAACTCTGAGCAAATATTCACTGATAAGAAAAGATGATATGAAACAATCTACTGAAAAGCGGCACCAAAGATGCTTGCTTTTTGGTTGTCAGAAAAGTAGAAACATGCAGCAGTAAATAAATAAAGTGCGAGAGAATTTAGAAAATGTAGTCATCTGTTCTTTTTCTTTATTTTCATGAGTCTCTACGCATTTGGTGGTGCACAATAATAAAAATGGGCGGGCGAAAACATTGGAAGATTATCAAAAAGCAAGCAAGAAGCGAGAGGCGAAATTGGGAAAAATAACGTGTTATAGAAAAGATAATGTTTTAGAATTTATTAGAATGTTATTTATAGCCGTAACTATCTACCGTTTAAAAGACACTTTCACGCGTACTCACCTCCACAAACACATACTTCACCTACGAATATAACTTTTATTGTGACGAATCTGTACAGAACTCACCTAATATCTGTACTCATTTCTTTCTCTCTCTCTCTCTCTCTCTCTCTCTCTCTCACTCACTCTAATCCGTTTGTATATATATGCTACACATGCATATATATACAAACAATATTTTTATCACATTCGCACAGATATACACAACTACCATTTTACTTTTCTCCCTTCTTCATCTTCTTTGTACCATGATCTTTAGGACGTTGACGATCATGGCTCTCCACAACTTCCTGTCCTTTTTAACTTTTTAATGGCCTCTAACATATCTCCCATTCTTCTTTTCTTCCTTCTTTTATCATTTTCTTTCTTTCTATTTTCTCATATTGTTGTCTTTTAATTTTCTCTCTCTCATTTCCATATGCATATATTAACGCTTTCTTTATTCAATGTCCATTCAAGTGACGCATGACCGTTGTTTTGAGAGAAGACTGTAATCCTCTTCAGGATTCAATGCCTTCTAAATACAGTTATTACTGAACACATGCAAGAGGTTCCTTACTTTCTTTATTTTCATATTCTAACGACAAGTCTTTGCCGAAATAACTATTCGTGATGTAATGTCGAAGTCTTTGTCCACGGCGTTACAGCGAAATCCCAATAGCAGTCAGCAGTTTAATCTGTTATCACAGTTACTCTCGGTCCGTGTGGATGTGAAACGTTCCACAGGGCCCAGGTCAATATATTATACTTCATGATTCACACACATACACACACACACAGGCACACACACATTCTCTCTCTCCCCCCTCCCTCTCTTACTCACTCGCTCACACTCTTTCTGTACGATCACCGAAGTTAAGCAACATTGAGCCTGGTCAGTACCTAGATGGGTGAATACCAAGTGCTGTAGGCTTGGATATGCAGGTGGTGTAATGGATAAAGGATGAAGGCAGTGTTAATCGGAGGGCCGAATTCCAATTCCAGTTGGGTTCGCTATATTCATTTACAAATACCCTTGGGAGAGGTATGAATCCATCTCTTCTCATCCCTGCTATAAGTTAATTAGTAAGAATTGTATAATTAAATCATTATTATCTCAAAAAAAAAAAAATTCTTGCAATCTAAAAATATTTTCTGGCTTTAAATAACCTGCAAAGGGTTTATATTTTTATTTTTTAATCGTGATACAAAATAAAATAAAATGTTTAACAAATTATACACCCGGAGAATACATTAGAATGTTGCGGAACCTGATGATTAATGTCACCACCTTCCTTGAGTTGCTAGACACGGTTGTAAAGATTTGACTCAAGGTACTGCATCAAATGGCTGACGACACGCCTTCTAGCAGAACTTTACTCCTTTCCAGGAATGACTGACCGAGAATTTTCATTATCATGTCACCTGCTCCTCAACTTGTAACTTCCTATCTATTCTGATTTTAATCTTTTCCTGAGGCATTGTCGAGAGGGCGACCAGGCAGCGGCTCCATAATATCAGGGACTCGTTGAAGGCTTCTATCGTAGACGTGATGAAAACATGTACAAGATATATTTGACCCAAGCATAAAGTCGGTTCCGAAGCCACTTTGAGACCCTCTCTGTTTCAATATAAACTGTAACCGGTATTTGTTGTATTTTCCTTGCATCTTTTCTCATTTATATGTAAGATTGATTCTATCAATAAATCGTTGACTTCTAGGAACGGTATGCGTCACCATGTTTTTCGTCTTTCACTATAGGCAAAAATTTGAAGATCACACTCTGGTTTTAATAATTAGTAACTTTTATACGTTATTTGATTTAATTATTAATAAGCTATGATGCTGAAATTATTTAACCCATTAGTCCATGGCGGCCAATGTTTTAGAGAAGCGATTATCTAAAATCGAAAATCCGCTAGTCTTAATATTACCATTAGCTAACAAAGTAGATTAAGCAAAAAGAACTACAATTTTAAGGAAATTTTATGTCGTAATGGGTTAATTTCGTTATTATTATTATTATTGAATATATGATAAAACTTTCAGAAAGAGAAAGTTCCTGTGCTTGGAAGTGAGGTATTAAATTTGTTTTGAAAAATGCATGCAAACTTCAAAATTTAGGCTATTTTTCGAAATCCAGAGGTGGCTCCAAACATTTAACCTATAGCACACACACACACACACACACACACACACACACACACACACACACACACGCGCGCGCGCGCACACATATGTATATATATATTGCGCATGTGCGCGTATATATATATATATATATATATATATATATATATATGAGAATTTTGATATATAAAATTTATATAATAGACTAATGTTTGGTAATTGAATGAAAAATGCAAAAAAATAAAAAAAATTTGTAAAGCATTTCGACCCTTAAAAGGAATTCATCAGACTAAAATAATGTTCTTATTGGTGGAAAATGTTGGGGAGCTGAATGAAATCGGCTTTGCTGTAGACACATCGGACGACAGTAATTGAAAATTTGAATTTAAAGTTTCCTTTTGACGTATAATTATCACCTACGAATTGTCTATAGTTTATCCCATCCTTCTATTATATATAATTCTATCAATAAGAACAGTCTGGTGAAGTCATTTTGAAGGACGAAGCGCGTTACATAGTCTTTTCCATTTTGTCATTCAATTATATATATGTATGTGTATATCATTAGTGTATGTGTAAATGTATGTGCATATACAGCTAGATGTGTGTTCGGGTACAAAAGAAAGAATTATTATAAGATATATGTGGCGCATTCCAAGGTAAAAATGATTCGTGTGCCTTGGCCAGTGTTATCAGTGGCTTGTATCTTTCTCGCTAACTTTAGTGACGCTTTGAACATTACCGAAAGCGAAGAGAAAAGGTTTAATTGGAGAAAGCAAATAATCAGAGTGTAATATGCAAGTAATGTCGCACGCAAACGCACATACACAAACGCGCGCTTACACACACAAGCACACGTCCGAACACACGCACTGACAAATCAAAGATTGGAAGCTGGAAACATTTACGCTCACATATATTTTTTCACATATGGCTAAGTCTTTATTCCATGATATTGCTGTCATTCATTAACTTTTGAGGCGATGCTATATACAGCATCAAAACACACACACACATATATATATATACATATATACACACACACACACACATACACACACAAACATATATATATATACATATATATATATATATATATATATATCTGTAAGCGCTATTCATTATTCCACCGTGCCTCCATATATATATATATATATATATATATATATATATATATATATATATATATATATATATATATGTGTGTGTGTGTGTGTATTTGTAAAGCTGCATTTAATTTGATCACTCAACTTGTGAATAAAGAATCTTTTTCTAACAAATCTTTCGTTCTTTAGGTTTCGTCTTATTCTCCTCGAATTTACATACATACATACATACATACATACATACATACATACATACATACATATATATATATATATATATATATATGTGTGTGTGTGTGTGTGTGTGTGTGTGTATGTATTCACCACATGCAAGTAACTAAGATTATAGCCTAATGAGAAAAATACTTTTTTTTTTACAAAAAAGATATATATTTTTCAACATTCTTAATCCAAAATTTATCCATTAGCCTTATGAGTCGAACATTATACAGTGAACATTTACAATCAAAATTCATCTAATGCCTGGTTCATGTTGCAAAATGATTTATGTATCGTTTAGTCTATCTATCTATCTATCTATCTATCTATCTATCTATCTATCTATCTATCTATCTATCTATCTATCTATCTAATCTGAGGTGCCGGATGACTTAAAATGTTTGCATTTGTTATTATTAGTTCGGTTTCAAATTTGGCAATCAGCGACAAGTCATTTAACCATTATGTCCAAGAGAAGCACCCATTGGTATAAAGTGTGCTGACCAAGAAAACTTAGTTCAAATGTAAAAACACAAGTAATTTCTTACGTGTCTTCTTCAGAAAGGTTACAATAATAAAGTTGTGCTGACGAGAAATGTGTATGCAAGTGAACAGACACATCAGTACGAGAAACAATACAGAAAGCAAACTTTTAGAATGAAAATAATTATAATGATGTCAGTTACGATTATTACTGCCGTGTGCAGTTGGAATGTAAAACTTGCACGATGTCAGTAATCCTAAAAAACATTTGGAAGCAATCATTATTTAATTAGCTGTTCAAAAAGTGTAGTTGGTTTTATTATTGATGATTTTCTAAGCGTAGCTTAGATGTGACACAAGGCCGGAAGTATGGGACACTCCGTAAGGATCGAATTTACTGCTCTGTCATAATTGTTCTAGCGAAACAAGCTTGCTATTACGACACGTCGAGGTTCCCAAATGATTTTCTTAGCGTAACTTGAATGTGACACAAGGCCGAAAGTGTCGTAATTGATCTAGCAAGAAAACCGATTTATTAAGCGTATCTTAGTTGTGGCACCTGGCCGAAAGTATGGAACACCCAGCGAGGATCGAACTCACTACTCAGTAGTTAATGATCTAGTGCTCCAGACTTGATATTTATTACCAGTTATAAGGAAAACAAACAATTTTCTTTGTTAAGCAAATATTAATTACTAAAAATGTTGTTTTCATAATCTGCAATTTATTTGCCTGCGATTTATAGAAAGATCAAGTCAACATATATTGGTCAGAATCTACTAAACTACTGTTGTTAGTAGATGAATCCATTTTATATGGAAAACTATTCCCTTTTAGACAAGGTATTACAGCTGATCTGAATAATGCAAAGCCATTAGTTCGTTTATACCCATAATTCTTTTTTCGAACCTGGAGTAGATGTTTAATCTTGCGCTCTTATTTTCATGGCACGTGGCTGGGTGATTGAAATGTTAGCGTTCCGGTCATGAGATACGGGTTCGAATTTCACCATTGTCGATTTGTCTTCTTTTAGAGAAACGATTCCAGCGTGAAGCACTAGGGAATCATGAACCTGCAGATGTACATATAGTCATCGACATGCGCGCCAACGCATGCAGAGAATTGTATTAGTTTTAGAAATCACGTTGTGTCGAGGCTTTTCAGATATACCCTTAGGTTAAGCTAGGATGTGACTGACTCCTGTGGTGTGTCCAAATTAACTGACACTTACATTAGTATGAAGACAAATTAGCACTCACTAACTCGTATTCATAAAGGCGTCTGTTTATTTCTTTTGATGTGCGCGGAGTTAAAAAAACCCCCAAAAAACAGATGGTAAAGTGGTGTCCAAGTTCAATGCAGATTTGCGTCCATCACCTGGCCGATTGCTTTGATCTAAGCCATATTGTAACTTTCATCAGCGAAGTTGCGAGGAAATAAAAAAAATCACTTTTAGGATGCGCAAGATTAAGACACAAGTTCTGTGTGAATTTAGGTGATGAGGAATCATTGTTATTATATATTAATCTCATATTTTTATTAGTGTTCTTATAGATACAACAGGCTTACGGTCATATCACACTGAAATCAGTTCTCGTACGATCACTGAAGTTAAGCAACGTCGAGACAGGTCAGTACCTAGATGAGTGACCGATTGAGAATACCAGGTGCTGTAAGCTTGAATGTGCGTGTTGTGATAACAGCTCGGAATTTGAATGCTGGGAACTGAATTCAAGTTCCAGAGTGTTCGTTATATTTACTTACGCCCAAATACCCTTTGGGAAAGGTATGAATCCACTTTTTCTCCCCCAGCTATTGGTTAATTAGTAGGAATTATATCAGCAAATCATTATTATCTACAAAACATTCTTACAATCCCCAAAATATTTCCTGGCTTTAAATAACTTGCAAAAGATTGATAAACCGTAAAAATCAATCATATAGATACAACGTTGATTAGAAAAAAAAACAGACATTATGTTTAATGCACTAAATTTTCCCTTCTTGAGTGTCCAAGTTGAGAAAGGCATTGGTTCAAACTAACTCGTGGTCGTGAGTTCATTTCTTTTTTTTTCTGACAGTGAAAGTTATATAATTAGGTTCAGTGGGAAAAGCTAAAACGACATCACAATGATGAAATAACTGAAGAGAATTAACTGATGCGAGTTATGTCCCCTATCAGGGACAGTGACATAAGAACAATGTACCACCGTACATGAAATGCTTATATAGTTACTTGAATAAATTAAAAAGTTGCGATTATAACACTGAAGATGAGAATATTAGTTCGAATAAGTCAATGTATGCAGTGGAGGATCTATTATGAAACTAATAAAGCTTCACGGAGGCACGGTGGAGTAATGACTCGGATTGAGGAATCGGAGAACCGAGTTCGAATTCCAGTCAATTCCCATTACATTCACTTACGTGCTAATAACCTTGGAAAAGGTATGAATCTTCTTCTCCCATCAGCTATGGGTAAATAGCAGGACACTGGGTTCTATAGCCTTGGATGGCAACTGGTCTACTGCAGAAAGAAATGGCAACCTGCTGCAGGTAAAAATCTGCCACGTCAGTCATGTATCGAAAGATATGTAATCGGCTAAGCATATAACACATAATTGACTAACTGACATCAAATCAGATACATGATCGCCTAAGCGTGTGTCACGTATGGCACATAACTGTCTGAAAGCTTCACGGCCTCTAATCCCAGTGACACCTGATGTAAATTTCTTTTAATGAGTGATCTCTTCAACAAAATCGATGGAGTATTTTTTAAGTGTTCATTATTAAAATAAGTCTATTTTAGTAATAAATCCATAAGTCAATGGGTTGAAGTATTTAATATTGACCAAATAATATGCTCTAATACACATTTCATATGGTCTCAAATTGTTCATATTTCAAAATTTTCATGGGAGCTTGCAGTACTTGAGCCTCCAGATTTCGCCAGAATCTTTTCATAGGCTACATTTTGGTAGCCCGAGCCTCAAATCCTTTGTTGATACACATTTTAATAGTTCTATAGATCAGACCATAAGCTAGAGCCAATCAAGACCATAAAAAGGCACGAGAATTCTCAATTTAATCTGCTAGTGCATTTTAATACTAAAAATAAGATTTTTACCTCTTGATTAAGAGGTGAAAATATTATTTTTAGTATTAATTAATAACAAGTGTTACCTTTTGATGATGATCTACGTCTTTTGATAATCTGCCGTAGCACAACCCAATTGATGAAGATAACAGTAGTTGCCCAGACCTTGCTACTTTGGGAAGAGACTCACTGTATTGTTCATTTTCAAGGACTCCATACTTCATTCTATGCCATATGTGTTTCAATATCGTTGCAGGGTCATCGTTGGACCTTGTTGGATCTCCCCCTATTGCTGTTAATTATGGAGCCATCTCTTCCGTAATAGCTCAAGTTTCAAATGTAGGTCCGCTATTGAATGTACTATAATAAATTTACACAAGTTTTCGAAAAAGAAATTAACTATTATTTTCATTTGGTGTAGTATTATTTATTATAATTTTATTACCGTAATTGTTTCACAATCATCATAATTAAACACATTTTAGATTGCAGTATTCAGGGAAAGGCTTATTTATTAAGTTTTTTTTTAATAGTTTATAAGAGAATCTTTAGAAGAAAACGTATTCAACCACCTTTCCGCGAATTTTATATCTTTGTATCGTGCTGAGCTCACATATGTATACACTGATGTGGATGAGCGTGTGTGCATACGCTGATGTAGATGAGTGTGTGTGTATACACTGATTTGGATGAATATTTGTACATACACAGATGTGAATGAATGTGTTTGTGGAAGCTATGTTATGGCGGTGGGAAAGCAGGAGCAGAAGAGTATGTGTGGTAGCAATATTCAAAGTAAGGACGAATAGTAGTCCCTTGCCCCATTTTTAGCTGATTTTTGAGATCAGATGCCAAGTTGACCTTATGGAACCGACTAGACATACTATTAAGACAGGAGTAAATAGTTGTGTCATCAATATAGATACTGAGTTGATAATTGATGACATCAGGAAGGTCGTTGGGGAAAATTAGGAAAAACATAAGTCCAAGGATAAATCCCTGAGGAACACCTGCATTAATGCAAAAAGGTCTAGAAGAGTGGCCATTCAAGACAAGTTTCATTCCGTGATATGATAAAAAAGATCGAATCAGTTAAAGATTCGTCCAGAAATACCATAATCTTTTAACTTGTAAAAAAGACCAGTATGCGAAACCCTGCCAAATGACTTCGAGATATCCAACCACTGTGAGGTGAAATGCTTAACCAATTCAGAGTTAATTAAAGTCTCTAGTAATTTCCCAAAAAGATGTAGACGGTTAGTAAACCGATAGAAGGACCAGACGGTTCGCCCGAGTCCTTAAATACTAGAACTACAAAAGAGGATTTCTAATAAGTGGGGAAGCAAGAAGCAGCAAGGCGTTTATTGTAGAGCTTAGAGAGAACAGAACCCATTTCAGGAGTACAGGACTATTGCGGAGATACCATCACGTCCACATGCTTTGTGAGTATCAAGTTTAGAGAGGATAGCAAGAGCCAGGGGCGAAATTATATGCATATCACACCGTAGACTCAATTCTAAGTGGAAAGTCAAAGATGCGTCAAGAGTAGAATTTGAAGAGAATTTACGAGCAAAACATTCTGCTTTATCATTTAACACCTCAAATTGACTGAAAAGAGGAGGAATATAAGACTTACTTTTACACACTATTACAGAGCCTCTACTAGTCACGAGAACCAAACTTGTTAGAGGTTATACGATGCCTCATTTTATCAGCAAAGGAAGATTTGCCTCTTTGAGGACACGTTTACAAAAGCTGTCTGTTGTGATCGGAACTATCACGCTGACACAGCCCGAAAAATATTCCTGTGGGCTATAGCAGCTGAACAGGCTGGTGTGAACCAAGGATAAAATTGTTTTTTTACCTGGTATTTACGAGAAGGTACAAAAGCATGAATGCTGGTTTTAACCCAAGAAGGAACCTCTCTGGGACACTTCTCATTAAGGTTAAGAATATCAATCCAAGGGGCGTACGATCCAAAAGAAATATCAACAGATACTACAGCGTGATCTGAATCGCCAAGAGGACAGCGTTATGATGTTCGACAAAAGCTAGCAGAGGGGGTAAGCAAAAATCAAGAAGAATATTGATCAGATTTATTAGGGAAACAAGTAAGGAAACCTACTATTTTCACTTTTTTTTTTGTATTCCCCCTACAATATTTTTAACCATTATACGTTACTCAGATGCGGTTTGAAGGCAGACGGGGACCTAAGTGAAATACATAATTTAATGTAATTTTTGATTGTAGAAGTACGAAATATTTATTGGCAGTTAGGTCACATCGTTTTATTGTTGAAATAGCTAATGGTAATCGTAAGTTCTATTCTAATAGTTTCTTTTCTCGCACTTCTTGCCTGTAAAACCCTCTTCCGGTTTCTTGCATCCCTGCCACCGAGCCTCAAAAATATTTAAATGCAACGTCAATCACCATCTTCTGTCTTCCTGTCACCATGCCGGTAGTGAAATGATTGTCCTTTCTTTCACTAATGTCTTCTCGCTTTTTTTTTTTCACTCCCAATAACCACTTGTGTCTTAGTGGCGTTGTCGCCTTGCCTGAGTGAAATGATTACAAAATACACGTTATTTACGTGATCGAACTATTTTCAGATTATCGACACTAATTTTAAAATAAATCGCTTTCTTCTCGACTTAGAAGAAAACTCTGATTCATTCAGTACAGATCATTGGAGTAGAGAACTTGATTCGTTATTTTAATAAACCGCTTAAATTTGTAAAATATGCGATATCCACGGGGTACACATACCGATCCTCAAATCTGCATATAAGGTAAGCACGCATACGCAAACACCTATGCAAACAGAAGCATAAAGAATTACACCGTACACGAGAACAACCACTGCCGCAAGCGAGGAAACGAAGTGTCAAGATGATACGAGAAATGATTCCGTCCAGGCTTCACATGTGTTTACTGTCGGAGCGTAAGCCAAATGACCTCTCTTTAGAACACACACATTCTCTTCTTTCTTTCTTTCTTTCTTTCTTTCTTTCTTTCTTTCTTTCTTTCTTTCTTTCTCGACTTTCCCTTCTGTTACTCTCCCTTTTCACTTTTCAGAATCATACATGTGGTCAGCAGAGATTACTCACAGTGTCAAAGTCTCATGCAGTGCTCTTTTTTTAATCTCTTCTTTCCTGTTTTTCTTTACTATCAGTTACTTATCTTCCGTATTTATACAGTTACATATTGCATTTTATAAAACTGTTATAAAACTAATCTTTTTTTTCAATTAGTGCTGAACACGTGAGTAGCGATGAAGTTTTAGCGAAAATTGAAACAAAAAGGAAAGAAATTGACATTTGTAGGACACATAATGAGGAAAGACGGCTTAGAAAATTTAACACTCACAGTATGTGCTGAAGGTAAGAGGGACAGAAGAAAGCAAGGAATAACCTACCTAACAAGCTTGTGTTGGCGAATAACCTACTTAACGAGCTTACGGCCACATAACTTTGAAACACCTGTACCCCATATCACCGAAATTAATTAAACAACATCGAGCTTGGTCAGAACTTAGATGAGTGACCGCTTGGGAATACCAGGTGCTGTAAGCTTGGATGTGCGGGCGGTGTAATGGATAATAGCTCGGTATTGTTAACTGGAGAACAGAGTTTCAAAATAAATAGTGTCTATTTATTTATAAATGAACAGAGACGTTTTAGCATTGACAAGCCCCAGGGAGATTATCCGGCGGGGAGGGAATGCCGAATTGTCCATCAAAATGGGGTACTATGGAGTTTAATTTTATGTAATTTATTTATATGCTCTGTAATAAATATATTGAGCTCTCTTTTGTGGATCAGTTTTAATATTTTATATTTTTAGGATCTACTTTGATTATTTAACCACGAATTTATATATATATATATATATATATATATATATATATATATATATATATATATATATATATATGCAATATAATTACATTAAGAACGCTCCGGAAGTAATACCCTCTCTTTATCCCCACTGTAATTATAGCAAATTAACAATTAATAATTATAATTAATGTTAGTTTTGTCAAACAATGCCAGTTTATTATTACTGTCGTATGAGAGACGAGCATTTAACAAAGCAACTTTGAGATACAAATACAATCAGTCGGATAAAGGTATCCCAGGCACATTCATCCCAGCCAAATATGCGGGGTATGGTGACAGGTTTTGATAAAAGCAATGCATATCCTTGCAGGTGGGGCCCACTCAGAAATGCCTTTATATTGGGCAATGCAGTCTGTTTAGACGGTAACCGATTGAGGGTATTCTCAAATCTCTAGTTATGACTACCAAGTCACCTTGTGTGCTTTATCATTCAAACTTAAAAAAAAACCTCGCGACACCATTATACTTCTTCTTCTTCTTCTTCTTCTTCTTCTTCTTCTTCTTCTTATTATTATTATTATTATTGTTGATTTTGATCTATATTTGATTTATAATCACATGCTGGGTCATAACCAATGACTAAGGGCTGATGTGATTTTTTTGTTGTCATTTAATTAAACAGAAGATGACTATTAGCTAAAAAACTTAAAGGGAAAAAAGCTCTTCGTTGGATATAGGCTTATCATTGCTAGAACTATTTTTTTTTAGATTTCCTGGAGTGATTTTGTTGATTTATTCCTGCGCTCCTTTCGTTACAGGCTCAAAGCTCCAACCACAACAAGAACAGTTTTAGTTTTTAAGTGCCACATTTTTTTTCTGTTTCCGTCTTCAGGTTTTGTATTTGCTTAGTTTGTCAAAAACTTTCACATAGATGTTTTTGTCACTTAGTACGCTCATGCCAGTCAGTGTGCAAAGGTCAGAAATAGTATCATGACACTTTCCTCTGAACATTTTTGTAAAACAAAAATAAAATAAAACAACCTAAGATTAAACATAAATGAAAAAAATATTTTGCATACAACTCTTATATATTAGATTTTTCAGAATTCAATTTTCCGGACGTCATGTTTAGCAATAATAAAACTGCGGCTGAGAATGCTATTAGTGTACTGAAATATCGTACAATTTCAGAGATGTTAGTGTATATTTAAAATTTTTAGAGTTTACTACTCCTAATACTACTACTGATTCTATGACTATTTCATCGTCGTTATCGTTACTGACATGATTTTTCTTCTGTATTTACTATACTCTTGTTGTTATTGTTACTGTTGCTGTTGTTGTCGGAAGCTGGCATGAAACCTAGACGAGCGAATACTTTCCTATTTGTGTCGACATTTTGGCTGTCTATTTATCCTTCAGTCAGCCACGCGTCTAAGCAAGTGAGTAGCCTTAACTGGCAGGGAGAGATTTTCTACTGTGAGATATGAGAAGAGCGAAACTTCACCTCTCCAAATTCTTCCTGCACCAATCGCACCTGTTTCTCTCATCATCATCATCACCACCACCACCACTATCATCATCATCATCATCAGCGGCAACGACGCTACAATCACAATGCTAAAATACTCACGTATTAATAAAAATAGACATGAATGTCGTAGGAATATCAGCACAACGCCACAATTGCTTGCAACTTTATTAAATTCGACTTTTATTTTACTAGATTTAAAGGATATTTAACCATTTCTAAACTCAGCAGTATAGTGGCCATGCCTAAGACAAGATATTTTTGTGAAGATATCTAGAGATCGTGGCATGCTAAAAACAAGACATTTTGTCAAAGTATCTGGGATTGAGTCAAAGCATAGCATTCGTTCACAACTAAGGAAATCAGCGCTGATTTAAATAGGAGATTTAAAACGCTTCACAACAATAAAATCAAATTATATTATTCATGAGCAGATAACAGACAGGTCTTCGAGGTGCCATTTTTGGTCCATCTTAACATTTCTCTAGGAAATGGGGGTTACTTGGCGATGTCATGGCACAAACGCTACGGAAGATTTTCTTTTGTTTTTAGCATGTTTTTTTTTTACGTTTAAAAAGATATCAATCATCAACTGGCTACCAGAACTTAATTTTTATGTGAGGATCACAGAAAAAATAGAATATAATTGAAACTGGAAGATTGAAAAAAGTAGCTGTTAGAAATTATTTTACAATTTATAAAAGCATATATAATAAATTCTAATACGAAATTGAATGATTGTGTGCTGAAAAGTCATCGGACTGACCATGAAGCCCTTAAAAAAAATGATGGGTTGGTTCAAGAATTTTTCAGTACGCCCTGATCGTCGTAATGCTACAAATTTAGTGATACTAACGCGTGTTGAAATCCTCACAGTAGTATTTATCGCTAACATTTTTGTCGAAATTCATAAACATTACGTTTCGTTCAATTTCGCAAACCAATCGATGAAATATAAAACTTAAAGACATGCAAAAAAACCCCAAAAAACAAAGAAACAAAAAAACAAAAAACAAAACAATATTGTATTTTTAATAAATAAGAATTTTTATTTTAATCATTAAATTGTTTTTAAAATAGTGGGAGTATTTTGTATGTTAAATAATAAAACTTATAATTAAAAAAAAATTGTATTTATAATTCAGTGTATTAAGCTATGCACGCTTAAAACCAACTGTACCTTCTACCCCTTTACCTGTTTGCACTTCTCTACAAAAATTGGTTTTGATCGGTCAATGTATGGCTATTTTAGGGGGTGTGACGGACGGACGGACTAACGGTAGTAACAAAATTTTATATATAGATGGATTCTATTTATTTCCTGTTTTAATGAACTGACCAAAATTTGTCTTATTAAGATTTGTTCTCTCGTTTTCATTCTAAATAAACAATTTCACATATTAAAATTTCAGATCTTTAAAATTTGCAATGATTTCTTTATCGTTTATTACTTTTCTTTTCCTCAATTCTTTGAACCGCGTCCCTTCAGGACGTGGACGATCATGGCTCTCCACTGACTCCTGTCCCATGCAGCTCTTATCAGCGTTTGTTCCTTTTGTAAGCCTTCCACTCCCGTTCAGTCACCCATTCACACAAGCTCGTAGGGCAGGTGACCCGCTATCTTCTGTCTCTTTTGCGTTCGATACGTCCTGTGAGTCTCAAATTCTCCAACCACCCGCTTCCTCATGATGTACCCAAGAAAGTTCGGCTTTCTCTTTCTGATTCTGAGTATATGTGCCCATTTTGTTTCCATTTTCCACTTTTTAGTTGTTTTTGCGTTCTGTCCATGGTATTCTCAGCATCCTTCTGTAGAATCGCATTTCTATTGTCTTCTCTTTATCTGGGAGTAGGCTGTCCAGCATTCACTGTCATGGAAGAGGATTGATATGACATAGCTGTTCAGCACTCTTTTCTTTGTTTTTAACACAAATTTCATGTTTCTTAGTACTTTGCTTAGCGTTTGGAATGCATCTTTTGCTATCCCAATGCGCGTTCGGATTTCGATGTCGCATTACACTTCTTTTATTGAAAATTCGAATTGGCAGCTTTGGAAGCCCATTATCGCAAATGGATGTAAAATTTGATATTTGTTAAGCTTAGTTTAGCCTAACTTACCATTGTAACGATAGCTCTGGAACACCTAGTGAGGATCGAACTCACTACATTAGTAATTGTCTGGTTTTACAGTGTGAAGGTTCAAATTCATACGTTAAATTTTATATACGGAGTTACGATAGTTATCTCAATATTTTTTTAGGTCCGTAAAGTTATGGGATTATTATTTAATCACTAATGTATTCTTTATGATTTTCTATGACGTAATGATACCTTCCAGTCAAATGATCTATTCGAACATAAAAGGATGATTGTGTTTCGATACAGTTAATTCTGTAACAACCGTTACAGTATCTTGATATGACTGGAAGTAATGTTGAAACGGCGTTGGATAAATCAAAAGAAGCGATAGTCTGAAAATGATAGGTCTGGATAATATGTCGCATGTGGAAGATATTCCCCTCTCAGCTCCATGATCACTTGTAGATGTCGCATCTACAATATAAGGATAGGCGTTCTCGATGCTTTCAGTGCTACAATAAAATAACAATTGCACTATTTTGATTACTACATTTACTAGAAATCATCATCATAATCATGATTAATAATATAATTATTATAGTTACAATAATCATCCTTCACTGGATGTGCCCAACGAGAAATCGGCGAACCGAGTTCGAATTCCAGTCGTTCTATTCACTTTCGCATAAATACCACATGAAAAGATATAAATACTTCTCCCCACAACTATGGGTTAAACAGTATGACAGACTGGTCTATTCAGCCCTGTATGGTAGCCAGCGTAGGAGAAGGACAACTCTGAATTTAAAACTGGCTAGCTCACACCATTCCGTAAAAACCCGCTTGCCATAGAAACCGTAGCAGCTTGCGTGTTGATTGACTTGGTTACAGTCGAGTCTATGGGACTTGAGTGACTATAATTACTATAATCATCATCATCGTCGTAATCATTATTATTTTTAATACCATCACTACGAATTCAGTTACCATGATCATCGTCTGTAGAGAATTAAGCCCTTGTGTGACTTAAAATTAATACTTTATGTACAAAGTCATTTTTATGTCACCAAAATTATCTCTTGTTCTTTTCTTTTCTATTCATTTAAATTTATTTATTAACATAGACTGAATCCTCATTTTCTGGAGAGAAGGTATTGGTTGCACTTTTGAATTGGCTTATGTACATACTGAGAGGGAGACTGTTTTAGGGTTCATACCTTTTTTAGATCATTTTGTAATTCAGCAGGGAATAGCTCGAAACAAATTTTGTGTTCAGTTTTACCGAAATCCTATCCATTAGGCTTGCCAGTCCAACTTATTTAAAACACTACTTCTGCTACTACTACTACTACGAGTGCTGCTAACAGTATCTTCAACGTCATTACTCGAACTTCTCCGAAGAGTACTGTAACGAAAATTAAAATAACAAATACAAAATACCATCGTCGCCACCATCTTTAAACTTGTGCTTTCCCAACGCCCATACACCGATCTAAGATTCCAACAAGCCACATCCAGCCACACCGACCCACAGCTATTGCATTTTCGTGCCCCCTAATTCGGATAGGCAGCGCTGTTTGGGAAGAAGACAGTGGTTTGGGTATTTCTTGACTTTTGGTCGCTAGCCAATTTTTCTTTTTATTCGCATCACCTCATTCTTCATCCGGTGATTCTTTTGCTGATTCTTTTTGCTGATGCCGGAAGCATAAAATCAAAATGAAAGCGAAGAACTGATACATGTAGAGTTATATTTAAGTGGGAATTTTGCAGCTGCAGGAACTTTCCGAAAAAGCTTATCATGGAAAATAGGTTGGCTATTAGTGGCGACAAAATCTAAAATTAATTTCATTTTTCTTTCGTTTATTTGTTACAAGGTAAAATAACCCGTTAGAAAAATAATGCAATCTGCTATTTTTCTAACAGCTTATTCCCATGATTCCCAATGTAGAGCACACGTCCCAAAGCGGAGCAAATTTCATTTTTAAGAGGGGAAATTTTAAAATGAGTTATTAATAGTGAATTTTTTTTTAGTGAGTCTCTGCGACTAAGGTGCATATACAGTGTGCGTAGATAAAAATATTTGTGTAGCTGTATGTAAATTTGTATTTATGTATGTACTGTATATAATAAATCTATATTTATATTAGTAACAATATTTTTGTAAACATTGTAGAATTGTAAAATTAAATGTTAATATAATTGCATATATTCAGTCTCAAGTTCCTAAGGAAAGTTAAATTAATGGCTTTTTATGCTTCCTCTGTATGAATAAGAGTTCACTTTTGGATAATAAGAATTATATACCACAGTGGGGCAACAGGATTTTAGAGTTGCTTAAGTGAGGCATGGCCAAAAAAAGTTGGGAACAAATGGCTTATTGCATAGAACGTCTTTGTTAGATTATTCGAAGTCAATTCTGAGAATCATGTGAATAATCATTGAAGTATTAGTAAACTAAACTGAAATGTCTTCATTTAACATATATTGATCAGCTAAGATCTTTTTTATGATACTTTTATCATAAAATTAGCTTATTTCTTTTTATCATGAGAGAGTATATTTTATTTTATTTTTATCATAAAAGAGTATATTTTTATTTTCATCAGAAAAAAAGACATTTCATTTTTATCATAAAAAAGGATATATTTTATTTTTATCATAAAAAAGAGCATATTTTATTTGCGGATTGTGCAACGGTTTTCGGCGCGGAAAGTAAAATCGCCGAACCGAGTTCAAATTCTGATCAATTGTTCACTTTGAGGTGATGTCCTTGGAAATGATATGAATTAATCTAAATTCAACTAAGGCTTAAATAGCGGAGTAGACTGGACTTTCTTGCATTGGCTGTCAGCTAGCCTAGAAGGAAATCTATGAATTCAAACCTGTGGAGGTTTTTTTGAAGGCCGGAGATTAAATTAGGAACACATCTGTACGAATAGGTGTGGAAAACAACGGTTAACCCTAGCCTTGAACATGTTAAGATGAAACATCCTGTTGGGAGTCGATTGCACAGGTATGAAGCTGTTCGGGTGGAACTTACCAATGGAATACAGAGGGAATGTGGGTGGTTTGTTACTATGCAAGTGATATATAGGTCATGTTCTTGCCGTGAAGGTTTGACTTGGTGGGACCAGAAAATGTAGTTCGTCTGTACACTTTCAGTTGAAGTAGCGGTAGAGCAGCGTGAGGTTTGCCACATTGGAGGGTTGGAGGGTGGAGACTAATTCGTCACCCACAAGGACTCGGAGACGCTTTTGGACTCTATCAAGGCTAGAGAGTGAGGTCTGGCAGCTTCCGCCCAAATATGACAAAAATAGTCCCTTTTTGGCCTGATCTAGCTCTTGTAAAGTTAGAGGATAGCAGGAGTCAGGTACTTACTGAAGCGGTACAGGGAGCCGACCATTTCATCTGCATCCTTAACGATGGATCATATGAACGAATTCCACTTGAGGTCAGGTGCAAGTCTTTCAAGGCACGGTGCCTCCCTGAGAGGACATTTGTTCAACTTGATTGGTGAGAGTTCGGGGTCAGATCGGCGACGATGGAATGTAACTAGATTGGTCTTCGAGGCATTGAATGTAACCATAAAATTTTTACCCCATTGTGTATTTTGTGCAAGAACAGAAGAGAGATCAGTAGCAAATCTCTGACCATCAAGAGTTGTAGAGGTGTCCTTGTATATAGTCGTATCATCAGCATAGATGCTTACAAATGATCTGAGTATATTCTTAGGCAGATCATTTATGTAAATAAAAAAGAGGGCTGGTTGGAGGTGTGCCCACTATAGCTCCGAAGGACTGGCCATTATGGAACCTATCTGTAAGGAAGGATTTTAAAATCGAGAAGACCCTTCCAGTGGATCCATAATTGAAGAGCTTTTGTAGTAAACCTTTCTGCCACACCATGTTTAAGGCCTTTGGTCCTCGAGGTGTGCTTGTCGTCAGGAGCCTCACTGATTCTGAGAGTGATGACAGGACATCGACAGTGGATCGGGCCGATCGGAAAGAACCACCTCTTCAGAGACGTTCATACTGCTCGTCGCTGAAGAGGTTGTTCTTTTCTAGGCGCCCGACAACCTTCTTATTAATTATGGCCTCAAAAAGCTTACTGATGATACTGAAGACACTCATGGGTCTGTATCGGGAGACGGAAGATTGCACGCCCGCCTTCTTGAAAACCGTGCATACACTTGACACCTTCCACATGCTTGTGAAGGATTTATCTTTCAAGTAGTAGTTGAATACCTTCGCTATGATTGGCGATAATTCCGGGTTGATATTTTTAGGGACAATCACTGGAATTTTGTCTTGGTCATTAGCTTTCTTAGGGTCAAGGCCTAGTAGTAAGTCTAGAGACTTCTCGTACTGTAATGGTAATATTACTTTATTTTCAACTTTGGTCTGGGCTGCTTGTGGGTAGCTTCGTTTTCTAGAACTTTTTTCCAGGGTTTGTGTGGGCAGTTCTGAATGTAGTGAGTAACAAACTACATCGCTCCTTGCGTTAGATATTGAAGTAGTGGTTTTGTTGAATTATAGCTGTAGCACATTCAGGGGTGAACTAATGTTGACTATTTGTGTTCTGCTGGAAATTTTGAGGGTATAAAACTCTTTATTCCAGAAAGGATCCAATCACTGACAAGGACAGCAGTTTTGGTGGCAGCGGTTTTGGTGGCAGCGGTTTTGGTGGCAGCGGTTTTGGGGGCAGCGGTTTTGGGGGCAGCATGCTTGAAGAAGTTTGGTAGGAGAGCTTCCATCATGTAAGTTCGAAAGTTGTTCCAGTTTGCCTTCTCATAACGAATAATCGTTTTATGGAACTACACATCAGTGGATACCTTAGGTTTAGCATCAGATCGATAATGATTATGGAATGGTCTGGCGTGCCTATGGGTGTAAAACTTTTGCTAAGCATTTATCAGAGCAGGGACACGGATAGGTTCTTCGATAATGTTGCTTAGTCCACAGGTTTATGAATAACTCTCTGCAATATCTGCCGTCATCATCGGTTTTGTTGGAGTGGACTAACCATTCTTTATGGTAGATATTGAAGTCACCGCAGCTCTGAAAGAAAGCCGAGAGAAATTGAGTGAGGATATTATCAATCTTTTCAAATATTCGATCGAAGATTACCGTCCCTTTGTCCTGAGGGCAATAGAGAGCAAAGATGAATGAAGCTTACCGTTGATTTAGGTTCGTGACCGTGACTATTTATGTAGTCGTGTTTTGCTGTAAGAGGTGAGTATCCTGGGACTGTGAGCTCCTCTAGTGTGCTAGAGACGTTGACACCGGTTTCAGAAAGTAAAAGGAGTTTAGGTTTAGACGGAAGAAGATGGTGTTTCACTACTGGAAAGTTGGAACCTAGACCCCGTGTAGGAGATGTTATACGTGAGGTTTACTTTGTGTTTTTTTTAGGTTGTGTTTTCTAGTTTTCTTCCTTTTCATTTTGATTGGTCTCATGTCTGTATTGGTTTGTTGAAGACTAGTAGGCAGTGAGACAGATTCACATCACGTTGGTGTAGCAGGTGTAAGATGTTTTCTTACATTTTTCTTTACGTCAAACATTTTTTGATTACATTTACGCATTTATTACTTCAAGGGATACTTTTATTTCTCCCTTTCACTTTTATATATATATATATATATATATATATATATATATATATATATATATATATAACACGTTGCATTTAACGAATGCAGGAGAAAATGTATTGAAAGTTCACTAATTTCGGAATATTCCACGTTAAATTTACGTCCAGGACCATAAAATATATCTCCTTTACTGACATAATTAATGCTGATTAAATGTGGGATATTTGAAAATCAATAGCGATAAACAAAACTAAAAACAAAATCGAATGAAAACTTCATGAAGACGGCTAGATTATGCATCTAGTACGCCAAATGTCAAAAATGTAAAATTAAAGCTAAATGTCGTTGTATATTCAGCGGTTTCGATGTAAAACTGGAACTAGCGTTTGTTGTATTTCTTTTCCATCTACCTCTCTCTCTCCACCCCCACACACACGCGCTTGCGCGCGCACACATACACACACGAAAACACACACACACACACACAAACACACACACACACATATATATATATATATATAAGACTTATACATCGATAAAATATTCTATTCCTTTCTATTGAGGAAACAAGTTAGGTAGGGATTTCTTCCATTTTGTGATTACCCACTATACATGTGCATAATATTTTTGTTGTTAGGTTTTCAGACCAGTAACATTTGTTGGAAAGTTTAAAGGAGCTATTTTGAAAGAGACTGTAGAAAGTAAGTGATGAGCAAATTAGGGGGCACCACCCCATTTGTATATATATTTATATATGCAGGATACGATGGGTAAATTGTCGCCATTTTATATTTTTAATTTTGCGCATGTGCATTGTTTGTATTTTTTGTTGACTGCACATTATAGTAGGGTCAGTTGGGCGCCGTTTGTGAGAAAAAAACCACCATGACGCAATTCACTCCGCACGAAAATTTGAAACGGTATGCTGTAGTGCTTGGCATTTGCGCCGAAACATTTCAGAGTAATTGGTATCAATCTGAGGACAGTGAAGAGGATTTGGAAAGAGTTGGATGAGTCTACTGGTAATTAAGAAGTTGCGGTAGCTCGGAAAAATCACTCTGATCGTTCTGATAAGAAAAGAACACACAAAATTGTTGATGTGGGCCTCAGACTCAACACGGGGGCCCACATTAAGTGCATTGAGGAGGTAGTATTGTCCTGGGTCAAGAGGGTGGCTGCTTGAAGACCCTATGTCTGATAACAGGAATCTGCACCATGCCATACAGGCAGGAGATTCCATTCATGACTGTCAGACAATTTCTGCGACTACATCACCTCTTACATCTTGCCGTCTAACTCCTCAGACGGCAACCCACTTGATCTGATACACTGTTTTTTTTTGTTTTTTTTTTTAAATCAATTCACCCCTAAGCAAGGCGATAATGCGTGGGGCGAAGAAACAAACAAAACTATTGTAATACCAAAGATGAACTGAAGGCAATGTTTATGTTAGCATTCACCAAATTAAACAAGAAGACGGTTCAGAAAAGTTGCAGGAGATTCCGAAGTCATCTGAATGCCGTGATTTAAGCCAATGGCGATTTTATTGAATAAATTTACTCTTTAGTATTTCAAGACATTTTTGTGTAATTTTGGTAAATATATCTGTTAAAATGGGATGTCAGTGTTATTTTCATTTTTGCGTAATTTAGACGACAATTTATCCATCGCACCTTATTTATATATATATATTGTATACTGAAGACCGTATCTTCATGAATGGCAAAAAAGTGAGAAAAGAGAGAACGAAAAACACGAGGTCATCCATAGAATACAAGATTAAGAATAAAAAAGAAAATGAGTACCAAGTAAACTGAGGAAGAGAAGAAAGACATGCATATACGAGCGCGTGCGCGCGCACACACACACAGACACACGCACACACACACAGATACGCACACACACACAGACACACACACACAAACAGATGGAGAGAAAGAGAAATAGAAAAAATTTTAAGAGGAAAGAGAAATGCGAAAAATGAAGGTTTGTCACGAGTGAATAACAAAAGGATATTAATTTCGGGTAGAGAAACTCAGGTATTTTTTTTAAAACAAACAAACAATATCAACGTCAAGTCGACGTATTTGTTTAAATTAGTCTCCTTTCCGCCATTTTCTTGAATGTTGCCAAATATCACAGTGTTTTCTATCCTTTCTACGTGAATCGAAATTCTTAGCACTGTGTTCAAAAATAGCTACAGACATATACAACATTAAAGAGAATATAACGTCTGCACATGCGCAGAGACATTCATTCAACGTGAACAAGTCACAATTGACATTTTTATTACAAAGATACACTGTTTTTTTTTTGTTTTTTTAAATCAATTCACCCCTAAGCAAGGCGATAATGTCACTATGACGCAAGAGGCTACCGATAGTGAAAGAGAATAAAGAAACATTACAAAGAACCGGAAACCTATTCATAAACAAGAAACAAGGGATAAACCTCTGCTCCTGTTCAAAAGACCATGGAGAAGTGTGAACCGGGCGATAGTCTAAACTATCTACTCCGATTGAGGAAAATAAATAGCAAATAAAATTTCATAGTTTAGGCAGATATGCTAGGTTTAGTATGATTAATTTTATATAGCGGCATATCAATCTCTATGTGTTATTTAATGCCGAAATCTAAATATTTTGTACAATATATATATATATATATAGTTTATGCAAAACTAGGTAATCCGTATGGGTAGAACAAAGGAGGATGATATCCAGAGAGCTCAATGTAAATTCAGAGCAAATATGTCTGAATAAAAACAGACCACTTTAAGGTTCCATGTAATAAGTTATTTCCCCACAACCCTTTTAAAGGGTTCTGGATCATCAGACTTTACTTCCAAAAGTTGAAATGAAAAATGAAAAGAAACTTACACATTTTTGACGGACCGCACCAAGCATATGTAAAATTAACGAAGTGAGGAAGTGAGGTGGGAGAGAAGAACTTATTACATGGAACCTTAAAAGTGGTCTGTTTTTATTCAATATATATATATATATATATATATATATATATATATATTATATTAAAATATGATTCAACTCGCGACATGTGAGGTCTCATGTTTCAAAACAAGAGCAAAAAAACTTCAATATAATTATTTGAATTAAATTGAGTTAAAGTAAGTAGATTCCAAAAAAAAAATTCGCTTGAAGATGGAACAGACCTTACTTTAACTCAATTTAATTCAAATAATTATATTGAAGTTTTCGGCTCTTGTTTTGAAACATGAGACCTCTTATGTCGCGAGTTGGAATCATTTTTTTAAATAAATAATTATATTTATGCTCTACTTTTGTATCGAGCACTATTTTTAAAAAAATAATAACTAAAATACTAAGGAACTTTGGAGTATTTACCTAACCAGTTCTTTCCTGTTTTCTACATATTTTCACACACACACACACACGCACACACACATATATATATATATATATAGCGATATTTCGAAGAAGCTGGATGGTTCTCTTGACAGAGTATTTAATATTATGAGTACACTATTTCTCCATATGATCAGAGATTTTTAACCACATTTTCCACATACCGGCTGTCCTCTGCAGCCCTCCTTGTGATACTTCTGGCACTTGAAACACCCCAAGGGATTGGGGATGTATTGTGGGATTGAGGGCTTATTAAATGTTAAGAGATGTTCGTGTGTGTGTGTGTGTGTGTGTGTGTGTGTGTGTGTGTGTTTGAATTTGTTGATCTTTTTATGCTTATCCTTCTATATAGCTGATTACCTCTTGCTTTCCTAAGGCTGCATTTCTGGTGTAGCCAGAGACAGCTCTCTATTTTTGATAACTCCGTTTGAGATTTTAAGTCTTTCATGTGGGTAAGCTTTATATTTTAAATTGTGGAAAGCCTTCATTTTTAGTACGCTATTACTCACTCTTATTGCTCACGCTCACAAGTAGATTACCATTTCTCATATCTACAGTCTACCATTCGCCCATGCTTAGAATGTTGCTGCCATATATGGTCCGGTGCCCCTGCTATTTTCCTGTTGATCCTCGATAAGTTCCAAAGAAGAATCAGCAAATTACTGGCACGGCATCAGTCACTTGCCCACCGCCGTAAGGTTGACTCTCTGTGCCTTTTTTATAAACACCTTCATGGTAATTATTCGGCTGAACTCTACGCTATGGTACCTAAACGCAATACTAGACTGGTGACGAGATTTCATCAATTTACAGTTGAGCTAGCTAGATGTAGCCGTTAGTTATATGCTAACAGTTTCTTATCCCGCACTTCTCGCTTGTGGAAATCCCTCCAGGCACTCTGTTTTCAAACCAACTTTAATCTGCAAAAATTTCAATGCAGTGTTAATCGCTATCTACGGTTCCGATTTCTCTTTTCTTTCTTCTCATTGCTAATGTTTCTGTTCCTAATTTTTCTACACCCTGTAACCTTGCGTGCTAGTGGCTGTACTGCCTTGCTTGGGGGTGATACCGATTAAAAAAATTGTTTTCACTGCTCGAGGATTTGTCCTGATGGTAATTACTTTTTCGATCAAGAATGGTGACAGATTGGCCAGATGTGTTTCCTCTAGAGATTCGATTGTTAGAGATTCCGTTCCGGCTTCTATTTCTCAATCAGTGTCAGAGAGATTCCTTTTGGGGATTAATTTAAATTTGCGATGTGATTTTTTTTATTGGTCTTGTGCTCCACCGCCCACCATGGAGTTCAATTACTACTAGGAATTTACCATTCGCCTTGTTTGAGACGGGGATACATCTGCCAGTATACTCTCGTCGTAAGAGGATTTTGTGCCCCTGTTAATTTTGATCTTCAGTACCTCATACTCCAAGAGTGGTCAAAGTTTCTTTCTCTTCGACCCGATTGACCCTCAGCTTTCCAGCACTTTTAAAATAATAATGGGTTGGGTGTTAGATCGTGATGTGATCAGTTTGTGAGAAAATGTCGGATTTAATTATATAGCTGCTTCTCCTACCAAGTAAGGGTCAAATAGGAGTTTTTTTCCTGATTACTTATACACCCGGATCATGGACGGCTCAGCCTCCAGGTTTCCATCCTCTGGCATTACAGTTCGCCACCGACGGCAATGTTCGGAATTCACCTATACTCTATTGACAGATAGTCATGGGTTAAATAGCAGGGTAGACTGGGTTCTATAACCTTGGTTGGCAACTATTCTAGGGATGGTGATTCGATGAAATCATTCATCTACCAGCAAGCCTGGGCCACTTGTGAGGTCACATCGGCAAGATTAAATTCTTCAGTCGAGTTGTCCGTCTGGCGTAGGCGGAGAAAGCGTTTATTGACTTCTGATAAATAGCTTCTTGTTTGCTAAAGAATAGAAATCATTTAAATTATTTAAATTGAACATGACTACTAGAAGTCTGTTTAGTGAATTAGATTGTTGCGTATCTAGCACCGGAGTCAATGGTCTGTGTTTGATCCCATGTAAGAGTCAAAATGCTGATTGATGTTATTCCAAGCAGGTTAACTTTACACTTGGAAAATTGGCGCCAACCAATTTTTCTACCCCCATATCTCCCCATCCAAGATCGTGACGTGCTAAAATTGGTATCTATCTATCTATCTATCTATCTATCTATCTATCTATCTATATATATATATATGGTCTCATGGTCAGAATGCGAACGTTCTAACCACTCGCCCAAGTGCGCATATATATATATATATATATATATATATATATATATATATATATATATATATGTGTCTGTGTGTGTGTGTGTGTGTACTGCATAGTTGCATTATAAACCACAGGTGGGCTCTGTAGGTGTTGAATAAACACAAATGCGTCTGAGCAAGCGTCTGCAATAGGGGTTGGCTAATCGTCTTAGTATACGTGTATCCTTGAATACGAGTGGCCTATATATATATATATATATATATATATATATATATATATATATATATATATGTATGTATGATACTTAATATAAAAATATATGTATCACACACACACATACTTAAAAATGCTTCTGTTTTGTTGTTATTGTCGTTTAATTAAAATGCGTTAACATTATGTTAAGAAAAAAATATCTTGTTTTTTATTGATCAAAATGCATGTCCTAATTTATTTAAAGGCCAAATACTTTAATATTTGAAAAAATATATCTTTTTGGTAGGTACCTCCATGAGATCTCTAAAAAAGAGCATAGCATGATGAAAAAGACGACAAATTTGACGGAAACAAAAATTTATCGTCTAAATGTTTATGTTATTATTAAGAGGAAAGATCAAAGTTTATTTTAATTATTGTTTAAAATTTTTCCTTCTTTTTAAAACATTCTGAATTTTGATTTAAAAATCTTTGTTTCTCTTTGTATCACCGGAACTCGTAAAATAACATACAATTTTTAGCACGTTTTTTTTTTGTATGACACACATTAATTTGGAAAATCTGGCAAAAATAAAAACAATTGTCGGATGTTAATGGAACTTTCAGAAACTATTCCCAGATGATCGAAATTATTATAAATATGTTTTTTTTTTATTAAAGTCATGGCAGAAATATTTTTTTATATTTATTACCCTCCCAATAACTAATTTTATGAAAACGGTAGAAATTCGATCAATCCAGTTTAGTAATGACAATATTTAAAAGCACAAGGCTTTGAGAAATGTAAATCATGATTTTTTTTGTTTTTAATTGGACACCCCTCACCTGAAAATCAGCTCTGAATTGTAACATACAAAACTCAATAAAATAAAGATATTATTTAATTTCAAATGCTTTTATTTGCTTTTAGTTGTTTTTATGAATGTGGAATATATTTTCTGGAAGCAAAAAATTTTTACTATGAAAAATGAATTTTTAATATATTTATTTGTTATTTCTTTAATTATAATAGATTTTTACATTTAAGTTGTTAAAATATTATAAAATTAGTTAAAAGCCGCATCCACTTTCGTAAGTGTCCTTATGAAATAGATCTTTTTTAGCGCGTTGTAAACTGTATAGTTTTGACTAATCAGAAGACCCGCAGTAATTAAGAAGTGTAATTTTGTGTTTATAATCGGGCTGTAATTATAAAGTACGGAAGACCAACCAGAATACAATTAATTTGCTTTATTTGAGTTAAGCATTATTTTCCGCTGTTGAGGCCTTTACTTTTGTGAAACACATGTGGAGAAGTTAATTTGATTTTTCAATTTCAACCGAGAAGGGTACCTACAAGTATCAGTATCATCTTATGAAATTTATATGATCTTATTTTTATATTAATCTCAGTTATGACATTTTTTCCAGAAGTGAAATATCAAAATTAATAATAAAATGAATGAAAATACAAATAATACAGTATAATGTAGTAAATGTACATAAAATTATAGTATTTTATGTACACTTCTTATGAAATTTCATAAGAAAGGTACCTATAAATTAATTAGATAACTTTCTTATGAAATTTAATCTCACTTTTAACAGTCTTATTTTAATTTCTTTATAATATATTTTCCATAAAGCATCGTAAACGTAAAGGTGAAAGCTAAGTAGGAAAAAATTAGAGCGCTGAAAGTTTTCCTTAAAAATAATGAGATAAATAATTTGTTCAATTAAATCTAAATAATTTCACTTTTCTCCTTCCGTAGAATAAATTACCCTCACGTAATCCGTCAATACGTCATTCATCACCTGTCAAGTGACGCAAAACCTGCTATGTTTTATTTTCAAACTACATCTTTTCAGCGCAGAAGTTAAGCTTGGTTCACATTATTTTAAATAAACATTATGATTTCTGATTTTCTTAAAATAAGTTTTGAAAAAATGATAATTGAATTTTAAAAGAATTTCAAACTGAGATTTTCATTTTTTTTATAAAATGGAAAAAAATGGTTGCAATGATCGATTATCTGTCAATTTTGCTGACTAAAAAAAACAAAAAAAACAAGATATTTAACGACAATTTCGGACGTGCTAGGAACGATTAAAAAATGTAAAAAAAAAATACCCCCAAAATACTTTGATCTTTCCTCTTAATAATAATATAAACATTTAGACGATAAAATTTTGTTTTCATCAAGTTTGGCGTCTTTTTCATCATGCTATGCTCTTTTTTTAGCGATCTCATGGAGGTACATACATTTTGGTAATGAGAACACAGAATATTGGGGAAGTATGAGAAAATTGTGAATGCTCTGAGACGTCAATGTATATGTTTTAATGTTTTTTTTTTAATCGTTCTTTAGTTATGTTTTCTCTCACTTTTACAGTAACCTCTTCCTTTATTTCTACTTTTACGTCTTTTCTCTTTGTCATGGTATTTCCTCATTCTCTTCATTTTTCATAATCTTTCTTTCTTTCTTTCTTTCTTTCTTTCTCCAGCCCCTACCCTACTCGCGACAATAATTCTCTAAATGGAGAAATTCACTATAGTGGAGTCACCGGCAGTGAAAGCAGTTATCTGAAATAGTTCACCGAAACATCATGAAAGTCATCTAGTTTCCAGCCCATGAAAGAGGATTGATAAGTTCCACCTTTGGCGCTTACACACATTAACATACAGATCCCCGCCATCCACATATTCTATTTGTAAGAATATTACTTTAGAATATGTAAGTATGCTTGTAAAACCAGTAATACTGAGATGGTTTAAATATAAGCCATACGTATGTCTGATATTTGATTCTTTCTGAAGGTCACCATTACGGTCGAAATTACGAATTTGTAGAAGTCAGCCGTAACCCCAGAAAAACAATTTCACCTCCCTTATCTGATTACAAGTCCGTTGGTGTCGTGTTGACACTGCACTGTATGTTTCGATAAGATAAAGTGGTGTCACTGTCTTGTGTTTTTATCTTTTTTAATTTAATTTTTAATCATTTGATTTTCCTTTCCAACCATATTTCTAAACTCTCTCTTTGTCAATATATCGCGGTCCGTCTGTTCCATGTGTAATGTAGTTAATTTCTTTCTGCTTTTGTCACTCGACTTCCAAGTCTTAAGCGATTTTTCTATTTATAAATCTACTCTATAAATTACTAGGGTTAAGGCCATATCACGTTGAAACTCCGTTTCGCGTCCGATCACCGAAGTTAAGCAACGATGAACCTGGTCAGTACCTCGATGGGTGACCACTGTGGGATACCAGCTGCTATAAGCTTGGATATGCAGGCTGTGTAATGGATAAAGGCTCGGAATTAGAAATCAGAGAGTCGAGTTCAAGTTCCAATAGGATTCATTATATTCACTTATGCGCAAGTACCCTTGGGAAAGGTATGAATCCACCTCTTCCTAGCTATGGGTTAAATAGTAAAATTTTCTCTGAAAAATCCTTATCTCTAAAATATTCCTACAATGAAAAATATGTTTCGGCTTTAAATAATCTCAAAAATGTTGATAAGCAGAAAAAACAAATCACATAATCTATCTATAAATTACCAACTTTCATAGTTTAGTAAAGCAAAAGGCCAAAAGTGCGGGGCAGCTAGAAAAAGATCGAGTTTGTTAGCTTTAAGATTCCGAGCGATTAGCTTACTAACGGTTATTTCATGACCAGGCCCCTCTTTTGGCTGCCTTTTTAAACATTATTTCACTACATTACTTAACAATCTATTTATAAATGTAGAAGACAATAGGAAAACTGTAATATTAGCCGACGCGTTTCGTCCAATGTGGACTTTTTCAAGGCAAAAACGAAATGAATTTATTACACAAAGTAACTAATATTAACAAAACAAAATGTCCTTAGCAACTGGAAGAATTTAGAGAACGCTATTATATTCATACTGTTAACTGAAAATTACGTCAAGTACTGTCACGTGTGGAGATATTGTTTTTATTGTTGTATTTACGGATTCAACCATTTTTTTTTATTTCTTGATACTGTTGTGTACGTTTTGCTTGGGAGAGTAGTAATTAACAATCTATATATATATATATATATATATATATATATATATATATATATATATATATAAATATAAAGTTTATAACTATGCCTGTTCGTTTGTTTGTTATCGAACTTCTTCTAGGTTTTTGGAGATAGACCTCTGTAATCATATATATTCTGAAAGTACCTTACCTAGTGTACTTGGATAAGTATATTTAATGTTGATCAAAGAGTGTCCCGGGGGCGCACCCTTCACTGATTTTTTTCCCTTTGATTTAAATTAAATTTAAATTTGAACAAGGGAATGACTACTATATAAAATATAGAAGGAGAAAGTCAGAAGTTGGAGGAGAAAATATGGACGTCAAGTGGAGCAAGAAATCACCAATCAGTAGGTAGTGCCTTACAATATATATTTGTTGCAACAATTCAACTGGTATATCAATGTTGAAATCTGCTTATCAATTCATTCAATCAAGTCCTAGGGTTTTGGAAATAAAACCCCATAAGCATATAAGAATCGTATATGGAAAACATCACCTTAATTCAATGTAAAATATCTAGAAAAAAATTTACGTTTGATTTTTTAAGTGATTGAATGCTTTCTTGATAGCTGAATTAGATGTATATCTGACTCCATTGGTCAGTGTTCGAGCCCAAATGAAGGCCGGTATTTTGATTTTTCAAAGTAGGTATTGTCCATTTGAAAGATTAGTGTAACATGACATACGAGTTTAGTAGATATTCAGTTTGATTCTTTCCTTGGTTTTTTTCCTGTTCTTGACAACTCTATTCTATTTATCTTGTACCATTCTACCTTTTGCCCAATCTTTATTTTTCTCTTATCCCTCTCGCTCGTCTGAACGTCTTTCCATCTCCATCGTCGCTCAAGATGTGTTGATCTGTTTTCTCTTTATTCTTGGTTACTTCTTGCTTCCTGTTTGATCACAAACTTAGGAAGGCTAATGAAAGTAAAAGTGTCAACAAAGGTTAATAAAAACCAATCTAAATCTCCAGAAATAAAACGTAAATAATGCTTGTATCTTTGTGACTTGTGATATCGGTGATTTTAAGCAAGAATATATTTGGGCGTTCGAGTTTTTCTTTTTCAAATAACGATGTTATCTCAAGATAGCCATCCATCGTCTTAAGAGGGTCAGTGCATTTCAGTAGCTCGTGAACCATTATATTCCGTTAAGGACTAAACTGTTCGGGTAAAAATACTCTCATGAGCCCTGACCCGTGCAAAGAAGGTTACGGCTTAAATCAAACCATGACCAGTTCATTGACTGTTCTAACCATCTGATTCTCAACGACCGAGAAAAAGGTTTTGCTCTTTCGATCTGAAATAGAAGGCAAGGAAAGTAAGTGTATATAGCAACGTAAGAACTCGTCTGAAAAGGGTGTTTCTCATTTAGTTTGATAAATCGTTTCATCATTTGCATCTGAGTAAAATGACTACTTGGCAGGAAGTTTAGAATTTTGTTTATAAAAGATGCTATAAGAATTTTTTCAACGTTCAAAAGGAAGGTTATTCGTAAATTTAAGTCTTGAACAGGTCAAGTCAACTTATATTTTTCTGTAACATCTTTACATATAGATAAAGGTGTTAGGATATAGATATATCTTAACATCTTTATTTATATCATAATATCTTTAACTATCTATTTTCAGTAATGTCTACACACACTCACATATGTTTGTGTGTGTGTGTGTGTTTTCATATAATTTAATGTTCTTTTTCCATTATTTTTTATTTTACTTCCTTCCTTAAAACATTTTTATTTCCTCAGAATTTTATCTTTCCTTGTCTCCCTGTATATCATAGAATCCATTTTTTCTTCTAAAGTTTTTTAACTTTTACGTCACCAGTCACCAATTTTATTTTTTAAATAGTTGTTTATACTGTTTTGGCAGTTGTTTACACTGAATTATATTGACAAGTCTACTTTGTCCGTATTCCATTTTAAAGAAGAAGAAGAAGTTATCACTCTTTCTAGGGAGAGAGAGAGAGAGAGAGAGAGAGAGAGAGAGAGGAGAGAGGGAGAAAGAGGGAGAGAGTGAGAGAGTATTCTTAAGATCGAACGTTCAAGAAAAGACCCGAAACCACATACCAATGATTCGGCTGATGTCAATTTGACAGAGTCCAGAAGTGAATAAACAATTATTTTGTGTATGAAAATTGTTTCGTATTCTTATCAGACTTTATTAACATGACACATTATCATCGATTCCTTCTCTCATTAGTCTCCCCCTCCAGCAAGTAGGATCTTGAAATTTTACTTCATGTTTTTTTTCTTTTTTTGCTTAAAAAGGAGAGCAAAATAGACCGTCAGTTTATAACTGATAGTTGACTGTCCTAAAAAAAAACCCAACTGAACAAAGCAAAGCGAACCATGATTTTAACTTCTTGCTAAAACTATTGTTTGCATGGTTAACGTCGAATTAACACACGCAATTGCTTGCATACACACTGAATAATTTCTAAACAGTGAGAATATTTCAAATACAAGAGCGAATAAGCTCTTGCAGGTATACATCCCGAATGACTTTGTCTACATCAGAAATTACATTTATTTATTTTATACTGTAAGTAAATAGAAATGGAAAATTTGGAAGGATACCGGGCGTAACATAATTCACAATATGAAATAAATGGTTCTCTTCGAAACTCTCTGAAACGTACTGAACATGACATATATCTGAAGAAGGCAAGAATGGACGCCAGCTGAAAGAGTTTGATAAAAACAAAAAGAAGGAAGAGGCTCGGCCGAAAAAAACAAAGTTCAACAATGGCACTCAAAAGAGACAATCATAAAAGAGTTAATGGCATTCATCCTGATTTAATTTCAATAATGTTGAAAATGAAATATTGATGTATAAGTCGCAGTAACTACATTTTTGACTACCGAGCAGATCCTAAATATTGCTCCACTCTTTGATGAGCGGTCATGTCCTCAACGTAGCTCCTCGCCCTTAACGCCTATTGTGTAATCGTTGTCCTCTCCTGCTGCCATGCTCTATCTTTACAAAAATCAGATCAGGTCAAGAATTGAATATTGCTGCCATATCTGGGTTGGTCTTGCCCAGTCCTCACTGCCCGATTTTAACAGAGTTCAAAAGCGAATACGTAACTTTGTGGGTGATGAATTATTTTCTCACAGACGAAACGTTGCTAGTCTCCCATGATTCTATCACTATTGCAATGGCAAATGTTCAAACGAGTTGCATTTTTTAGTCTCACCAGTTCAGATCTTCACAGCTAGGACCCATCTGTCATTTTCATGATGGCATGTCATTATTGCTTTCGTGTTCCTTTGGCAAGTTCGGCTCAACAGATTCTTCCCTAAACTCCTAAAAGTAAGCTTCTCCGATCGTTACAATAAAAAACCTATTCAAGTTCATTTCTATTCTACACTAGCAGCATGGCCCGGCGTTGCCCGTGCTTGATTCAAAAATCGTACAACTCATACAGCAATCGCTATCACTTGACTTAAAATATTTTTGCTCATCCTTGCCTTTAAAGGAGTGCCCTTTTCCGTGCTGATGTTGCTACATGCCTTACTTATTGTCTCACACTGCGAATTTTTTCTAAGCTCTATACTAAACATTAAATCCGTTACAAAAAAAGAACTAAACAAAATGAAGACAAACCGATCAGCTTTAAAAAAGGACTCGTAACTGGAAAAACCGAATGAAAAAAGAATGTTAACAACAAATACTTTTTCACACTCAACCCAGTTTTGCGGAATCAGAATCAACGTTGAGTTTAAACAAGCGAATGAGCCAATTGGAGTAAAGTGCCATGCAGATTTAAATTTTTCCCACTTGTGACGAATGCAGCTATCGATTTTTTTCCATGCTAGCATGCTAGTTAACATTCGTGTCAGTCAGCTGTTGGCTCTCACGCTGGCCAATAGAATCTTCCTGCTTATTCGTGGCATCCAACTATAGGCTCTCACTCTGCCCAGTAGAAAATGGCCGCAAACTATATGAAAATTGGCGTAGAAGCATGAAAAAATCGATTATTTCCACTATCGATGGAAGTTGGCCTTCCCGCTAACTTGAAGCATGTGAATGTAAATTTTGGTGCAAATCCGTCGAAAATTGCGGCCGTTCATTCGTTACACACACACACACACACACACACACACACACACACACACACACACACACACACACACACACACACACACACACACACACATCCTGCCTTTTATAGATAGAGATATGCACTTCTTACTTTCTCGTTCCCCATTTTTTTACAACAATTTCACTTGGTAACCCTCTACCTTGAATGGTTCTTATGCCACGTGTTGGGTGAATTAAGTTAAAAAAAATAATGATTACCTCTTCTATTGAAGGTGGGTAAAGACATTAAAGTTATGATGTTCCTTCAACATCAGATAACTTAAAACTAAACATGTGATTTGTATTCGCTTATTAAATAAAAGAATGCAATTATTTTATAATTCTCTACTTAACATCGCTTAAAAGATAGTGCAGTGACATTTCCCTTGCACCTGCCAAATCTTTCACGAAATCAATTATTTTTTGATGAGGGATTATTATTATTATTATTTTATTATTATTACATACTAGTATACTGGGACTAATGTTCTCATTTTGATAGTTGTTATCATATCCTTTCGGCTCTTGTACGCTACGAACCGTCTTCAGGCGTTTGTTATAGTAACCTTTCCAGAAAGCGAACAACTACGATATACCTTCAGCGGATTATCTACGGGGCTAGATTGATTTTTATTCTGAAGCCTGTGCTAAATGTGGGTTTGAAAGAATTATTACGTCATAATTACAACTTCTTTCAAAAAATCATTACGTAATAACTAAACATCTCTCGTTTCAAAAATCATAATGAAATAAGTACAACATCCCTAATCAAAAACCTTTACATAATGAATGCATCTCACAAAATAAATGCGTAATACATTCTTTCAAGAAGCATTACGTAATAACCACTGCCTTGAAAGTCATTACATAATAAATGCATCTCTCAACAATCCTTATGTAATAATAAAACATAGCCTTTCAAAAACTTTGAATAATAACTAAAAACTCATCTTTCAAATATATTTACGTAGTTACTATATCTCCTCTCATAAATCATTATATAACAACCAGAAATTGTCCCTTTAAAAATTATTACGTAATAACTAAAACCTCTCGTTTACAAAACATTTAAACACAGACAATACAATTGTTCATGATTCAAACATTTCTTTCAGTAGTAAGGATTAATATTGCACCAATATAGGCCTAATACATAATCTATGTTACTTATCTAAGGAGTAGAAGATGTAAAATGAGCTCCTGGTCAAGAAAACTGCTTGGAAGCCGTTTATTCAAGCCTACTATATTATACGTGTAAATTGTACTCTGATAAATAAACGTTCTTTTTGTATATATTTAAATAATTTTTTTAATGAAGATTTTGCAATTACATAAAATCATTAGAGGGTGAATCAATAAATTACTAGCCTGGTACGTATTTACTAGCGGTAATTTGATCTGAATATTTCACTGTATTATGTTCGATTCGTGTAATTCGTGTATTGAATATTCACTGCTGATAATAAAGGAGATTATGTAGAAAAATAAATATTTGTGACGCAATTCTTTTTTATGTAATTTATTTTCATATCTTGAGCAGTAATTATTTTCCAAGAATAAAACTAATTTCAAAGAAGTGAAAAGATCGGTTTTAAGATCCGAAGACGAGAAGAATATTTCTATCCTTTCGTAATCAATTTTGACGCTGTAAAATACACAATTAATTGGACGAATTAACATCGGCAAAGCTGATAGGTTGGAAGGGAGTTTTCCTTCCTGGTTTGAAGCAATGAAGTAATTCATAAATTAAGTTATTAAAACGAGAACCTCAGGCATATAATTATTTAATTATCTGCCATACCCATTCACGAAAGACAGAGGTACATGTATATGCGTGTGTATACAAAAGTTCATCGGCCTCATTGCAGAGATAGATAGATAGATAGATAGATAGATAGAGAGAGAGAGAGAGAGAGAGAGAGAGAGAGATAGATTACATCAGATCATTAGGGGTAATAAAAATATCTTTTTTTCATAGCTTTTACTGGAAGTCAACGCCTAAAAACTAACTACAAGAGAAACATTTCAAGTACCATCTGTCTAAATAACATTTTTTTATTGGAGATTGGATATCCAAATGTTAGACGTCTGATTTGCTTCTAGTTTGCCTCTTAGAAGGCAAAGTCGATGCAATAGGCAAAGTCTATTCACAAATCAAGTAATGACAACAGAGTCAGTGATTATAAAAAGGAAATAGGTAAATTATAACTGGGAATTATTGCTTGAATATTGTCATATTGAGAACATTCCATTAAATTGATAAATTTATCTATCTTTTTTTTCAGTGGAGTAAACATCCGAAAGTAAATATCACATATCAAAACTGGAAAATTAATCTATAAATTAACGAAGAAACTGTTTGTAAACGCTAAGAAAATAATATCAGTATAGAAGTGTGTTTAGTGACTATTTTACCAACTATCTCTACAAATACCTCTACACAAACCTTTACACACAGACTGAAAATGTAAAAATCGTTCAGTTGTTTAAGTAAATGTAAAAAACAATTTCATTTCAATATTAACTTTATTGATCTTTTTTTCTTCTGTCATCTGTCAGATAACTTCATAATTCGATCCTGTCAGAACTTTTTATTCATCTAAGCAGACAACATCAGTAATTGTTGCTAAGATTACGCAAAAGCGTTCGATAAAGTACTCCCCAAAGATCTCTTGGTGCTGCTCAGCAAACTTGATATACCTGGGAAAGATATTCGAATAATCAATAACCTATACTGGCAGCATACTGCCTGCATATGGATAGAAAATGAGTTCAGCAGATATACAAAAATAGAAAGGGGTGTAAGACAAAGATGTGTCTTTTCACTGGATTTATTCAACTATACATCGAGGCGAATCTGAGAGAACTAGAAGTCCTATTCATTATTAGCGGCTAAAATCTTAACATAAAGTATGCTGGTGACACCGTGTTGATAGTAGACGCAGAAAAAAAGCTCCAGAAACTCCTACAGAAGGTAGTGAAGATACGCGAGAAGAAAGGATTAAACATCAACTGCAAGAAAACAAAATGCGTGCTTATTAGCAAACGGATGAGCCCAAAGTGCGAATTGAAAATCGGAGATAGCAAAATCAAACACCTACACAAATTTAAATATCTAAGAAATGTTTTAACAGAGGACAGAAAATGTGACACTGAAATCCGAAGGCGGATTGGGATAGCTAAGGAAGCATTCCAAAAACTAAGCAGAGTACTAAGAATTTGAAAAATTTCGTTAGAAACAAGAAAAAGAGTAACTAAACTGCTACGTGATATTTGTCCTCTTGTATGGCAGTGAGTACTGGACGATCTCCTCAAAGATGAAGAGGAGACCTGAAGCAATAAAAATGAAGTTCTACAGAATTATGATGAGGATATCATGGATCGAATATGTGAGCAATAGAGAAAAAATGGTAAAAAAAGGAAACTAATAATTAACTTCAGGAAGAGATAGTTAAAGATTCTGAGGCACATAATGAGGAAGTGGGGCTTGAAAAATCTTATACTCACGGGACAAATTTAAATATCTAGGAAGTGTTTTAATAGAGAGCAGAAAGTGTGACACTGAAATCTGAAGGTATATTGGTATAGACAAGGAAGCATTCCAAAAGCTAAACAGAGTAGCAAGAAATAGAAAAAAATCGCAAGAGAGACAGAGAAAACAACGCATAAAATACTTAGTGAACTTGACTAAATGGATGGCGGAACAGGGTTTAGGAGAAATAACAGAAAATCAAAGTTTATTAAAAGCCACAAGATTCAGGAAGTTGTGGAGAGCCATGATCGCACACGTCCTGAAGGGACACGGCACGTAAAGAAGAAGGAAGACCAGAATAAACCTTAATCCAAAAACACCATATCTCTTGAAAACGTCGGATGAATGAAAAACTTTTCAACCAAGTATTTACAACTTTTGTCTGGTCAAGAAAGAAGCATTTTGTCGAGCTAATAGAATATTGCATTGAATATCTACAAAAACGGGCCTGTAAATAAGTTTCATCATCATCGAGCAGACCCGAGTTTTCTCCAGTCATGATAAAAGGTTGTACACTCAATAAGGCTACTTGCCTGGAACGTCCATTCGGATTCAATCTCACAAAAAATGAAACTCGTATATACGATCCATCTGGAAAAATAGTCTGCTCCCTGCACCACTCCAGAAATACCAGACTTCCCCTAACATGCTCAATCTTTACAAGAGCCAAATCAGACCAAAAATGGAGTATTGCTGCTACATCTGAACTGGAAAAATCCAATCCCCACTTTCTAGCCTCAACTGATTTCAAAGGCGTTTTGCGGCCTTGTGGGGGATGAATTTATTTTCACTCTTCAACGCTTGTCCCACAGACAAAATGTTGTTAGCCTCTCGCTAGTCTATCGCTATTTTCATGACAATTGTTCGGGCTAACTACATTTCATGGTTCCACCAATCCAGACCTTCTCAACTAGGACCTGCCATGTCACGTACAATGAGTCAAATCTTTGTATTCCATTGGTAAGGAGTAAGTTCCATAGCTTCTTCCTCAGAATTGTTGCAATATGGAACGAAATCCCGAGAGGATGCTTTCCTGATCGCTTCAAATCGACAGTCGATCTTATCTCTCCTACATATCTTCATAATATGCAACCCTTGCTCTCTCACTATACGACATTACAACATTCTCAATTAGTAATTAGGTCTTGTATTGGGTGAACAATAGTAAAAAATAAATTAAAGCCTTTTTCTTAACTAATTCCAGAAGCTTTCAATCGATTTCTGTTTTCGATTGAAAGCACTTCGAATCGCTCATTGGAAGCAGTACTTGTTCGAATGGATCGTTTGATTCACTGGAAAGAGTCTTTAGTAAATCACACCATATGCATAACATCACCCATAATAGCGTTATTGGTGATTTGTTTCATTTTCCTCATGAGCACTTGCATCTCTCATTTAGTATCGACTTTTTAACACTGTTTCAAAATCGGGATGTTTTCGTTAAGTTTATGCACCGAATCGTACGAGGAAGCCACACAACAAAGCGAGTAACATAGCTAAGCTGGTACAAATAGTTTTCAACACTTGATGTGTAGATCTTGAGTATTTTGACTATATCATACGTAGTATAGTTTACATTATTATCAAGTAATATCAAATTTAATTGAAATACATGACAGAGAAACTTCGGTTAGCGAAAAACCTTCACCATAAAAGTTAACAAACCAATTTTCGATCATTCATACTACCATCTTGATCAATTGCACAAGTTCGTTTTTTGGCCGTTTGAACCTCATTCGTCAGTGCAGTGGAGGAGGTGCTGCCACAGAGGAGGAATCGCCGGGACTAAGAATACCTCATTGAAAAAACTCTCTGAAGGCAGAAACACGGAAGAAGAGGAGATCAGGTAATACATGTGTTATTTACCTGCTACTCCCATTTCGACGGTGGTGGGATATAGCACAAGGCCGGTTTAAAGTGGGGAGCCTAAGCATGTGCAACTGAGCTAAGGACCCCAAATTGCCCAGACCCTGCAACCAAGAATCTGTAATGTTATTCGTCTTGACCTGGCGTATCTGCTTCAGTCCCTTCCAAACAATGTAGCTTGCTTATGCATTTTCTATAAATACTTTCATGGCAATTGTTCTGAGGGGCACTTCGACGTGGTGTAATGGTTAGCAAGCTTGCTCGCTAAATCGATTAAAACTGGATAGTGAGTTCTATACTCACCGGGGGCTTTATACTTTCGGCCTTGTACCACGTCTAACGTACGCTTAGAAAATCACCATGGTAATTGTTCTGATGAACATTCCTCTAAGGTGTCTAGAATTTATGAATTTAAGTGCAGTACTAGATTGGCGACAAGTTTTCATCATTTACAATTGAAATGGCTGTGCTAAGTTTTTTTTCTCTCGCACTTCGCATTTGTTTAACTCTCTTCTGGTTTCTTGCTTCCCAGTCAACGTTGATACTAAAACAAATTAAATGCAATGTCAGTCGTTGTCTTCTTATTTCTTCTTTAAATGTTCTCTCTCCTTAATAGTGCTTATTTTTCTCATATTCTATCATAGTGGTTTTATTGCCTTGTTTGGGGTGAAATGATTAAAAAAATGCCCTTCATTTCTGAAAAGTTTTTTATGTTTTTTATCTCTTCACTTAACAACTTTCTTGAACACTTTTCTTTATAAATCAGCAGTTCGTCCTTCCTTTATTATGTGGCGGCGCCATGAATTTTGTTATGCTAAAAATATTTCCTTATTAACATTAACACCATTTTAGTTTCCTCTATATTTACATATATAACCAACATTTTATGAAGTATTTAAATGTAAAATAAAAGCACATTGATATAATTTTAATTAATAATCAGACGAGCAATCCAATCACACAGTAATCATGAACCTGCTGGCTCAGTCACGTATCACCAAATGTATTCATGGTTTTTGTTCCTTCCCAGGGAAGTCATATGGCTTCAGATGCATTAGTGTAAGGATAAATTCTTAAATGCCACGCCTCTCCAGTAGGTAGACAGGCATGGCTTTCAACAGATCATTTTATTTAATAACTGCGACCTGCTATGACTTCTTGGGAAAGATAGTAGCGTGGTTTCCTGTTAGTTTCTTCACGGTTTTGAATTTAGACTTGGCCTTCTCTTAGACTGGAAGACAACTCTGAAACCTCGCTGGACCCTAATATTTATCCATAGTGAGGGGAAGTAGAAGTGAATTCATACCTTATTCAAAACTAGTAATTCAAAGTGATTGCACCACCCGTACATCCCAACCTAAAAACTCGTAATTAATAAGTTTTGATGAAGTGTATTAATACACCGCATTATACGACGACATCAATTGTGATTTTTGCTCTGTTGTTTGCTCGAAATATATCACTGGCAATTTCTTCAGAACAGCCCGCTTAGATCTTATCTACACATACCTAGAAGTAAACAAAGCTGACACTTAATTTGGAAACAGCTTCTCTCAGCTGTCAATTTGAAACGAAATAGGCAGGGTCTTTATATTTTAATGGAACAACCCTATCTGGATTTCGTATCTCCGTCCGACGCCAGGCCTTGGGGAATGTGCGTATCCCAATATAAAATATCTGTTTCCTAGCATTGATAATGGAGAAAATTCCTTTTTTTTACGTTAAGTGAATGCAAACAAGACCAAACAAAAAACGGAAAGACACTAACTGAAGATCGTGTGGTCAGGGAATTATGTCTGCGTACGAATGCAAAGAGCACGTGCCCTCGTATGTGTCCCAATGTTGTCTTGTTAAGTCATGTGTATATTTTACAACGATTACTTCTATGGCACATGGTAAAACGAAACAAACAGTGAGCAAGTAACCGGTGAAAAGGAACTTTTACAATTTCCATGGGGCACTAACCAATAGAATTATATACACACAAAGAGACATAATTCATCATGATATTTGTTTTTTACGGCTTATCAATCTTTTTCAGGTTATTTAAAACCAGAAAATATTTTTAGATTGCAATATTTTTTTTGTTAATAATGACTTACTGATACAAGACCTACTAATTAACCCATAACTGGAGGGAGAACAGGTGGTTTCATACCTTTCCTAAGGGTATTTGCGCGTAAGTGTATATAACAAGCCCGACTGGAATTGGAACTCATTTCTTCGTTATCCGTTACACCACCAGCAAATCCAAAGTTACAACACCTTGTTTTCCAAAGCGGTCACCCATCTAGGTACTGACCAGGCTCGACGTTACTTAACTTTGATGGTCCTACGAGAACCGGTGTTTCAACGTGATATGGCCGTAAGCTTTACCGCGAACAGAAAGATGCCATTACACTCGTATTTAAATATACAAAAGAGTTTTTGATTTATGTATGTATCTACCAAAATAAGATAATTTGAATTATGAATGCATTTACCAAAATAAGTTGGTATTTCACTTCTTTCGCCATTCTTTTTTAAGACTATCTTTCTGATAAGTGCTCATGTAAATATAATGTTATCTCTGCAATAGCTGGAAAATCGTACTTCTCTAATAAAGAAACAATTTATCAAAAGCGAATGATAACAACTGATAAGAACAAATAAAAGAGCAACGTGAAAGAAGAAACGGGAAATTTGAAAACCTGGCAGATGTCAGTTTCTATTTCATTTTCTGAGAATTAAGACAGACCATCCTCTGCAATATGCTGTCAAAGACTAATTGCCCGCTCCTTAGCGCGAACCTAAATCAACAGGTTTAAAAAAAAAACATCTTTATTGGTTGTGATACACCCGTAGCCCAAATAGACGGATGTCCAGTTGAAGTCACTATTATCTAACATTCTATGATCAACAGGACAGATTTTTGTGGAGAGGAAAAAACAAATATATATGTCCTTCTTGAATTAATTGAAGGAAAGAAAACAAATGGCAATCAAGATTGAGGTATTTTTTTACTTGTATTTCTTTCTATTTTATCGTTTTGTATTCCTCAACATTCTTTTTTCTGTGTCGCTTAAGTTAATATAAATATAACAGTTGCAAGTCCGTTGAGTTAGTAAAGCGTATTTCACGGGCGGATCAATGATAACTACTAAGCATGTTGATCTATCAAATACGCGTGCATGCACATATACGCACAAATACGCATACTTAATAGCACAAAAGTGGATGCACATGCAATTTAAATCGGCTATTTTAATGCTATGTCCCTTAAGGCCGTAGTCGATCATGACTCACCGAATATTTCGTTTCTGAATTATTTTGTAATTGCCATGACTTCTTACAAATATAATGGAGTGGTTCCGCTTTGCTTTGTCAACACCGAAGGCTATAGAATTCAATTTACATTGTTATTTTTAACTTGTAGCTGGGAGAAGAAGAATAAGGTTCATGTCTTTCCCAAGGTCATTAGTGAAAAAATGGACGCAACAGACTAGCCCGGAATTTGTTCAAGGTTCGCAAATTCAACCGTTAACCGTTACACTACCTGTGCATAAAAAATGACGAGCTTATTTACATATAGTTAGCACTTTTGTCGCGGATCAGTTACTATTGACTAGGTTCAAATTGTCGTTTTCTGAACCACTGCATCGGATCAATGTTTTATCTATGCATTCTGTCTTACCTGGTTAATATTGCACACTCTGAGAACAGTAAGATATCAGCGTAATGGACTTGACACTTACCTCATTCACGTACGTTCAAATCGGAACAAGATTCATTTTCATTTATTAATTTCATATTGTTTCTTTAGCGTGACAGAATTTATGGGTAGAAAACAAAGAAGCTAAATTAAATTTGGAATATATCAACATAAACTCTTGCAGATACATTCATATAGCTTATGTCGGAAACTCTAAGATGTGGAATTATCTATTATATAACTTGCTATTTTTAGATGAGGTGTTATTATTATATGCTTTGCTATTCGAAGCAGCATGCTCATCTTAGTTGTTTACTACCAACGTTTTGGTTGTTGTACCCTCAGGTCATATTCTGGTGTCTGTCGTTGTCCACGATACCTTTTCGGAAAAAGAGGGCGTGGCTGGAATTTTAAAATAATTAATTTTATATAATTTTCATTAGAGAAACGATTTTTCCTAGAATACCCACAGGATAAATTCAATGGATAGAGAAAAATTGCTGAATCTTTAATAAAAGGGGTGTTTAGAATAAGGATATCCGAAGTGGATTTTTTTCTACATAAAAAAAAACACTCGTCCCGGCCCATCTTTTTGAAGCTCAAAGATATGTGACTTCTCAGCAGTCCCAGACCCAGCGATTGAATCCACAACTGCCAGTGAGTCAGATATGATTTAACAAAAGTTTCAGTCCACTAGTTCAGTGGACTGAAGGATATCTCGTCCTCTGGCAAATGTGAGTTAAGGAAAGCCGTAGAATGAAGCGATCGATATTTTGTGAATACAACAATCAGGATGAGCATGCTTGTACAAATAGCAAAGTATATATATTCATTTATTCCTCCGTAATGATAATAATTGTCAGAACGCTATTTTTTAAGTTTATTATTATTGAGTGAGGATGCCTACAACATGATGTTGAGATACAAATATACGAAAACAATCATGAAACCCAGTTACATAGGGCATACCAAGCACAGGCATCACAGCCAAATATAAACAATATGGTGACAAAAACATCTCATAACCTTGCAGGTAGGACCCATTTAGAAATACTTTCAAGTCGGGTAACCCAGTTCGTTCCAAAGTATCATCCTTGGTTGCATCATTCTTCAAACTTAAAGAAAGCCCAACCCTCTCAACGCCTGTTTCTGATGCCCACCCCAGTGCGCCAGTCCCTAGGGAAAATATCCATTTGATTCAGTTTATGTATCACTGAACGGGATATTTACTAAAACATATCTTAAATTCCCCAAAACAGTACAATCAGAAGTCATGAAAGAAATGCCTGGTTTATCGTCAGGGCTTTAATTATTATTATCATTAAGGAAATCCTTTCTTACATTGTTGATAGAAGATGAAAAGAAGGTAAAAGAAAGTGTGAAACAATTTAACTAGGTGTTGAAAAGTTATTGATCTAACAAAGAAAGGATTACAAATAATTGATGTTTGTCCAGATTTTTGAAGGTTTGTCGAGCGCAGAAAATTTTCAACAACCCCTTTGCCTTGTATATAAGCGTGGATGGATGTATATACACGAGAAAAATCATAAGACAAATGTTTCCGATACTGACTGCAAGGAAGGTAGTCGGGTACACTTTCACAATATGAAAAGGTTCCTGAGTTCAATCCCCAGCCGTGATTTTTGAAAAATGAATGCGATATCTGAAACAGATCCACAAACCAGCTGGTTTTAATTTGGGTAAAGCTTAACCCTATTTGCTATTCATCGGCCCTACAAATCAGGTCAGGCACCGCCCGTTCCCGCAGCCGGCTGAGGTTCCTCGTTCAATCGTGATCCTTTAAGAGATGTCAAAATCTTATCATGTAATATTTAACAGTCAGTTTCAAGAGATTTTCCTTTTTTTTCTCCTTTTCTTTTCTGGGAGACATTAATTTATTTTCCGGGACATTTCATTTACTATCTTCTTTTGTATTGCTTTTTAACTATTTGCCCCGAAGAAGTAAGCGTAATGACATTCTCATATTCCCTTTCGATTGAAGTTTAAAATAACGGAACGCTAAAGTTAAACCTAAGATTGATTGATTGATCAAAGTTCCGTTTAATCTCGCGACGAAAAACTAATCTTTTGATTCATCAGAAGTAGTTAATTTGGCAGTAAATCGAGTTATCACAGTTGGAAATATCTATCTATCTATCTATCTATCTATCTATCTATCTATGCAGAGTATTTGTTCTTTAGTTGTTAAATGTTATAACGTGAAGGAAATTGTAATAGACTGTTCTCGACGATACTGAACACCAACTGTTTCCATTTAACGTATTTGAACTGAAAGTTAAACTCTTCTATCGCCCGGTCCATACTCATGCCCCTTGCTTGAACAAAGTGTTTCCTGTTTAGGATGGGGTTCACGGTTCTTTTCCTTTTCTCAGGCCTTAATAGTGGTGCCGTCATGAATGTTTTGTGATATGCGTGTATGGTGGTAACGTCTGTTCATACTGAGGATACCGGGTTGGCAGTTTTCTGGTTTCTATTCCTGACTGATAATTCGGAGCCCGAACTCTTGCGTAGCGTCTTGAAGCCCATTCAGTGGTATGACGCTTGCGTTGTATCGTAACAGTCCTGGTTCGATTCTCGGCAGTGGATTCTCACTGCTGAGGAGTTCCAAATAGGACGAAACGGCGGTCCAGTGCGTTCTGCATTCTGTACAGGATTCTTTTAAACTCAATGAATACTTAATGTAGCTGCCATAGATCGATGGTTTTGCTGGCTACTGCTAATGAGTTCGATTCTCAGTAGGTGCTCAAATTCTATAGCCGCATGCCAGAGGAAGGAGATCTTAATAAACATCTACGTAAAAGGACGAAATTGCCGCCCAGTACTTTCTGCATTCTCGTGAGGATTCTTCTAGAATTCAATGAGTTACTAGGAATACACTCTAATGAAAATACTTACACATATGTCATGAAAACACCCCCAACGAGTGCACAGGATCGCCTCGTCAGTGATGTTATGACTTGGGGTCATGACAAGTTTCGGGTCTTGCAACATCATACTTGTTCGCCAAAGAGACACTACCGAAACAGTACTATTCCGGCAGGCGATCCTGAAGCAAAAAAATCCGCCAAGCACGCAACAAATAGACACATTAAGTAACTGCCATTTCTGATCTTGAAATTACAAGCGCCCAATCATTAAACAACTTAATGTCACTTCCTTCTTAGCCAAGACGATACAAAAAAGAATAGACAGCATGCTCGTCTTTTTTTCCATCTTAGGTCCACCACGCGGAAAGATCCACATTCTCAATGAACAGTTTGACATAACAGGTAAGTGATGGCAAGAAAAGTTTCCTTTCATATGAAGCGTTGCTTAATAAATAAATAAATAAATAAATAAATAAATATCGAACACATTCGTTGGTCATAGGAATTATGACCAGAAACGTTTCTTGCTTTCTTTTCTCACCACCACCATTTCTTCTTCCCATTCCCCTCCTTTTCCCCTTAGACTCCTCCCCTTTCCCTTCCCGAATAGGAAAAAAACAGTTAGGAACATCAATAAACACACACACACACACACACACACACACACACACACACACACACATATATATATATATATATATATATATATATATATATATATATATATATATATATAAGGGAAAAAGGTGTGCTTAATATCAGAACGTTTATTGAGAAGAGATGATTTTCTTCTTTTCCTCCCACTTCCTTAATCTGTCAGTGTTCTATATAGACAGCCTGCTAAATTTAAAAGTGGCAGTCACCATGTACTTTTGATTCCCTACCCCTCTCTCTCTCTCTCTCTCTCTCTCTCTCTCTCTCTATATATATATATATATATATATATATATATATATATATATATATATATAGGAATGCATTCAATCCGAGAAAAATTTAATATAATTCATGTTTATAAGTTATTTTTTCTGGATACACATGTTTAAGTAAATGCTCTAGTTTTTAATTAAATTTTAAATTTTTAATTTTAATTTACCGGCTTAACTGTTCGAGAAATTTCGTAGAAAATATGCGTTCTCCAGCAAAAAACGAACCCATATACGTGAGCATTGGCCCAGTCTTTAGAGCGTTGACTTTCCGATAATGAGATCCGGTTTCGATTTATGAAGGAGTTAACTTTTTGGTGTTATCAGCCTGAGGAGGAAATTGCCTGAAAACCCTGCTACAGGCTGATTCAATTCTTGTCGATGAAATTGAGCTGATGAGAAGCCGATGGCTATGCTAGCATGAAGTCACACGTAATCGTGACCGAGGTTTTTAGCGTACTGGCCTTGTTCACACTGTTGTTCGTGAGGGTTCTGAATAAACACAAATATCCGTGAGCAGGTGTCTGCAACAGGGATCGGCTAGCCGGCCTAGTGGATGAATGTGCTTGTAAACGAGTAGCCGGTCATTATATATATAGTTCTAACTTTAGAGACATATATATGAGGAATGCTCACGTATATTCAACAGATATATTTTCCCTTATAAATCAGTGACTCTTAAAACCTTATAAGATGAGGAACGAATGAATAAATAAATCCTTCCCACTCTCTTATACAAATGGATTTCGAATCACACGTGCCAAACGACACATTTTGTCTATTTTTCTACTTTATCACCTCAGTCTCTCGCTAATACAAAGGTTCATTGCTACCGAAGAATTCCTATTCCATCTTGACTCCAATCTAAATGTGCTTTGCGCACTTTCACGGTTCAGCCAAATCACTCACGTCACGACCAATTTATTGGCAGCCATTGGCAGATGCTGGCCAAACGATTCATCGTCTAAGAATTTTGACACTTACGACAGATAAACACAAACACGCACTCACAGACACATAAAACACAGGCAACCAAGCGCATAGATATAGAAGTTCTTCTAATGACACACATATAGACATGATATACATACGGATGCCACTGTCTTAAATGAATAAGATACGGATATGTATGCACACACACACGCACACACACACACACACACACATACATACATACATACATACTTTCCTCGGGTTTGGGTCTGACTTTTATCAATGTTGAAAATAGACATGCAATGGAACATGAAGAGATTTGGAAGGATTTTGAAGAGATTTGGTAGACTTTTATAACAAACTCTAATAAGCATAATTAGTACTTGTTGCAGTTTAATGTTTAATATACTGATCTCGCAAGTTATAGATCTGAAATAATACTGGGCTTAATATGATCGAATATTATTACTGTTAGAGGGAAAGAAAGACAAGGGAAAGCAACGTTTGACATAACAGGGTTTGGGAGAAGTAGCAAAAGGACAAAACATATTGACAAATACAAGGGTTAGGAGGAAGTGAAGAGCCATTATCACCTGTGTTCTGAAGTGACACGACACAAAAGAAGTAAATTAAAATTTCCAAACTCCATTGAAAATTAATCAAGATATTGCCCAGATAAAGGTATTCATGACATCCACGATTTTATCTAATTTTATCGTTACAACTAAACTTATTTAGTATTGGGTTATTTGAATGCGTTACATTCTCTTATAAATACATACCCTCGGGAAAAGTATGGATCCATCTGTTCATCTCCGCTATGTGTAGAGCAGACTGGGCTTTTTAGCCTTTGGTTGACAACCAGTCTAAGAGAAGGACAACGTTGTATTCGAAACCTGAATAGGGTCGTTTGGACACAATATGGCACACTATGTGCAGAAATTTTGTAGTTTCGGTTCACCGAAAAAGTATGGTTGCTTCTGCATACATTTTCACCACAATAATCGAATAATGTGCGAAGGTAATAATTTTTCTTTCTCGCATACCACCCAATATATATATATATAATAGCTGGCCACTCGTATTCGAGGATATCTGGCTACTAGGGCGGCTAGCCAATCCCTATTGCAGACTCTCGCTCAGGCACATTTGTGTTTGTTCAACATCCACAGAGCCTTTTACAGTTTCTGAGAGAGTGTGTTATCTAGAATGATCAACTATATGACCAGCACACTCAAACCCTCGGTCACGATGACTTGTGACTTCGTGCTAGCACAGCTATTGACGGCTCCAATATCACTCACAAATCGTGGTATGGTTTTCAGGCACTTTACAAAGGTGCCGCTCGCTGGGATCGTCCCCACTCCAAACCGATAACTAACAAATCGACCATGGTGAGATTCGAACCTGGGTCTGATGGTCAGAAAGCGAACGTTCTAACCACTATATATATATATATATATATATATATATATATATATATATATATATAATGCTTTTAATTTAATTATATAATTAAATTTAAAGTTTTAGCTTCCATTTTGAAACATGGTTATTACTTTGTAGCGAAAAACATACTTTCAATCAGTTAATTTAGTAATATATATATATATAATATATATAATATATATATATATATATATATATATATATATATATATATATATATATATATATATATATATATATATGAAAATATATAGACAATAGGAAAGAACTCGTTAGGTAAATAATCCAAAAGTTCTTTAGTATTTTTGTTATTATTTTAAAAAAATTAGTGCTCGATACAAAAGTAGAACATAAATATAATTATTTATTTAAAAATATGATTCCAACACGCTACATATGTTTGACATATATGCCTACATGAAAAACTACACATTATTAAGTTTCTAAATAATAAAAATCTATTAAACAATAGACATGAGTTAACGGTTTTTTGCCGACACCATCAAATTTTTGCATTGAATAATTAGCATAAAAACAAACAAACAATAAAATAATTTTTAAGTTCCATAGTCCTACTAAATAGTCTAAATGCCCTACAAAAAAAGATAACTTTATGAAGTCGTCAAAAAACAAATGTTAGCGATTTACGACAGTTGTTATACACACAAAACCCTTTCAGATAATTATAAAAAATAAAATAAAAAAATAAATAAATCTCCATAGACACTTAACTAGACTGGACGATGTCATCTTCCGCTTTAACCGCTTTAACCCCAACCATACCCTGATTGACATCTGTGAATGTAACTGAGATATTGATACAAATTATTAACACCTTACGCCCCTTTGCTTTAAACAATTGCTCTAGCCGTTACATTTTGATTTCAATAATGAATATACTTATAAAACGCGTAAATTTCAGAAATAAGTTATTCCAAAAAAATTTCGCTTGAAGATGGAACAGAGCTTAGTACTTTAATTCAATTTAATTCAAATAATTATATTGAAGTTTTCGGCTTCTGTTTTGAAACATGAGAACTCTTATGTAGCGTGTTGGAATCATATTTTTAAATAAATAATTTTATATATATATAATATATATATATATATATATATATATATATATGGATAGACATGATAAATGATTATACGATTCAAATTACTCTGTGTGTGTATATATATATATATATATTCATTCAGATTGGAACAATCCTTCACAATTCACAATAGTTGGTCTCATTGTGAGGAGGGAATTTATATATATAACAACAATTGTTTGTTCGACACACTTAATCATCACTCCATGATCAGCGCTCAAACATTCTGGAGACTATAAAGGGGTGCGTAAAAGATCCCTGATCATGATGCCCTAACAACAACAACAAACAAAAAAATCTGATATTTGGTCGAATTTTAGGAATTGAGTTGGGCCGTGAACTTTTAAGCACCATTTATATATTCTTGTCGCTTGTGGATGTGTTTGGTAGAATAGCATATTCATTTTTATTGTTTTATGCTTTTGGACGGGATATGTGTGAAATTTTCGCACTAGATATTTCATTTCGACTGTGATTCTTTAGGTTGTCAAGTTTCCAAAAGATTTAAAATCATAATTTATACAATAGTGATCATGTCTCTATGTACCCATTTACTAATAATGATCCAGAAAATGAAAAACTACAGTCTTTAATGTCTTTTACGTACTATTTCCTGCAATTTAAGTCTACAGTGGCCTATGAAAAGTTTTTATCCAGGAGAAATAAACTACATCCAATTTTAGAATTTAATTACGTAATCCCTAATCAACATAAATAAACAGTATTTGGCCTCGTTTTGCTAGTTTCAGTGCTAATATTCGATTTTCATGGACTTGATCAAGTTATCAATAACGTCTGATCCATATTTTGCAATTCCTTTAACAATGCTTCCTCAAGGGTTGCCACTTACGTGATTTTGGTTGCAGGTGAAGGTGCTCCCAAACGTGCTCTATTGGATTATATCAGGACTTTAGGCTACCTATGGCAGTGACTTGATTCCTTGCGATTCCTTCTAGGCCTTTGCTACTTTACTCGCATGACGTGGCACTCCATCTTCTTGATAAAGGTAGATATTCTTGTCAATCTGATTGGTTTCAAATAGTGGGAGTAGCTATTTCTCTAATATTTGACAGTATTTTAGACCATTAAACAACTCATCAACAAGAATCAGCTCAAATTTCCATCCAAACCAGACAGCGCACCCACAATTACTCCAATCCCTCCATGCTTCACAGTTGCCTGCAGACATTCAGTGTTCCAAGTCTCATTCTGATTTCTCGAAACATAAACATGTCTTGAATTCGAATACTGGCAATATTTACTTTCAACTGTCCAAATTACAGACTGCCAAAATTCATAATCTTTGCATTCGAATTGTCTCACCTAGTTCATACGCATGTTCATGTTAACCTCTGAAATCAAGGGCTTCTTTCTTGCAACACATCTTTGATAGCTTAGTTCTTTCAGAGTCATTCTCACCGCATATGGCGACATTTCCATGCTGTTGGCGACATCAATGACGCTCTGAAGACGGTTTATGATGACTTCCCTCTTCAGCGCCCTTTTCGTTCACTCAGACACGATGCTTGGTCTTCCTGAACGTTGTTCCACACGACAATGGCCTTCTTCATTATGTTTCTTGACAATATTATTAATCGTTTGATGATTAAACTGGAAAGACCTAGCAATTTCTCTATTTGACTTGCCACACTGATACCATCGTATTATTTGACCTCGTTGAAATTCACCAATTTTCTTACTTCCGCGAACTTTAATTGCAAAATATTAGTCAACTATCATTCATAGATTAGAGTAGCTTGATACTAACACGGTATTGTCTGAAAACAAAGAAAATATGTTATTACACAAGCCAAAATTGCTGTAATTAAGGGTGGCTAAAAACCTTATCATAGCCCACTGTACAGCTAAATTTATTTGGTAAATGTATGTTCAATACTTACATACATACATACACATACACACACACATATATATATATATATATACACAAGCTTACATACATACATACATACATACATACATATCGCACCAACATTGCAGGATTTTTTTATATATATATATATATATATATATATATATATATATATATATATATATATATATATATATATATATCCAACTATGTTGATGCGACCAACAGACAACTTGCCAAAACACCTAAAACCTTAGGCAAGAAAAAGTCTCGAACAAGGAAAGAAAAAGAAAGAAAAAAGATCAAAAGGCAAACATCTACCTACGCAGTAAATTAAATAAATTAAACAGTACACGCGTGCATGCACATGCGTGTATGTGTGTGTACGTGTATGTATATGTATGTGTATATATGTCTTTAATATGTTTTTATATGTTTTTATGTAATATATATTATATGTTTTTAATTACATATCATCTATATTAGTCTACAATGTATCGTTAAAAATGATGTAAATATATATATATATATATATATATATATATATATATATATATATATATTCATGCATGTATGCATGTATATTGGTATGAAAGAGAGCTATAAATTATTCACACAACCCTGAAATTCTTGGCGAGTTTGGTCACTTGGTTAGATTTTGGAAATAGACAGAGGCGAGAACATGTTAACACTCCCGATGTACATATATATATATATATATATATATATATATATATATATATATATATATATATATATATATATATAAATATAAAATTTTTTCTGTTTATACTTCATTTTAATAGATACAATTTATTTAAGTAAATGCTCTGTTTTTTAGATAAACATTATTAATTACATTTAACGAGAAATTTCGTAGTATCGGACCTGTAACTCCAGTGGGAACCATAATTTGATCTGATGTGCTGTTAACTATTCAGCCACAAAGAAACGTCTGGTTAGCAAAGTTCAAAATACTGTTTAGAAACAACAAATCTTTGACGATCTTTTCTCGGACTTTGCTAAAATATTTTAAGAACACACATATTAGTACATGCATGTGTGTATGTTTTAATCACATGCCATATCTTCTATACTATTCTACACGTTTCCTCAAAAAATATGGAATATTTAAGTAATCCCCGGTTAATTTTATCTTTCACATTTTTCCAGTCTCTCTCTTTAATCCATCCTGTCTGTGTATTTCAACCTCAACTCCTTCATCTTTTGCACCGAAAATAAATTGATTTTGAATGTATTTTCAACCTACCCTCTTATTACAAGCTACCTTAGTAAAAGTAATTCTAATTGTTATATAATTAAAAGTAATCATATCCAAAGAAAAGTGTCATGAAACAAAGAAAAAAAAAACTATTAGCAGCCTGATATCCCTTACTTACAACTGAAGTATACAGTTGTTATTGTCATACAGGGCATGTTCGTATATTAGTAATACTAATGGTAATATTAATCGTTTCCATGCAAGGAAACATTTGGCATGCATTTTATGAATTGTTTCTGTTAAAACACTTTTTTTAAAAGATGAAAGCAGGTTTCTCAAGTTCAGTAGCTGTTATCACACTTTTCTGTAATGATTGGGGTTTTCTTCCTAACCTTATATCTGAAGCAGTGCGGAATGTTAAACTATTATGTCATTATTTTCTTTTTGAGTTACCCGTGCTATCATTTTTTAGTTGTTGCTACTGTTGGTAGTCCTCAAGTGATGCGATTTCTGTTCTTTGATACAGTTCTTTGTGATTTTGTGCCACTAGTTCACAATTTTCAAAGACGGGTGATCGTTGCCAAGACCCTCAGGCTTTATTCGCTCAAAGCCTTTTTTCACCATTGTTTTTAGGAAGTGGTTGTATACAGCTGACAGTTTAGATATTTCCTATCAAATTTGGCGTCATGCCTGACATCCATTTGAAAATCTTGATCATATCTTGAGTTTTTAGGTTGATCTTTTAATTTTGTAGCAATCTGCGGTGTTGGGCAAAACTACTGGCACAGCCTATTCTATGTTCTATTTCTTTTTCACTTCTACTTAATTTGATATCATTGATCAATACGCCGAGGTATCTGAAGTGTTTGGTGTTTACTGATTCCACATCCTGAATTTTTATGATGAAGGTGCCATCACTGCTTTCATTCTAATTCCAGATCACAGTTTCTGTTTTGGAAAGGTTTATCTTGAGTCCACTTTCTTGGAAGACTTGATGATACTGGATGCTTAGGATGCTGATTTTCTTATCCCGACTACGAACAGCTATGTCATAAGCATAACCCCATCATCTTCAGTACATTGGCCTCGGGAGAGAAAGCAGGATCGCTGTGTTCTATGGGTAGACTCGTTTGAGATGCGGTACGTAGTGCTTAAATGGTCAATGCTCATCTCATCACATCTGTAATCTAAATGTGCAGGGCATAGTCTAGGAAACGATTAAATAGACTGTGGCTCTCATGTCCTTCTTGTCATACACCTGATGAGGTCGGAATCGAGTAATACTAACATAAAAACAGAATATGTCACCACTAAGAAGGAAATATCAATTTTCGTGACCGATAAATAAATAAAGTCATTATGTTTTATATAATATTTCGGCAGAACATAAAACTGTTTAGCCCACATCTTCGCATGGCTTGCAGACTTATCCACAACTCTTACCAATATTTCGAAAATGCATGCACACCCACACACATTCAAAGGGAGTGGAAGGAAGAGTAAAGAATTGGAGAGAGGCAGAGAGATAGAGGTTAAAATGAAAGATGAAAGAATCATCCTTTTTTGACACATTGCTTTCATTTTTTTTCGCTTCATCTCTTTCTTTATTTTATTTTTATTTTAATACATTTTAACATTCTTCTTTCTTTTCCTCAACCCTCTTTTCTTTCTTTCATATTTGTTTCCCTCTCTTCTCCTCTTGTTCCTCAACCCTCTTTTCTTTCTTTCATATTTGTTTTCTCCTCCTCTTGTTCCTCTTTTCCTTTCATATTTGTTTGTTCCTCAACCCTCTTTTCTTTCTTTTCATATTTGTTTCCCTCTCTTCTCCTCTTGTTCCTCAACCCTCTTTTCTTTCTTTCATATTTGTTTCCCTCTCTTCTCCTCTTGTTCCTCAACCCTCTTTTCTTTCTTTCATATTTGTTTCCCTCTCTTCTCCTCTTGTTCCTCAACCCTCTTTTCTTTCTTTCATATTTGTTTCCCTCTCTTCTCCTCTTGTTTGTCTACTACCTTCTCTCGTTTCTTATCGTTTCTCCTCCGATTACCTCTTTTTCGTTTCAACTCCTTCATATCCGTATTGCTCTGGCTACATCTTAAAATCCGCTACATCTGGAGAGAACCGGTTTAAACCGGCTGGTTCTGTTTTCTCAAACTAGCTTAACTAATAGCATGTAGTCATGGTGAGTGAGACAGGAAAGATACCTACAAGCACTGGACTAGGTACACAGTAAGGTAGAGACAATTAAGATGCAAATCCAAATCTATAAAATAAAAGTTCTTGATGCTTACGGGTTTATGAAAAGGTGGAATGATAATGGGTTTCTCTTCTGAAGGAACGAATTGACGTTCTTGCTTTGTTTTTAAGCACACGAATATTTAGAAAATATTTGTTTCTCAGACTTTTTAACGACCGTCCAAAGACAATCCGTGAGGTACAATATAAAATGAAAGAAATATTAGTAAAAAAGGAATGTTTTTCTCTTTTTAAATTCTGTTTTTTTTGCAATGCAATTTGAAAAAAATTATTTATAATTAGTCGAAGGATTTTTCCCTATTATATTTTAAATCCGATATATGAGATATTTATTCACAGTTAATAGACTTACAAATCTATCTATCTATCTATCTATCTATCTATCTATCTATCTATCTATCTAATGAGTATATTTGTAATGTCATCACAAACACACACAAAATAATAATATTGATAAATGTTAGTTGTTTACCACGATTAGAGTTGGAGAGGGTTTGTAGATGACTATTTGTGGAAATTTTATTCATTGAGTATGCCTAAATTCCTATTTAAACCTAGAATGTGCGAATTTATAACTCATATGCATAATGTTTCACTCCCATTATTTATTTGCAAAATTTAAATATGAAAATAATACCATTGCATAGATTTTTAAAATCTGTTCTTATAGAAATATTTAAACAGAAATGGCTATTCTTCTCTTTAAACTTGCCGATAAAATTGTACTGGAAGGGTTATATTTGTTTTTATTCATTTATTAGTTGAATAAATAATACAAATCTAACCTATCAGGTACCAGATCACTTCTTATGAAAAGCTTTTTCTCTTTATATACCAATATATGCGATTGTTTCAATGCCCAATATTGTTCTTTTTGCGAAGAAAAAGAAGATAGTAGCATAATTCCTTTGAATCCTGAAAGAAAAAATATTATACTAAACAATCTTTAGAATGCTAAGAGTATTTGTAATTGGGATGCTAAAACATATAAAATTTTCAAACTTCATATTCCAAAAGCGTTGAGTTTACTTAACGATACGTTAACTGATATATTTCAAGAAATGATACGCTTTAGTTTTATTTCAAATACAGTAGAAGTCCTCATATCCGAACTTCTCAATGTTGCCATTTAGGTTTTGCAGGAATATGCTACATTCTAATATATTTTCTTTTCTTTGCGGATAATTATTGGTAACTTGAAATTTCTCAACTCATAATGTCCGGCAAAGAAGAAACTTCAACAGGAAGAAAAAGGAAAAGAAATTTTTTCATGCTACTTCAGAAATTAGAAATTATTGAAAAACTGGAAGAAGCTCTTAATTTGCTGAATTTGCAAATTAACAAAGATTGCAGAATCTGAACGAAATTGTAAAACTTACGCTTGATGATGATCTACTGAATATTCTCACTTTGGATGACTTAAAAGAATGGATAAATGAGATCACTAATGAATTACAAAAGAATTCAACAGTAGGATCGCTTCAAAAGGATTTGGATTGCCAAAAATAGAGGGAGAATCAAATTCTTCCAATAATGGCGAAAATAAGAACGATGATGAAGAAAACTGGGACTCAGTAGAGTAAGCTATTGATGAGGTCATCAAATTCATGGAGAAAAAAAAATCTTTGTTCAGTCGTACAGAATGTACACTGTGCACGTAATTTGCAGAAATGCTTTACTTTAAAAAAGCTAGAACTGAAAAGTAAGCGAAATGAAAAAAGAAATAAGAAAGACAATTGAAAATAAAACTTATTGAACATTAAGCATTGAAAAGTAATATTTACTTTCGTGAGACACTTAATTATTCATATATTGCGATAATTCTTGTGTTTTGCTAAGTTTTATTACACATGCTACATTATATCCGAACCCATCCTCATATCCGAACTTCAGAGTAGTTCGGATATGAGGACTTTTAATGTATATCTACGTTCTTTCTGCTTGTGAAGAAAAAAAATCGTTCTTCCCAAAATCTAAAAAGGACTTGCGTTAAATGAACTTTTGTAAGAGAGAATAGCTATTTGCGCATTAACGAAGGAGGTTTACACATATCGCTCTCATTATAATGCAAGATTTCATACGAGTTTCATGAAATTGAGACAGCAGTGAAACCATTCTTTTACACTATTATTCAAAATGCATAATACGAATATATATATATATATATATATATATATATATATATATATATATATATATATGTGTGTGTGTGTGTGTGTGTGTGTGTGTGTGTGTGTATACATATCTATTGGTTTAACCTCTAATGCCTTAACCTCTCGGCCATCACAGACATTTCACACATACGCATGCACGCATACAGAAACGTAAGTGCGCTCGAATAGATACTTAAATAAATATTTTAATCGCCATGTCTCTTCAGGACATAGTCGATCATGGCTCTCTACAGATTCTTTTTCATTACTATATGTGGATTGGCATCACATCTTGGGAAAAATAGTAGAGTGGTTTCTCGTTGCCTTTTCCACCGTTCTAGGTAGTTTTTCTCCTCTACTTATGTCACTTAAGGCTAGAGAGTCTAATCTATCCTAATATACTTATAATAATATAAAAATAAGGAAAAAAAATTATGAAATATGAATAAATTTTGCTGGTAATAAATATGAATCAGAATTTATTTTTGTACTACCAGAAATTCACCTAAAACATTTGTAATGTATGTAGAAATAGAATAAAATGCACATTTGAATGATTTCTTTTCACCATAAATGAAACACATTTAGAAAAGCCTTAATGAATTTACTTTGATAAATTTCAAGCTCCAAATATCAGGAATTTACATCTCAATTGAGTAAGCAGAAATGGCGAGGCCAGTTCACGGTGCATTCATTAAAACAGGAACAATGTGTAACAATATAGCATACTGGTTTCTTAAAGGGCAACGAGTAGGAATGTAAGACTATATCTGAACCGATACACTCAAATGCATGCAGCAATTATGTTGGGCATGATATAATATTATTGAGGTAATCACCACAAATATTTTATATTTAATAAATACTGTAGAACATTAGGCAAGTTACGCTCAAGAATAACACCGAACTTGTATGTCGAATTGGTCTATTTATTGCCAAAACAAATGCAGGTCTAGGAAGCAATTTAAGAGCTCATAAAAGAACCATGAAACAGTTAATTTAAGAAAGTGGTCATGCTTGAGATTGAGTAGACAGTCATCACTCACAAACACGCAAACACAGGCACAAACACACACACGCATATATTTATATATGCATTGCGTGTTGACAAAAAGACAAAACATTTAAACAAGTTCATGACTATTACGATATCACACCCGCACGTGAACTCTCATATATCACGATCAAGATCAGGAGTCCCGAAACTCATTAGGTAGGTAGGGGCATTATTAAATATGTTTGCTATTTTCTTGCACAATTGATCCTACTCAGTATCAGTAGACGGAGCCCAAACCAGGCTGGTTTGAATTAACAGTTTTCCTTCTCATACACCGTTTGCCACCCAAAGCCATAGGACCCAGTCTGTCCTGCCATTTGCCTATAGCTGGGGGAGAATAGATGGATTCGTACCTTTACCAAAGATATTAGCATGTAAGTGACTGTAATGATTTCGACTTGAATTCGGACTCGGTCTGCGATTCCTCAATACTAGACGTAATCCTCAGTGCCTCCATGACTATATATATATATATATATATATATATATATATATATATATATATATATATATGTATGTGTGTGTGTGTGTGTGCGTGCGGTTCGAGAAAATAAGGAATCAGTTTCCGACCTAAATTTACTCCTACTAGTCTGTACACCTGAAAGTCGTAATAAAGAATCTGTGCTTTTCGTTAGGGTTCAAACCCGCGTCCCCGACTATAAGGGAAATGCATACGCTGGTAGATCTAAATTTACACTATTTTAAAAACAGAGATGTTTACTCATATACGTGTAGCTACTAAATACATATGTATATAATATGACAAAAATATTTTAATCTATGCTATATTTATGGGTAAAAATGTTCATTAGAAGAGATGGAGTGTATATAAATATAAAAGGTCACTGAGGTCAACACCAAGCGTCGACAGTCTGTTTCATGCTTCAACACAATCTTCAGACCACCTCATTCCTTTTTAAACCTATCTTTTAAGCCTATTAAACGTTCTTTTAAACCTATTAAATATGTTTGATATTTTATTGCACAATTGATCCTACTCAGTATCTATCTATCTATCTACTTCTTTGTATCGTGGATAAAAGTAATTTCAAATATAACTGCACAAAAAATATTCCTCAATGTATTGTTTTTTACACAATAAATGAAAAAAACGATAATTTAAATTATTTGGTGAACGAAAATTAGCTATTACTGAAAAATATTATGATGCGCAACATAAAACAAATTCATTTGAAAACATAAGTTCTTCTTCCACTGGGTGCCAATATGTAAAGGTAGCTTGCGATACAACTTTAGAGAACCCAAAATAGTTTTGAATGTTTCAAAGTATTGAAATATCAGATTACGTTAAGTGATGTTGAGAGAATGTCATTGTGCATTGCTAATGGACATAGCGAAATCAAACTTATCTGGCAATTGAAGTCGCCTGTCTGTTATAATTATTGGGATCCAGCGAATGAACATTTTCTCCTTTTTGCCTGTCCTAGTTCGGAGTTGCTTCAACAATATATGGGATAAGATGTTTGACATCTAGTCGCGACTGCATAAGTCTCTGGAGAAACGTGATTTATGAGAAGCATGATGTGCGTCCTAAATTTTAGTTGAACACTGTGGAAAATATCACCAAGTTGCTCACGAGAGATGAGGAACTCAGCTGTTTTCTTAAGAGTTTCAGATGTGCCCGAATGTTTGTCAATTGATTTGTAAAGTTGAAATTCCCAAGGTAGCTGTTTTAACAGATTTCAGTTTATTTTTTTTTTTCACTGCACACAGGGCCACAGTTAAAAACCTCCTTAAACATGCTAATTTCAATTTTTACCTGAAAATGATTTTAGGGTCGAGTATTTTGTACGAAGTTGTGAATAAAATGTGAAAGTCGAAAGTATGAACTTCGGACCGTTTATACACAAATTCGGGCGCAATACGCAATACTCCACACCTTATCCAGAAATTGGAAAAAATATAATAAAAAATTAAATTGACAAACCTTGTCGGTTCTTTTAAATTAAACTTGGTTGTATATATATATGTATAATGGTGCGAACGTTCGCTTTTAAGTTCACGTTTCGGTTAGCAAGGTCGATTTTACTATTTTTAAAAATCGACCTTGCTAACCGAAACGCTCCTCTGTGGTGAAATCGATAAAAGCACGTCAGGCTATATGACGGTTCGATTCCTGTCGGAGGACGCATATTTTCTATGACAATTTCTCGGACATTCAGGCCGGTAAAGGTTGTTAATACTGTTTATTATAAACAGAGCATTTACTTAAATATAAGAATGTATGAACATAAAATGTCTTAAAATAATTGTCGTACTTTGTCCATTTCATAATATATATATATATATATATATTGAGGAATAATTAGAAAACAACTAAAAATCTAAAGTACAAATATAAGTGTGTAGAAAAAAGTCAAATAAAATGTATTTACTTGTCTACATTTATATTTCTATATTTATACATGTAGATATATAAAGAAAGAAGTAATATTTTTAAATGCACATGATGTTTGTATTTATAGATAAGCGCGAGCACTCATACGCAAACGTCACACACACACACACATATATATATATATATATATATATATATATATATATATATATATTATATATATATATATAGTTTATATTTTGCTAATTCACGCTTTTTTAATCATGCCCGTATACGTATATTTCGTCAACAATTTTGTGCCCTTTTTTATGTGCTCGTTCTCACACACACACACACACACACACACACACACATATATATATATATATATATATATATTAGCGAGGCCGTTAAAAATATTTTTTCATTTTCCTGTTTTTCTTTTCAGAGGCACACGCCGTCATTCACAAGCAATGTAAAGAACGCAAACGCCACTCTCGTGACGTGTCGACCATATTGTGAGGCACTAGTTAAAGAGGAAGACGTAGGGTGCGTCAAACGAAAGGTGTTCTCCTGACATTAGAACGTGATGTACAATTCGATGTCTCCTGTTACAAACTTATAGCTGCTATTTGTTTGTTTGTTTTTTTTTTTTTTTTTTGTTTTTTTTTTTGTAAATTTGACCTTTAACCCTTGGCTGGCTGTCTTTCTTTCTTTCTTTCTTTCTTTCTTTCTTTCTTTCTTTCTTTCTTTTTATTGGCATCAAACTTTCGAATCCTCTTTTTCTCATTGCAGCATTACTTACCCCATTCCATTTCCGCGGTTCTTTTTCTACATTTCTTATCTCTCAGATCATTTACGTCGAAGTAGTGTGGCGTAGGTCGGTTAGGGATTAAAAAGATGCGTATAGGTGGAGTTTGGTGCGTGATAAGAAGAAGAAGAAGGAGGAACAAGGAAGAAACGCAACAGAATTACTCAAGACAGTGACGATGATAATGAAGACGATGATGATGCAGTAACACTAAACATCACTATCGGTACCATCTACATCATTAACTATAAAATCTTTCTATCATCACAAGTGAATTGACTGTCTGACTTACAATAACATAGTTAAAAGCTAATTCCAAAGAATGCATTTTTATTAATTGTGTTCTCTTCTACTGTTGTTCGCGAGGAGTGCCTCAACCCAAAATCTTTTTTTTTCTTTCTAATTATAAGGAGATACTAAAATTTCTCGGCTTGTGCAAAAAACAAGACAAAAACAAAACCTAATATTTAGTTATTTGGTCAGATTTCAGGAAGTGAGTTGGTTTGAAAACTTTTCAGTATCCTAACGAATATACTGAAATAATGAAAAGTTCTAGTTTTACTTTTTTGCGCAGACTCACGTCACCATAATATTAAACAAAATTGATTGATATAAACGAATTTTGAAAGTTAAAATGCTGAAAAATATTGCTAATTTAAAATAAATATAAGATTTTAGTGTTTAAAACATTAATCCGCCTCTCATTTTTAACTAAATCAAGATTTTAATGTTTAAAAATTTATCACACCTTACAATCTGAAACTTAATCATGGATTTTAGCATTAAAAATATTCACCTCTCATCGTATTTTTTATACTAAATCATGGATTTTAGTTTTATAAAAACTAACTAGGCTTTCACCTACACACGAAAATAAGGTTTTTGGTACTTAAATATTATCCCGCCTCGTATTTTTCATACTAAAAACTTACCCGCCTCCCATTTTTATTATAAAATAAAGTTTTTTGTTACTTAAAAATTTACCTCGGCTCGAATTTTTCATACTAAAACATGGGTTGGGTTTTAGTTGGAAAAAAAAACTACATACATCACATTTTCATACTAAAATAAACTAATATTTTAACACTAAAAACATTGATTTAGCTTAAAATATCAGTATTTTAACTGTCCGAATTTAAAATCTCCCTTTTTCATTCGAGTTCTCCTAGTTTTTGCCACTGGGCAATTATTGTGAATGCATTGAATTATTTTAGATGACAAGCCTATTTAAGTCAGCCTTATACTTTTAGAATTAACGATTCATAATAAATGAAATATCAATATAAGGAAAATTTATGTGGAAGAAAAATAAAAATCAATCTATCTATCTATCTAGTTTATGCCAATTTGGGCCGTGAAAAAAATCCTTTAATGAAAATATTAAAGAAGCACAAATTTTGCAAGGATATTAATGGCATGTATCTGAACGCCCACTCAAGTGGAAGGTGATATAAGGTTGAGTTTAAAGTTGGATGGGAGTCCATGAATACATGGATTAGGGACAAAGATTGCTCAAAACCCCTAGGTGTTTTCGCTTTAGGAGAAACCTCAGCTCCCTCCCGAGGGTGAGATATTAAGCACATTACATCAAATGAATGACAAGCAAGGGTATGAGCAAATTCTGATTTAATAGTAATATGTATTTCTAACTACAGTAAACGTTATTTTTAGTTGGTAAAGGCTTTTGATATGGTATCTTTGATTTTTATTTTGTTAAATAATGAAATTAATAAAAACCGGGTTAGAACAAGAAATCCCACTAAAGAAAGAATGTGTCTCCAGACATGAATCGAAACTGCATCCTTTTTCTCACCGGGGAAACGGCTTCTATAGCCGAATTGTGCCGCTAACCGCTTGGCCAGTGGACAGAACCGCGATAGTGCAAGGTTTGAATTATCTATTTAACGAATGCACATCACTCATTGGGGACTTATATGAATATATATCTGCTAGCTTATTTTTCGCCGATGAATCGTAAAATATATATATATATATATATATATATATATATATATATATATATATATATGTGTGTGTGTGTGTGTGTGTGTGTGTGTGTGTATTGTGTCTAATGGTTTTCTCCGTCACCAGTATAGTCCACTATATTTAGATGAACTCTTCTGTTGACGTAGTAGATTATAATTGTTTTATGCATAATATTAATTTTGATATTTTCTAATATAACATTAATTTAAATAAATATAATTTTTAAGGAAACATGTTCACATCTTCGAATATATTAAATATTCGTCTCATTTCTAATGATATTTTTCATTTAAAGCATGGGGACAAGACAGAAGATGGATTATCTTTAACCTTGATAGCAGTTTAATATTCAGTATTTCGTATTGGACATGAAGAAGAAAATGTATAGCACTATAAAGTCTTTATGTATTATATAATACAATGCAAATTCGGAATTACTTAAATATGCCGTAATTCTCTGACTGTAAGTATATACTAGTATATATACACTACAGTTCAAAAGTTTAAGGCCACACCTGGTAATTTTTTTTAAATTGGTCCCAAAGGTAGTTGTTTGGGATTTAAATAAGAGAAAGTTATACATGGTTAAAAAAAGTGGGACATAATTTTTTATTAGAAATTTTATTAAGACAAAAAGAAGAAAAGGATTTTATGAGTAAATTTTGCTACCTCCCTTTAGCCTTGATTATAGCAGAACAAATTTTTGACATTCGTTGCAAGAGTTTCTCAAAGTATAAATTTGATAATTGATTCCATTCTTTTTAATGAATCTAAGAGCTTTTTTTCATTTTTTTTCACTCTTCTGTCAAGTTTATACAATTCTGGAGGTGGCTTCAAACTTTTGAACTGTAGTATATATATATATATGTGTGTGTGTGTGTGTATGTATGTATGTATGTATGTATGCATGTATGTATGTGTGTGTGTGTGTGTGTGTGTGTGTGTGTGTGTGTGTGTGTGTGTGTGTGCTGAGCTGATTGTTCTAAGGAGCGGAATTAGAGCATTTGCTAATATGTGGGGCGGGCTGTTTATCCCTGACACTATGAGGCGCATTAATGAATATTGTAGATTGTATTTATCGGATGAAAAGATATGTAGAAATATTAACGGATGAAGAAGCAAATGAAAAAAAAATTGTTTGGGCGGGACGAGAAACTTATTGAGAAACACAGAGACTTTTTAAAAATATAAAATCAAGAAAGAGTCGACAATAAAAACAAAAGACCAAAAGGAACAGTCACAACGAGATGATGATGATGATGATGATGATGATGATGATGATGATGATGTGAAAGAAAAGGTAAACGATGGTACCAAGAAAAGATGATGACGAATATGACGACATCGAAGAAGAAAAAATACCAAAAAAAAAAAAAAGCGAAAGACAAAGGAATAAAATAAGCACTAATGTTGCGACTGGGAGAATGTGAGGAGGAAAGAGAAGAAATACAGAGGAATTAGGATAAACAGTGTTGGTGTAGACTCTGAAGGAAGTATACGATTATTCTAAATGTGGAAATGAAAAACTGACTCTTTACCCACCCTTCTCTACACAGACATTTTTCTCTTTGGTTCTCCTTGCTTCTTTCCTTTACTTTGCTCTCTTTTCCACCGTACCTGTCAGAAACAACATGGACGTGTTTAGATGTGTTTCTGTCAGTTTGGCAGCTGATCCACTACAGGCTGGTGTTGTTGCGCTTCCTAAAAAAGAAGCTGTTTATTTTCTCGCCAGAAGTTTTTAATTCGCTCGCTTATTCAGCTTGTTATTACCGACGATAGATGTGGGAGTTCGAATCCACTTTTCTGTTTGCCAGTTTGACTGTTTGCTGCTTGTAATAACCAACGAAAGTGTTTAATAGCAAAAAGTTCTGCCATAATTTAAATGAAGCATTGGCATCACTAAATTTTGACTAGTTTTTCTTCCGTTTTTATTGTTTTTATATTCCCAATGTTCAAGTCGTTTTAACATTCTACGACAGTTTATTAAATAGCATAGTTTAACAAATAAAGAACTCACGTTCCAATCTGGATAGAGCCCAAAAGCGTCTTAGCGTCCTTGTTGGTGATGAATTATTTTTCACTCCAGAATCCCTTTCCTACAGACGAAACATCACAGGTCTTTCGCTATCCTATCGCTATTTCCATAGAAAGTGCTCAACGAACTACATTCCTTAGTTCCACCAATTCTAACCTTCACGGCTAAGACCCACCATATCACGCACATTGCAGCGAACCATGCTCATACCCTTTGTATTCCATTGGTGAGATGTAAGTTCCACTCGAGTGACTTCTTCCTACGAATGGCTGATTTGTGGCACCGACTCCCAAGAGGATGCTTCCCCAATCACTACAACTATAACCTGTGCATGTCTATAGTTAATCGTTATCTTCCCTAAATTTTCCCATAAACTGTGCCTCTTACTCTGTAACTTTCTACCACGAGTTGCTCTTGGGACTTGTACAGGTTGAACATCACGGTAAGAAATTCTCTTTCGATGTAACTTGAGCTCGCAATTCAGTTTCTCTGGAGCTCGTCTGACATTGGAAGTGACTTACCGATTAGGAAGTGGAAACGATCAATCAAATTTAGTCATTTAACTAATTCTTTTTTGTCCATTTTTAACGCCATACTATATCGTTTGTTTACACTATTAGTAATAGATATAGTTTTAGGCTGTCCGAACATTTTAGATAAAACATTCTCATTATTGTAACAAATTACGCAGTAATTATTCCGATTAATTGCGTTACTTATAACGATTACTTCGCTATGTGAATGTAAAAACAATCTTAGTTGGCAATAATATGTCACAAAAAAGCACTCTTGATTATTAACGGTTATTTTTTTAAAAATAATACACTGACTGTTATTTGCGTCACGTGTCAATAATTGTAAGTAAAAGGATGCACTAAAATAAATAAGCAACTAATCGTTTTAAGTATCTGTCATTATTTGTTCTGACTGGTTTTTCTTCCACCATATTTCTTCTACTTTTTTATAAGGCATCAACTATAGCCTTACAATTGCTAAGCAAGCAGTAAGGATCGAATATAAAGGAATCTTCGATGAGATGTCACGTATTTTTGTGAGTCTGTAGTAAACGACTGTCATTTTGTTTTAGACTTAGCAGTGTTGTGGACAGCGTCAGTACAATTAGACTCTTTTTCAGTTCCTTAAGCGAGGTGTAAACACACCGGCGGGTCAATCGGGCAGTTTTTTCAACGACTGGTCAGCTCCCGCCCCATGCCGTGATTCAATTTCTATTCGTGTCGATGTGAACAAAACTGGGAAATTCCCAGTGTACTTTCAACAAAGAAACTGAAAGCCAGATATCACACGTGGGAAAAAATTCCGGATACAGTCGTTTTGAGTTATCGCCTGGGTGAGAAAAACTATTGGTTCCGATCAACAGGGTTCTTTCTTCGTGGATAAGTTCACCTGTCACTAGCACTCTCTGGGAGTAGGTAGGTGACAGTTGGGACATCTTCGCTGCTACGACTACCTTTTCTCATGGCAGAATAACAGACCAACTCTTCTCTTCGGTCGGCGAGAACACGGTTTCTCTCCATTTTTACATTTCTTATTTTCATCATGACTCTCGCTGTGACTCTGACTGCGACTGCAACTCTCCGACTGTCCTTATCTAGAACGTGGCCTACATTTTCTCTGCTTATGGGCAGTAAGCGGTTACTTTGAACTCTCGAATCTAGATTTTATTGTTGGTTGTCATAAAACAAACGGCGCTCTAGGCCTTGATAAAATCATTTACCGTCCATTCGACTACATGAGTGTTCTAATCCATCGACCCATTGTATCGCAGAGGAAATTTACATAAAAATGTAATTTTTGCCTCCATCACTTTCTCTAATCTTTGTAAATTCAGTGTTGTATTGTTACAAGTGATATTTTGAAATAAATTAAATCATATTTGAAATATTTTTGATCCATGTGCAATTATAACACATTTATAGAAGGCGGAAAGAACAACTGACACAGTTACTGGTTTTAAGGATAAAGATCTCTATATTAACTCAGTTCTCCAATTTTGTCCTTACTAAGAGGAATTTTCATATGACAGTAATTAGAAATTGTGGAATGAAAAAGAACAATCGAAAATAAGTCTTTTCTTAAAAAAATTAAAATGTGCAATATATTCAGAATCGTGGCTTGACAAAAATATTTGGTGGCTAGCGTGATCAAAGGACTCATCACTTATATTAAGTGATATGATAAAATTAAGACATTTAACGTCGCTAATCATGTGATCAAGTAAGTACACACTGCGAATTCTGTGTTCAAATAAGTAAATGCAGATTTGAATTTAGTCAGAGAATACATACAGTGAGTGTTATAAGAAGAAAGATGCACGAAGCTCCAGGGATGTGTTCTCTCCCAAGAGCGATAACTAGGGTTAAACCTAGGCGTCTGCAAAGATAAGTAACCAGGGAGTTTGAGCAGTTTTTGTTCCAAGACCTATGTACGTGTAGGACTCTCACTTTAAACTCGGCCTCGTGCCATATTCTATTCGAGTGGGTGTCCAGATAAATACCTACATAAATCGCGGAAAAAAGAGCAAGAAGAACGGTAATTACGACCCGGGGCTGACGGGGTGAGGAAGTAAACGTTTACTCCTGCTCTTGAAGCGCTCTGCATTTTAAGGTGCGCAGCGTGTGTGTGGAAGTAGGATGCAATATTCAACATTGTTCAACCTTTCCTTCTCTCAGCAACTAAACTTCTGATTGGTTCTTAACAGCAAATTATCTTTTAATGGCGGACTTTTTTTTCTTTAGGCAAATAAATGAAATGATATAAACGGCAATTTTAATATTTCGCCCTTCCCTTGATGGAAAAAACAAACTTTTTAGTCTAGAGAGATATGTGAATCATTCAGTCTATGCATATTAGTCCTTTGGATATTGAAGGTGATATTAGATATTATGGAAGTTTTATAAAAATAATCCATGAAGATCTTTATTTCAAGTAGGAAGAAAGAAAGATCCCATGAATGAAAGATGGCAAACCCATTGACAGCTAAAACACACCCATCAAAAGAGGGGCGAAATACGTAAAATATTCTTGATACGAAAGTTTATCCAATATGAAATTCAAGAGTCACTCAATGTATAGCGTTAATTAATGTGTGTAATATGAATTGAAGATGAGGTGGTTGGAAGTGAAGATTATGAGGATAAAGAGGATAGATAAAGATCGACTCTTTACTTGAATACGGAGGAAATGAGGGAGATTTGACTCTGTGGATGTAGCATGGTGTGTCCTAGCTGTAAAGGTCTCATCTGGTACAACTAAAGAATGGAGCTCATCTGAACATTTGCCATGGAAACTGCGATAGAGTAGCGAAAGGCTTGCTTAGCTGTGTCTGCTGGAAAAAGACTGTCGAGTGGAGAATAAGTCTTCTCTCACAAGATCGTGTCAACGATTTTGGAAAAGGCTGGAAATTGAGAATAGAACATCTTCATCTGCGAGCTGGCAAGAATACTTCATTTAAATTAAAGAAACAGTAATTAGCCAGATTGGCATTTATATAATTTATTTTATGAACAGCAAATTACGTTCTATTTTTATTCAAATTACCGCTAGACAGAAGATCACTGACCGTTACAATGTCTTTTGTTCTTTTTTTTTTTTTTTTTTTTTTTTTACAGAGGTATTCATCCTTTACAAGGTCCTGGGACCACTGGAGGTAGAAAGTTACAGAGTAAGAGGTACAGCTTATGCGGATATGTGTAGAAGATAACGGTTAACACTAGACATGAACTGGTTAAGATTGTAGTGATCGGGGAAACAGCCTCTTGGGACTCAATTCCAAGGTGGCAGTTGGTGGGAAGAAGCTGCTTGAGTGGAACTCAGGTCCCACGAGGGAGGATATGAAGGGAATGAGAGAAGTTAGCTACAATGTCCGTAGCACGGCGGGTCTTAGCCGTGAAGGTTATGACTGCGGGAACTAAGGAGTGAAGTTTATCTGAACACTCACTATAGAAATAGCGTTAGATCAGTGAGAGGCTTGTGACGTCTCGACTGTGAGAAAGGCGTTACAGAGCGGAACATTATTCGTCGCCTACAAGGACGCTTTTGGAGTCTATCGAAAGTAGGAAATTGAAGATTGGTCAGTGGCCTTCTTAGAGTCAATTTAGATAAGTCTTGAGACTTCTCGCTTGTGAAGATGCTTGTTGAGGAAGTGTTAGAAAATTACCAGTAAACTTTAAATTTACTATAGTTACCGCTCTTATTTTCTGATAATGTCGTGTATTGACATATGCATTTACAAAAATCGGAACGTTTATATACACACCAAAAAAATTAAAAATTCTTTTAAAAATTTGGTGAATTGCAGTAAGCCTTTCCATTTAGGATGAATAAATATAGAATTTTACTATCACCACAAATTAATATAGAATTTTAAATGATTTAAACTGTATAAATTATTATAATTAAAAGGTTTAAAAGTTGACAACAATTCTTTTAAAAATTCATTATTCATCGAAAATTTTTTTAGACAATAGTGTCCTTAATATATCTTATTCATGAATGCAATTAAAGGCTTTTCTAATTATATAATGTCTTAGTTTAATTGCATTTTTTATTTTACGATTCAGAGCAGATTTTCGGTAATTGGGGTTCCTGTTTGAAAAAAAATGATGATTTAAATTCTCTAAAGACTTATGTTTATGTCTAATATAAGCACTAATTAAGCGCTACAAAATGAATTTCTTGAAATTTCATCAAAGTAAATAAGTTGGGTTAACAGATGTAAAAATATTTTTACCAAGATTTTCTAAAAAAAGAAAGATTTATAAAATAATTTAATTTATTTATAAATAAGTTCTGAAAGTTTAAATAAAATCCGACAATTGTCTGATTTTTCAAGAATTTCCAAATCAATGTGTTTTGCACCGCAAAAAGAAGCTAAAATTTCCCATATTATTTTATAGTCACCCGTGGACGCAAGAAAAACAAAAATTTTAACCGAAATTTCGAACGTTCTCAAAAGGATCAAAAATATAATTTAATACTCAGAAAATGATTGGGTCTTTCGTCTTAATAATAACGCAAAATATTTGACGATAAAACTTTGTTTTTATTAAGTTTGGAACATTTTTTTTCATCATGTATGCTCATTTTTAGCGAATCTTTGAAGGCATTTATCAAAAATAGCTAAAATAAGAGTTTGACTAACAAAAGAGTTAAAACTTAAAAACTTCACTAAGTCAAAATTAATAAAGGGAGAGAAAACGAAAAAATTAAACAAATGATGGAATGAAAGGATGCATTAAAAATAACAAGAGATGGAAAGAAAAGGAAGTCGAAAATAAAGAAGGAATTGAGGAAAGAATCATGGAAATGCACAGAATAATCGTAAAATGGGAATGAAAAATCATAAATTATAAAGACAGTGTGAAGGGAACATGAGGGTAAAATGGTAAAATAGACAGAGATGTGTGGTTACCATTTGTTATGGCCTTATCTCACCATCAATCTAAGTAGGATTTCTGGCGACGTTTGTCTGTCTCTTTCTTTCTTGTCTGAATTAGGTGTCACAGTTTTATCGCTAAACAAACGAACCGTTTCGAGATAAGCTATCCAGCTTCAACTGAACTGTCCTTAACCAATATTATGACAGACAAGATTTCGACACAAATCAATCGCAGTCATATTGTAAGTAATCCTCCACACTAGCTAGCTGACAGAGTTGAAGTACTAGACTGACTGTCATTAGTATGACATTAAATATTTGTCTTAGAGAAAAAAAAAAACACATACCCATTGTTAAACATGAGTCATTATTTTAAAGAAGGGATTTTTGTTAAATGAATGGTGTCTAAATCATATAATTCGCGAAGACGCCTTATCTTTCAAAGCAACAATAATGGTCTGTAGTATTCTGGAGTGTTTTTGCTTTTGCTTTATTTTAACCTAGTTATCTCATTTTCCCCCCAGGGAGAACCCATGCCTTGATCTCCTTGGGCCTTAAACTCAATCCAAACCCCAAGTGTAGCTCGTACATATGATCCATCGCTAAAGATGATGGAAAAATAGTCGGTTCCCTGTACCACTCTAGTAATTATCTGACTCCTCGTGCTATCATCTAACTTTGCAAGAACCAGATCCGGCTGAAAATGGAGTACTGCTGCCATATATGGACAGGAGCTGCCCAGTTTTCAGTTTCCAATTTTTACAGAGTCAAAAACCGTCTTCGCGTCCTTGTGAGTGACAAATTATTTTCCATCCTACAACCGCTTTCTCACAGACGAAACGTCGCAAGCCTCTCACTGTTTTATCGCTATTTCCATGGAAAGTGTTCAGACGAGCAACAATACTTAGTTCCAACTGTTTTAATCTTCACGGCTAGGACCCGCCATGCTACGCACATTGTAGCGAACCTCTCCCATTCCCTACGTATTCCATTGTTGATATGTAAGTTCCACACAAGCAGCTTCTTCCGGCAAATCGCTGCTCTGTGGAACCGACTCCCAAGAGGATGTTTTTCCGATCACTATAATCTTAACATGTTAAAATCTGGAGTTAACTGTTAACTTCCCCACATATCCATATAAACTGTGTCTCTTACTCTGTAACTTTCTACCTCGAGTGGCTCTAGGGTCTTGTACAGGGTGAAAATTACTTTAAAAAATTATTCGTGTGCATGTGTGTTAGTGATTTGAGTAGTAAGGTGTTGGTGAGTTTTGTGTCAATGTTGTTTTGAATGAAACAGCATGCGTGTTATAATTTATGGCGCCTGAAACTACTTACCACAATTAAGAAATTGAAAAAAGAATTACTGCCTTTATTCTACGAATTATCCAAATAAATAACTTCATCTCTTTATGTCAGGTCACTCTACGAGTGCTACTTGTACCATGTAATCCAGAACTACCAACTGAATGGTCGGATCATCGTCGACTAAACCGGTTCCCTCACCAGACCTTTCTAGTGTGAAGGATGGCTAGACACCCAGCAGGATTAAAAACAAGACTTGGCAAAAGGACGGATTGTAGGGTCAGCAGCCATCTAGCTATGTATGTAGCCAGTACGGTAATGACAAGGCATCGATGGGAGGAGGACTTCCTCAGCTGAAGTCAACGGCTTGGGTCGAGGATTCCCCGATAGAATCAACGGCCATGTGTCTGTGAGTAAAATGAACTTTGGCTGTGATTTGGCCTAGAAAGGAATGGGCTCCATCATGTCTAATTGTCCAAGATACTCCAAGCATAAATTAATACTTCGCCGGCTCTCAACACAGTTATGTAGAGGGAAATGGTCAGGTGGTCAGCCGCTGAACAACTCTACGAATACGTCCGGTCATGAGACTAATGATGATGATGATGATGATGATGATGAGGAGGAGGAGGATAATTTTTATTTCTGTTACTTTCACAACAATGTTTTGAGTCATATTTGCAAAAACACCGAAGTATGGATTCTTCTTCTTCTTCTTCTTCTTCTTCTTCTTCTTCTTCTTCTTCTTCTTCTTCTTCTATGTGCTGTGTTCCTTCAGGACGTGGGCGATCATAGCTCTCCACAATTTCCTGTCCTTTGTAACCCTTAGTAAACTTTGTCTTTTTGCTAATTCTCCTAATGCCTGTTCTTCCAAACATTTACACAAGCTCATTAGCAAAATTATGCACTACTTTCCTCTATCCTCTTTGCCTTATCCTGTTAATTTTAAATTTTCTAAGCTCTCTTTATTTATTATGTACCCGAGAAATTTCAACTGTCTCTTTCTGATGAAATTTCAACTGTCTCTTCTGATGTATGGTATGTGTTTTTTGTTCTCATTTTCTCTAAAATCGTTGTTGCTCACATATTCGGTCCATGGTATACTCAGCATCTGTGAGTAAGGTAAAAGCTATGCAAATGTGTGACGTTGCAATAAAGTTCTAAGAAGTTTCAATAAAAACAACGATAGGTACACTAAGTGTCCAGGTCATCTTAAACTACACCTAAGGGGAAGAAGTGCCATTAAACCAACTTTGTTCACCAAACTAATACTAACAATTCCAATTTGAAGAGACAAGTTAAAGGAACTGCAGACTTAGAAGAAGTAGTCATGGTTATGAAAATGGTATAAACTGGGACCCGACTAAGAACGGCCTGGAACAATTCTGTAAAACAAATCATATTAAGGTAAAAAAAAAGCACATGCGAGAATAGTAAATATCGCCGATGCGATGATGAATGAAACAGTTGGTCTTATAACAAAATAATGCAGACATTTAGTTCAGAGTGAGTAGAAAAACGAAAAGAAAAACATGACAGGGTTAGAAATATAATCGACTGGGAATTTTGCAAACGAATGGGAATTATAATGGTATATGCACCATCCAGAAACAGTCGTAGATTTAGAATTTGATTTTGATAATCTAATTCAGATCAAAAAATTAGATTTAATCATTGTACAGAATTAGAAGAAAATTTATCAGGGATTGGATATTGTAGTCCCAGAAGTCAACAGAATAAAAATGAAAGTATGTGTTGAAAAAATACGTGAATTTTTGCCAGAGAATTAATAACAAATGTTTGGAACGGATTGTACTTATCAGCATCAATAGTGTGCTTGGAACATCTTTGGATTTCACTGGAAAATAGTTCAAAAATTGGAAATCGGAGAAATAATTACAACCATCTTGATGACAGTATAGATAAAATCGATCAGAATACTAAAGAGAGTGTTGAAGTATTGAGAGGACTTGCTGCCACTTGATCTTTTATAACGGTTAATACTAGTACTAGAATTCAAAACTGTGCAGCACTCCATATTGAATGTGTCCTTTTGTCAAACTGGTTATCATAGGGATAGTTAAATATCAAGGGTAAAGGCTTGCTGAAAGGTTCTCGGCCCGATCATGCATGGATTCTAAAATTAATTCTCATATTTGGTCAGATTTTATGAGGTTGGACCAAGAACTTTTCTAAAGACTCTCGAATATAAATCTTTCTTCTTCTTCTTCTTCTTCTTCTTCTTATTCTTCTTCTTCTTATTATTATTATTATTATTTGACTTCTGTTGAATACACATTTCCTTCCGGGTCATACCCAGAGACTAAGGTCAGAAATAACTTCATGACACTGTTAAAAAAAAGAAAAAAAGTAAGATCACATACATTTTACTTAGATAAAGCTCTTCGTAATGTGTGAGCTGTACTTGTGAGTACAATTTTTGGTATTTCATTAAAGCATGGGCTACCACGAATACTTTCAATGAATCCATCGGAACCTTTTCCAATCAATTCAAAGGCTCCAACTAAATACAACTGGAATTATTGATGCCCTCATGTGCCACATTTTTGAGATTTCTACTGCAAGACCTTTGTATTTTGATACTTGTTTTTGAAGATCTTCAAAGATACATTACAATCTATAGAGACTACCATGTCAATAAGAAAGTACATTCTGTTTTTGTGGTCTTTCGTCACAATGTCTGGACGATTAGCATTGATTTTTTTGTCTTTGTGTATTGTAAAGTCCCATAAAATTGTTACAGGTCCTATCTCTACAACCGGGTCTGGATTATTATTATTATTATTATTATTATTATTATTATTATTAAACAACTGCTCTTTAGAATCGATTTTCTTTTCCCCGGTTTCTTGATACAGAAAAGGGACAAAACCACGTGAGAATGACTAGTTTACTGAGCCAATCATTCGATATTCTGTGTTTTTCATTGACATTCCAAATTGCTTCGTCCGCTGATAGGTGTTTAGAAACGAAAATCCGGACATTCTTTCATTGTTGATAAATTTGCTAAATATATTAACCTCATTCGATAAAAATGGCTATGTCAGCCGACCTGTTTCACAGAAGGAATTTCTTTTAGTCTGCCAGTGGTTAACTTAAAAGAAATTGACTGGCAAATTCTTGTAATCAGCGGCTGGTTCATTTAAGAAAATAATTTACTTAAATTCTTTTGCATATTCTAAATTGTTTCTCACTTATTTAGAATCTAACTGTAATCATTAAATTGGAGAAAAGTGATCTTCTAAAGATCAATGCTAGGACTATGTAAAATTTTCGTTTGGAAATCTGTGTCCAGGATATTCAAAGAAAATATGTTGAAGTGAATTCATTTCCATTCATGTGCTGATAACGAACGTTACACAATATAATGAGATAAATTCATAAATGTCATCTGCATTTTTTAATGGATATCATGTTTGCAAAGTGGATGTGTGCGTAGCGTAGCGTTATCGTCGCGGAAAGGAGAATCGGCGTGCTGAGTTCAAAATCAGGCCGAGTCCGTTGTGTTTACTTTCGCTTGGGAAAGGTATGAATCGATCTCTTCTCACCCCCCCCCGCTATGGGATAAACACCAGCACAGACTAGTTTCTCTAGAATTGGTTGGCAACCAGTCTAGGAGAAGAACAATGAATTCAAAACCGATTGAGTGTGGACTAGCAACTCCGCCCCGCATAAACCTACTTGCTATAGAAACCATAGCATTAACACTTAGCGGGGGATGTTTACAAAACTTTCAAAATACACATTTTTGAGAAATAAAAAGTTCGCATATTTTAGAGCCATACCTTGTAATTTGTAATCCTACAACATGACAGTGATCGTCAGATTAGAATGTACCTCACTGCTATAGAATATCATTAAACATAGATATTAGATAATGCCTGGAGACTTTATCTTGAAATACTATTTATTTGTGACTCTTGACAAAAAATGTACAAAAGAAGTCTCTTTTTATGAAATGCAAATAGTACCTGTAGCTCTATAGAGTTATCTGACTTTCAGAGGCGAAGTATTGTCATTATCCTACGAATTATCTGAACGGGTATCTTTATCTTTGTTGTTTATATCGCTACGTCTCAATTCTCAGCTATATATTGCATTCGACAATTTTTGAATTACTTAATCTCACCTATTATTATTATTATTATTATTGTTGTTGCTGTTGTTGTTGCTGTTGTTGTTGTTGCTAGTGGTAATGGTGATATTTTTGTTTTGATGACATTTTCTGTCACTTCAATTAGAAATTTACAAATCTATATGGTAAAGATTCGTCCTTCGTTCGCAATTTTATAAAGAATCCCAGCATACACTCTCTTTCTCTCTCTCTACATACACACGCCCAAACATACACACGCACACATGTTCAAGTGGATCAATAAGTCCTTAGTCTAAGATACTGAAAACCTATAATGTTCAATCTTTGTTATTATCGGAGAAATGGCTAAATGCACTGAAAGAATGAGATAGTGTTCAAAATAAATATCAAAATGTTTGAGATGAGGAATTATTACTATATATTCGTACTAGGAAACTCATTTAATTTGTTATACTCACAACGTTTCTGTCGTTGTGCCCTCCGGTCATTTTTAGGTGTCTGTTATACTTTTCTTGGAATTTATACATTCCACTGCAGTAAATTGTTCAAATTCCACTTTCCATGCTCAGAGGATATTTGATATCAGTTATCACCAGTCTTATTCACCTTTATGCCACTTGTTTGTTTCTTCCACTGAACTAGAATCTCTGACTTTTACGAACGATCCGACACAAGAAAGCTTAAACAATGCTTCATTACATAGGTATTCATAGTTGGGATAAGAATGATCTTGAACAAAAAAATCAGCATCTTCTAACAAGTATTTAAAAAAAACCACTCAAGACAAACCTTTCGAAAACAGAAACTATAATCTGGAATTGGAATGAAAGCAGTGATAACATCTAATCTGAATAAAAATTCAGGATGTGGAATTAGTAAATACAAACAATTAAAATACCTCGATGTATGGATCAGCTATAATAAATTTAGTATAGGAAATAAGGAAATTGAACACTGAATAGAATGGGCTAGAGTTACTTTCGCGCAAATTGCTACAAAACCAAAAATTATCCTAAAAACTCGTTATGTTCTTAACTAGCCTCGTCAGATCGAGATTACCTACGGATGTTATGCATTGCGCCAAACACGTTCAGATACAGCTAAACTATCAGCTGTATATAACCGCTTCCTAAGATCAATGGTGAAAAACAAAAAGGCTTTGAGCGAGTAAAGACTGGGGGTTTTGGCAAAACTCATCCTTCTTTGAACATTGTGGACTCGCTCTACATAATCACAAACAAAGAACTGTACCAAATGGCAGAAACCACGTCAGTTGAGGACTTTCAACGACAGCACAATTAAAATGGATAGTACATGTAACTCGAAGAGAAAATAATGACAAAATGTTGACATTCCATACTACTTCAAAGAAAATGGCAAGGAAGGAAGCACCCATCTCGACTGGAAGGAGCGAAAACAGTGGACTATTATATATATATATATATATATATATATATATATATATATATATGTGTGTGTGTGTGTGTGTGTGTGTGTGTGTGTGTGTGAAAGAGAGAGAGAGAGTGTGTGTTTAGGCAGCAATCCTTCGTTCATTGAATACGACAAACAAGGTGCTATGATTTAGTTTTTTAATACAATTTCTCCTGTGATTTAATAATTTTTTTCTTTTCGGATGATAAATTATATAAAAACTGTCCAATTGTTCTTTTTATACGAGCGCTTTCGGCTATACATTTAGCCATTTTCAAGGTTGAAAAAACAAAAAATAAAAGCAAAAGATAATAGAAACAAAACAACCAACACTCGATAATATCAACTATGAACATGGACACAATATTTTGACCATGTTTTGAGAATAAAAACATATAAATACATACATACAACAATCTATTTCTTGTTAACAGTTAATATATTTCAACCTTGAAAATGGCTAAATGTATAGCCGAAAGCGCTTGAGTAAAAAGAACAATTGGACGATTTTTTTATAATTTATCATCCGAAAAGACAAAAAAATCTATTAGATCTCTTGAGAAATTGTATAAAAACCTAAATCAAAGCAGCTTCTCTGTTGTATTCAATGAAATATATATATATATATATATATATATATATATATATATATATATATATATATATATAGTTTAATCTTCAATAAGGATAATGATCAATGTTCATGCAGTAATAATATATGATCTTACTGTTTTTTTTTCTTCAATTTATCTGTTGTGACCAAGTAAACGGTTAAAGAAATAACAAAAAAGTTTATAGATATATCATATATTAAACAGTAAGTACACGACTAGTGAGTGTGTGTCGGCTGACCCAGCGTTTAATCTATGCGACTGTTCCCCCATGGCCTTCTCTCCTACTAATCTTATAGTAGGCGGAAGAGTCCAACATAGACTCTTTAGAGGGCGGACACCACGACACCCCGCTTTTCAGCCTGATTCTGTATGGAGTCTTTTTTTTTTTATAATTACCGCACAATACTTTTTATTTAACCAAATAAACTCTTTTCACGCACGCACGCACGCACACACACACACAAACTAAAATAAAAACAGAAACAACCATTTTGAAAAAGCTATCTACAGGAATAACTTTCACAATTTTTTTTTAGTTTTACGACAAACATTTAACGTGTTAACAATAGTCCCTTTTTATTAAGGTCTCTATTCATTATTCCTAAATAATGAAAAATTTGATAAGTTTAATGGTAAATTATAATGTTAATAATTTCCAATAATCCAATGCGTATTGTGCTTTTCTGGTAATTCAAAGTGAAGAGATGGGTTTTTTACTCATTCTTTTCCTTTTTCTGTAGACATGGTATGAAATGAAAGATGTTCAATATCTTTTATTTTCGGGTTAATTTCTAAAGGTTCCGTAAATTTCCTTTTTCTTTTGGGCCTTCTGAGCTCTGGCACTGATTGCGGTATTGGAACCTCAAACGTGTCAAAGACGACGTCCATAGTGTCATCTTCTATGGGATTCCTGTCGACTACACTTTCATACCGTTTTCTAATTTGGTTTACATGACGTTTTTGTATAAACTTCGGTTCCTGAACCATGTAAATCATGTTACCAATTTGTCTGTCTATTGTTCCTATTTCCCACTGAGCTTTATTATTCCCAAATAAACAAAAAAAAAAAAAAATCTTGTCGCAGAACTTAAAGCGCTTTTTAAAAGCACTTTATTCCTATTCCCGGTTTCGTTTCACTCGGAAGGAATTTGTCAAATGCCGATTTTATTTTCCTGGCAAACATGACCTTCGCTGAGGCCTTCGCAGATGGAGCACTGCTATAGGCCTGCAAAAACTGCTGTATAGCCGTATCGGTGGGAGTACCTCTCGCCTTCCTCAGTCGGTTTTAGGCCAGGGATTGAATTTTATCGGAGGTGCTTTTGCAGCCAAAGTCAATATCCTTGTCCATGTTGGTCCAGTAGATGTAACTCCTCATCAGACTTTTCATTCTTGAAGTTCCTGGATGGCCAACATGGAATTCCTTTAATGTTCTTTACTGTAGTGTAGATGGGATTACTACTCTGTCTCCTTACATTAGTAGGTCGTTACAGAGTGAGATATTCTGGTCTTTACTATTTAGTTTGTCCTTTACTTCCTTTATGAACTCATCATCGGGCGCTTTGTCTATTATCTCGTCAATTGTTATAGGAAGCTCCCTGACAGTATTGCACAAGGTACTTTTTATTTCGACCTCTATTCTTATGGCAACAATGACTGTCTTCCAGGGGGTTCAGCATACTTAGGTATCAATCTAGATAACCCGTCTGCATGACAGATTTTAGTGGATGGGAGAAACTCCATTTTCTAGTTATAAATGAGGAGAATGGTTCTCCACCTTTGCAGTCTATTAGCGTTGATGTGTTGGTAGACCTTTTTTTGATCCAAAGATAGTAAGGAGTGGACGATGGTCTGTCTGCAACAAAAAGTACCTTCCATGAATAAATCTATGAAATTTAGTCACCGCAAAAATGATTCCTAAGATTTGCTTTTCTATTTGCGAGTAACCCCTTTTAGCTAGTAATAGCGTCCTAGATGCATGGGCAATTGGCTTTAACAATCCATCCTTTAACTTGTGTAAAATGCACGCCCCGATGCCGTAGGAGCTAGCATCACTGGCTACAATGATGTCAAGGTTTGGATCGTAATGAGTCAGGAACAGATCTGATGTAAGGACCTCCTTTATTTTCTCAAATGCTTCCTGGCATTTGGTTGCCCATTCCTACTCTTTATCTTTTCTCAATAATTCATTAAGTGGAGCTCTCAAACTGTGCATTCTTGGGACAGAAACGTTGTAATAATTGACATGACCTAAAAACATTACTTTGAAGAGTCGACACATTTTCTGGTGGCGGCATATTCTTTATTGCCGTTGCCTTATCTGGGTCGGAACGTTTTCCGTCTTTGTCAATTATTTGCTCCAACTACTTAATCCCCTCTAAGAAAAACTCACACTTACCGTCTTTTAATTTGAATCCGTAATCCTGGATTCTCATGAACACCCGCCAGACGTGCGATTTGTGTTCCTCGATGCTCTCGTTTTTCATTAGGACGTCATTGAAATAGGTTACCTCAAAATCCAGTCCATTTAACATCGTGTCCATGACCTGTTGAGAAATGAAAGGGGCGACCTTAACTCCGAATGGACGTCTTAAAAATTTGTATAAACCCTTGTGGGTGTTTATGCAAAGGATTATGCACGGGTATTTGTAGATATGTGTCGCTTAAGATAAATTACAATCTTAGAAAAATATTTTCCTCCACTGAGCTTAGCGAATATCTCCTCTGGACGTGGAAGGGGATAATGGTGATAATTTAGGGCGCTGTTCAGCCCCGTAGAGAAGTCAGCACATACCCGAATTTCTTTGCTTTTTTTTTTTTTTAAATATAAACTGTGGGAGATGCTCATTCACTATAGGTTGACCTTTGCCAGAACTCCCATTTCCTGAATTCGATTCAACTCCTCGTCAATTTGATTTAACGAGGCAAATGGAACGTTACGATTTTTCTTAAAAACTGGGTTTACGTCTGGCTTTAACTCAAACTTAGCAGACATTTTTGTGCATTTTCCTAGTCCACTGAAAACGTTGGGAAATTTTTTTTTAAGTTTACCTTTCAACTTCGTCAGTCAGATTTTCGACTTTTTGACATAATGAGTTAGTAGGCAAATCCCAAAGTTGAAGCTGTTCTAACCAATCGGTCCCGAACAAATTATCCGTATTCTTCATAATATAAGCCTTTAGTTTTAAAGTTTTACCTTTGAATGACACGTTCGTTATAAGTTCGCCCATAAACCTAATAGGGTCGACAGTTTAACACTTTCGCCCCAGCCCCTCAACTTCCGACGTCTTACCCACTGGGTTGAAGGTGTCTACTCAGTCCTAACCGAACTTAAGGGAGTGGCCGTAGGTCCCCTGAGCATCCGTAGATTATTCGACTGGTCCACTGGTTTAATCCTGCTTCCTGCCCACGTTGTGTTTGGTTTGATCCAGAAAGCAGAAGTGATGTTCATTCATTCACGGTCGACTGAAGATGTAGACACTGCTGGAGAGTATGCGCTAAGAAATTTAGAATGCAGCAAAAAAAAAAAAAAAAAAAAATTAATATCTGCAGAAAGCCAGACAAACAACTATTTAATGATTGAATTGTTAATGTCTTTTATATAGCAGAACAGAATAGTATAGAAAAGAAACGGGTTACAGAAAAGAAAAGTAATTGACGTAAAAATGCATACACCGGATGAGAGAGAGAGAGAGAGAGAGAGAGAGAGAGAGAGAGAGAGAGACAAAATCATGTAAATGCAAAAGGTCCTCCTTGCTTACCCAGCTCTATTCCAAGTTTTAATCAATAAAAATTATTTCGGCCATTTCCATTGTCTTCTAATGACCCAGTTCCAATGGGTACAACTCCTGCCCTAGATAAGGTTTCACCATCAGTAAACAAAAATGCTCTGATCTAATTTTGCTGTTCAAATCCACTCCAATTTCACTAAAAAAATATACGTGTATGTGTGTGTGCTTGCGTGTGTGTATGTGTGTGTGTTTCCCAGACTCTCTCTGTCACACAGTTACACTCTTAGCTATTCGGTTCGTTCTTAACAAAGTCGGCTTACCCAGTTTTTTCCATGTTTGATAATTAATTATGGATAAGTCTGAACCCGAATCAAGCCGTAGCTTTATATTTTTGTTAAATATTTGCTCTTCAATATATTTCCTGATGTTACGACTTTCTGGTTCATCAAAATTGGTAATTTTTACAAAATGTTTTTGTCTTGTTCTTAATCCTGCAATGGGAACTTTTATGTCGCAATTTATTGCAATTAAAACATTTTTTATCTTTAAAAGGACAATCTCTATACCAATGTAATTGACCACACCCGAAACATGGTCTGGACGAAAATCAGGCATTTAAAATTATTGGCGCTTAACTCTGCAAATTTGAAGTCATCATAGTGTTTATTGACTACACTCGGGAAAGTAGTATAATCTTCGATTTCTTTGCGGGTGAGATTCATGCATTTCCAACGCTTGTAGAAGTGTGATGTTTTTGGACTGAAGAGTTCTGTTTATGATTGAACCGCCTCTTTAAATTTCAAGTCGCTGGTTTTTTAGGCCAAATATAGTTAACAAACTTAATATATTTTGCTGTGCCTAATTTCCTGAGGCGTAGGCAAATCTTTTTATGCTCAGCCCAAATTGCACAATCCGTATTTATGTCCTCGTAACGTTTAAAGTACAAAGCGAATGTAATCTCTTCTTCAGATGCAAACGCGAAGTTTTCAATAGCACTCCATATAGCATTTTGAGAGAACGCGTTTCCGCTGTCTTCATTTTGGCTTTTGATGGATATATTATACAAGTTTCTGTTGTCTAACCTATATTTCTTGGTGCAATTCCTCAAATTTCTTCTGGTATTCTGCTTGTTCTCGTTAGAATTTCTCTTGTCCTTCTTGATATTTCTGTTCCAACAGTAGTTGTTGTTCCCGTTGGTGTTTCATCAACTCTGGGATTGCATTTTTAAATTCGTTCATCTTACTGCGGTGGTACGTAAAATTAAGAAATGACAGGGGGAATTTTTTTCTCTTAACCAACAATAAGTCTGTTTGACTTGTACAATTCTTTTACTTCTTCCCAATCACTGAATTGAACTTGTAGAAATCCTATTGTTTTGAGGAGTTCCTTTTATTCACTGTCAATGTTGTAATTAACACTGGATAACCTTTTGTCGTAGACTTTGATTAGAATTCCTTTCTTTACCACTGTTGTAGACACTAGAATTTTTTTTATGATTTAACGTCAAGTCCGTTTCTTCTCATACTTCGCCGCCAAGATGTTGTCACCAAGGAAATGGTTAAAGAAATAACAAAACAAGTGTTACAGATATATCATATATTAAACAGTAAGTACAACAGAAGCGACTAGTGAGTGTGTGTCGGTTGACCCAGCGTTCAATCTATTCGTCTGTTCCCCAGGCCTTCTCTCCTACTAATCTTATAGTAGGCGGAAGAGTCCAACATAGACTCTTTAGAGCGAGGACACCACAACATTATCTTATACTACACAGTATGCTATGTTGAGATTAAATGTTGGTCTGAATCATTTCTATACTCAACCAAGAGGAAATTTAAGCCACACATAACTTCTTTAAAAAAGTAAAGTAATATATAAATACAAATAAATAAATTGATTCAAATAATTGACGCTTCTCGGTTTTGTTTATTCTATTATCACACTTAAATAACATGGCTCACTGACTTTTCATTGGCATGAAAACTAACAAGACATCCAGACCTTAGAGCTCATTTAGTTAGAAATAACATGCTGTTTAATTTGATGACTTCTATATGACCTCTTGTATGATTTTAGTGGCCAAGCTCACGTAGCTTATGTTCAATTAGATGTCTTATTAGTCTTCATGTCCCAAATTATAAGCAAAAAAAAAAAAATCTAACAATAAATCTTGTCGTTTGAGCGTGATGGCAGTATGGACACAGGCACAATATTATATATAGATAAAAATCTTCAACTGAGAACTACTTTAAACAACACTTACGAAACTGTTACGAAATCGGCTTGTTTGTTGCATGAAATATCTCGTCGTCGTCATTGTCTAAAGTGCCACCTCTGAACGAATGAGCCAAATGTCCACAGCGCCGTGCCGGATCCCAGTCTTGTGTTTGTTCGAACCATTGTCCTGAGCTCGAGGAGCCCATTATTTTCTGTCACGGCTCGAAGTAAGGGGGAGGGGAAGTTCGTTTCTTCGAGACGACATGCGAGGTGGATCAAATATCTAACGAACACATAAACAAACTACAAGTAAATATACAGAAATATGTCTGTTTTTGTCTCTGTGTGAATATGAATTCATCTGTATGTGAGTATTTATACGAGGAGATACTGTAATGTTGCCGGTTCTCACCCATCTCCAAAATCTGATCAAACGAAAGGCTTCTTGATTGGGCCGAAAATTTTTCATCATCTCCTTGCATATATGTGAGTCCCTACGGCGAATTATTCCCTTTAAGCTTCTACATTTTTACCTTTATCCTGGAGTTTGCATCTTCACATAATCTTTGCCTGATTTCTATTCTCCCCCAGTTTAAATCAACATAGGCACTGGCCCATAACATCCAATGAACTTCAATTTTACTTTGTGCTCCATTTCTTTTTGGAGTCCGAACTTTTTCGTAATCTTCACCGATATAAATAGATTTCAAGCCGTTCAGTTGATTTGACGGTGTGTCATAAATGTGCGAGTGTAGGTTGCTGGTTCCCAACCAAACATATAACGTTCGTCAAAAACTGAAGCAGTGTTTTGACCAAGAATAGCTGACGCTGTGTTTTGTAAGTTGGACAATGTTTGCTAGTGGCCAGGAATGAACAGTAAAAGTTTTAAAATAGCTTTCAATTTATCTATATTTTTTATTCAAATAATGTAAAACTTTACACCAAAAGCAGAGAGTATGTATTTTAACTATTATAGCAAAACAATAGAAATTACTATAATAATGTGCAGTGAACAAAGAAAAGAAAGTCTATCAGATCTTAGAATATCTGTTCCGGTAGACCACAAAATGAAAGTAACAGACATTCAAAAATGAAAAATTACAGACTTCTGCTTAGAAAGGAAAAATGTGGAACATTATAGATAGTGTTTTGCTTGTAGTAATTTCGCTTCCCCACCATAAATAACACCAAAAAAAAAAAAAAAAAGAAAGAAAAAGAAATGTAAAATTAGATGAATTGGAGTGTCAAGGAAGAATTGAAACTTTTCCGATCATGTCGTGCTGACTATTAATCAAGGATACTTATGAAGATGCTGGTGACCAGAGGAGGTTTGTTGTCATTCGAACCCCAACATTAACAAAAAAAACAAAACAAAAAAAAAAAACATGCAAATAATAACAACCGACAATAATAGCAACAATAATAACAACTGAATTTTAGGCAGAATTAATGGCAATAAGTAATTTAAGTAGTTTGAATATATTTGAAGTTCTGTTATCCAGTGTGAAACATGGCGACTTTCACTTCTATTTATATAAAAATACTACTTTATTCTGTCATACAAAACTGTATAGTCACACACGTGCATGCAGAAATATGCACATGTGCACAGGTATATTTATGTACAATTAATGTATATGATATATAAAATAATATAATTATATGTATTTAATATATTTTCTGTTTATATGTTATTTTCATAGATGCCATTTATTTAAGCAAATGTTCAGTTTTTTAATTAAACAGTATTAATTAGATTTAGCGATTTTAGGTTTGTTCGAGAAATTTCGTAGAAAATATGCGTTTCCCAACATTAATTTGGACTTTGCTAACCAGACGTTACTCTATAGCTAAGTGGTATAACACATCAGATCAAATGACGGTTCCGTGTAGGACACAGGTTCGATTGCTGTTGGAGAACGCATATTTTCTACGAAATTTTTCGATCATTTAGGCCAATAAATGTAATTAATACTGTTTAATTAAAAACAGAACATTTGCTTAAATAGATTGTATCTATTAAAACAACGTATAAACAGAAAATATATTAACTAATTGTCGGGCTTAGTTAAAAAATTTGTTTAGAAATACCATAACCTTTCAACTTGTGAAGAAGACCGGTATGCTAAAGCTTGTCGAAAGCTTTCCAGATGTCCAAAGCAACAACCTGAATTTCACCATTCTTATCTAAAACTTTTAGCAATATTTGTTAATACATGAGCAGTTGATTTAGAGAAGCGAAAGCCATATTGCTGATAGCAGGATCAGACGGTTCACCCGAGTTCTTAAAGACTGGAGCATCAGAAGAGGATTTCCAACAAGCAGGAAAGCAAGAAGCAGTGACACACACACACACACACACATATATATATATATATAATTATATTTGCTCTACTCTGTATTGAGCACACTTTTAAGAATAGTAATTGTTGGTTATTGGAATTTATTCCGTATACACCAATCCTATATTATTATATATATATATATATATATATATATATATATATATATATATATATATATATATATATATAGAGAGAGAGAGAGAGAGAGAGAGAGAGAAAATTTGAAGTCCATCATTGCATACTATGCCCGTTATTCTATATTTGTGTATATATGCCTGTCTGTGCAACCCATCGGCATTTAGGAAAACAACGCTACTGATTCTTGAATGCTTCTTCGGATATATTTAAATACCTTAGGACTTCTGAAGTAGTAAGATATTTTAAACACGATACAGTTTCCGTTTTATTACAGAGAAGAAACCAAAACTTGGCATTCCTTTCAAGTTTTTCACGATAACACAAACATAATTCAGTAGTAACAACCTACAGAATTCATAATTGCGAAGGTTGTTAAACTAAAGCATCATCTTTGGAATGATTATTAAGCAAGTTAGTTTGCACTGTTAGTTTAAGACAACAATGTATTTTTAGCTTAACATATTTACTTTATGCATAATTTAACAAATGATAAAAACAAAAATATTGCGTTGTCCATGCTAGAATAAATTTTGTATCAATATTCTTAATTTTTTTCCTACTAATGTAACTTTTCTTTTTTTCGATGAAACCAGTGTATGTAGTCTGAGCTCGATAAATTTCAACTAAATTCTTTATTCACGTGCCTATTTTACCGTCAGTTAATAAGCTTAGTACTAGATTTGCAGCTTGGTCTCATTTTACTGTTGAAATTGCTAGATGTAACTGTAAGTTCTATTCTAATAGTTTCTTCTCTCGCACTTATCGCCTGTGAAAATCTTTCTGAGACTGTATAAATTGATGTTAGGTGTTGGGGTATTGAAAATAGTGATTTAGTAAGCATAGATTAGATGTGGTAAATGGCTGCAAGCCGGGAGCACCGAGCGAAGATCAAACTCACTACTCAATCGTAATTCATCTAGTGAGAAAAATTTATAAACCATTTACTACGTTGAAGTGACCGCTAGCGATGAAAATAACAATAATCAGAAGTCACGACTCTCGTTTGATCACCAAGAGCATTATATCTGACTGAATTGAATTTTAAAAATCATCAGTAACGTAAGTGTAATGACAAAAGTACGGAGGTGTAGGGTTTAAGAAACTGAGAATACAAGGTTTGCGTATAGCGTCCTTCTATAGTCCCAGTAAGCAGAAATAACTCACTTAAAGAGGAGAGCATCAAAACAAAGGGAGACCACTCTTGATTATTCTTATCAGAAAGTAATAATGAAAATACCTTAGACCTCATTACAATGTTTTTCTCATCAAATGTCATAATATTAAATATTTAAGAATAATATACTATTATTTTAAGCCGCTAAAGCGTTTTCTGATGGCTAAAAACATTTAAAAGGTGAACGCAATGAACAAATATACTTGTAAAAATATTATAATACAATTTTGAATACATTTATCAATTAAAGTAGGTAAATACATGTATAAAATAATGTACATAAATACTTCTGGCAAATAAAGTACGTAAATACATTTATCAAAATATGTACGTAAATACATGTATAAAATAATGTGCGTAGATACATCTATCAAATGAAGTACGTAAATATATTTAAATGTAGATTTCTGTGGAAAATAATAAGGTTTTTGCACATATAATAATTGAACGGGACTCTTTTTCAGTTGTAATATTTACTTACAAATATAACAACATTTTTAAAGATATTCTTTTAAAATTCTTCTCGCCGAGGGAAAATTCGAGTCAATTTTATGATTTAACGTAACTTTCAAACGAAAAAGTGTTCGATCACTGATATCATATCAATGTTTTCCATCACTGCAACTTTAGTTAGAAAGTCGAAAAACATGAATTTAGATTTGAGCAATTAACCCAACAGTAGAGGCAAATATATATTTTTTTAGATTTCCCTTTTTATATAGCATATCCTAAATATCTAGTAGGTAGCAATAACAGATATTATTATTTCCATTAAAAATCTGTGTCCAATACTTTAATGTGTTAGTACACACACACACACACACACACACACACACACACACACACACACACAAACACACACACAAACACACGCGCGCACGTTTGTGCGAGCGCGTGTATATTATGTATGTGTGTGCGGTTAATTTAAATGAAGAATCTTTTAACTTCTTTGGGAGCTCATTAAATGAGATTTTCCTTCTCGCAAATATATTTCAGTTTCTTTGAATTTATTATTTTTTTATCATTCTCGAGCGATACCATCGGTAAAGTGTATGGTAAATCTCTTTGGTGGCCCGGTTTCTTTGAGCTGTCATTATCTACACCCTCAAGTTTTTTTTGGAGTGGGGGGTATTTTATGTTTTCATCTCTCCGCTTGGTTCTGTTTGTCACCCGACCGCTTGTCTTCACTTATCAGGACATCAAAGGTAGAGACGATGAAAACACGCCTGGATCCTGCCAGCCATTTACTCATCCACAACACCATCTATCCTGCTAAAAATTAACATCTGCTTACTTAAACAAATGTAACCGACCAATTGATTTTATAGTTAAAATAATGATAGAATATCTCCATAAGAATAAACCATGTGTCCGTCCATATTTCTTTTCTGCTTAAATCCTTTAGAAAAGGAACTAACCCAAATCGAAGTGCTTTTTCTCTGTGATCAAAACAGTAGTTGTAAAATATATAGTGTTAAAAAACCATAAATACATACAGGTTCTTAGTATTTACGAAGCTTAGCACTGTCAAGCCATGATTTCTTTTTAATCATTTCACACCAAACATGGCAATAAAGCCACTAAGACAAGGGGGATTACTGAGTGTGAAAGAATATAAGAAAAAGAAAAACATTATTGAGGAGCGAGAAAAACAAAAGAACAGGAACAAAGAAGACAGAAGATAACGATTGGAATTACATTTAAATTTTTGAAGATCAAACTTGGCTGGAAAGCAAGAAACCGGAAGAAAGTTCCACAAGCAAGTAATGCGAGAAAAAAAAAGTTAATTTCGTAATTAATGCTGCGTTTGTAAACAAAATATCTAATCTTGTAGATATTCTTATAGAGAATATTTGTACCCAGTGTAAAGGTCTCAAATAACAATGATGCGGAAGTATTAAAATTGTCGGGCGGGTTGAGTTTCACAAGTATCATGTTCTGATAATCAGTTGCTTACTGTTAGCAATGTCACTGAACTTCTTTCTTCCTTCCTAGACTTTTTGGCACTCACACATACACGCATAATATGCACACACACACACAGACATATATATATATATATATATATATATATATATATATATATATATATATATATATATCGATATGTAATATCATCAAGGAAAATAATACCTCCTAATTTATTACGTTGGCCCATAACGTTAGAGGCGGGTGTTGGTAGTATGACATTAGAGATTGAGACACCCCGCTAATAACCCATAAGTTGGGCCTTGTTACAGACAGCAGTTGAGTAACAATCTGGCAAAATGGCGTCTAACAGGAAAATGTGAACGAAGAAGAGGTGCATCACTTAATTCCTCCACGCAGAAAAAAATTACATCCATTGTCTTTCACTGACAGTTTCTGGACATTTACAGAGAACCAAACAGTGGATGTTAGCACAGTTATGCGTTTGAGTAGCAGCGACGGTGTGGGAAAACGTTGGACATGCCCACTGGTGCAGATGTTTGCAAATTCATCATGCTGTCTCTTCTTATTTGGTGGTGAAAATGCATAGTTAATGATGTGGTCTAATGGTCGCCACTGAGGTCAGTCTGTTTCATACTTCAACGCAATCTTTTGTCTTGAATATTGTGTTGAAATATGAAACTTGGTGTTGATCTCAGTGTCCACTTTTATATTTACATACGTTCTATCTCTGATAATTAATACTTTTACCTATAGTTATACCACACACACAGACACACACGCACAAATACACACACGCGCGCGCACGCACACACTCATACATATAGTGCGAGTGTGTGTGTTTCCTGCGAGCAAACTTATTATATTTTTTTTTTGCATGCGTACAAGAGATTTTGAGCGCGGACAGAGAGTGTGTAAGAACTGTCCAAATGATCTTTGGATCTGAACGCTTTTAGCTAATCTCTCAAGGATGTTTTTGTTTGTCATAATATGTAGATTTTTTTAGCAATGGAAATGTTTTAATTACTTAACTCACTCAACACATTGTAGCCGTGTTAATAAATACATTTATAATTATAAAATAATATTAATTATGAACACGACTGCAATGTACTGACTGTGTTCGTGAATTAAAACATTTCTATTTCTAAAGAACAAACAAACAACATATTAATACAAACAAATGTATCTTTGATATAGGTTAAGAGATAAGACAAAAGCGCTCGGATCTAAGGACCATTTGATCAGTTACACAATTTATGTCCAGAAAAGAAATATCTTGTACGCATGCAAGAAAAATCTAATACAAAGATTAATCACTGTGCTTTGTCAGTCATCAAAGAAACCTGTATAAAAGAGGGATTGCTGCCCAAATAAACAATTATATTATATATATATATATATATATATATTGTGACGTGATAACTCACGTAATTCACGTGTAAAAGAAGAGAAAGAAAGGCCAATCTCATACTTAAGAACATTATTTTTCTTCCTTCTTTCTTTCTTTCTTTCTTTCTTTCTTTCTTTCTTTCTAACTAATACATGCGGGCGAATAGTATCAGTGAATAAATGTACTTCCCTATACCATAACGACAGCGGTGGACAGACGCTTGATCGTTGATTTCATACAAGTCAACCCCGTGGTAGATCACGTGATCATAAAGAGACGCCAAGGCGCCAAAATTAAAGAATCACCAGCTGGAAGATAGCGACCGAAAGATACGGACGTTAACTCCTGAGCTTTATCTACCTAATGGAGCAGTAAAGTCATTTACCATAATGAACATTGAAATATCCATGAATTCGGACAGCCTTTTTATACGAGCATATCGACATATTGACTCTGAGGCACAGATAAGTAACATATGAATTCTATTGACATCATTGAAATTCCTGTATTAAATACTACATACATCTCATGCCCATTCAAACAAACTCTTTCTTTGCATCTTTTTCTGTTCTCACGTTTTTATGTTATTGAATTAAAGTGTTTATATTAAACTGACTCCACGTGTTCGCTGTTGTTCTTTCACTGATTATTGCATTTTGCGTGTCTTGTTCCTATCTTGTAGACATCCTTTACTTATAACAACCCAGGAAATCATAACCTGAATCAAATCACATATTCCGGTTTAAATATAAATTTGAGCCAGAGACTTTGGCCGTGACATAAATTTTGGGTCTTATCCGTGACATATATATATATATATATATATATATATATATATATACACTTGTCAGCAGACAATATACCACATAACAGCCTTGAGCGCTTAGCCTTGGAGCGGGTAGAATGGAGATCAACGTGTTTTAGCGGACTCCTCAATTTTCAATCTGATTGTCTGAATCATCTTCAAGAAGCGAGAGTAAGATCTCAAGCAAGGTCAGCCAATCTAACAGTGATCTCATCTCACAATCCTCACACTTGCTCCATATGTGGCGTCCTTTGAAAATCACTAGCGGGTCTTAAATGCCACTTAAGATTATCGCACAAACTTTCATAACTGAATCAATAATTTGTACCCGAGGAAAAAATTGGAAGTAAAAAAGAAAGAATTAAAAACATCAGAACAAGGCGAAACAAATCGTCAAGTCTCTTAAGTCCTTAGTCCTTAGTCCAAAGAATAAAAACCAAGCGAGTATAAAGACTAAAACGTAGAGTGCTTAATACGCTAAGTAGAGCGGTAAATTAGAATAAATCCTTACGAGCCAGGCAAACCTACCTAGGTTTCACCTAAACGGATCTTCAGGGTAAACTGGCTAAAAAAGGAAAAGCCAGTTTACCCTGAAGATCCGTTTAGGTGAAACCTAGGTAGGTTTGCCTGGGTCGTTAAGATTTATTTCTCTCTCACTCTCTCTCTCTCTCTCTCTCTCTCTCTCTCTCTCTCTCTCTCTATATATATATATATATATATATATATATATATATTGCTTAAAATAGCTCATCAGCATCTCAGCTAGACATCGATTTGGTATCAGTCGGAGATTCTAAGCCTTGGACCATCGACTCCCGGTAGAGAAAGGCGAATTTTTGCGTATTTATTTTTTCATAAAGTCACTTAGAGAGCTCAATCGGCTTGGAGAGTCTTGCATTATCAGCAGTAATAGTGTGTGTTTACAAATTCGCTCTTTACTCCCTACAGTGCTCGATCGATTAAATTATTTTATCGATAGCTAATATCGTAATCCACAGACAGACTGTTTCGCTGTATCACAGCTCATCAGTGTGACTAGACATTCCATCGCATCAGGCCGGGACAGAAACCCGACCAATTTGGTATCAGTCGGAGATTCTAACCCTAGGCCATCGAAAGTCGATTTTTTGTGTATTTATTTTTCATAAACACGCTAGTTACCTAGGGAACTCAATCGGCTTGGAGAGTCTTGCATCATAGGTACTAATAGTGAGTGTTTATAAATTCGCTCTTTACTCCCTACAGTGCTCGATCGATTAAATTATTTTATCGATAGCTTATAAAGTGCGATGAGTAAATTGTCGCTATGCGTGTTGTTTTTGATTTTGTCGACTGCAGAGTATAGTAGGTTCAGTTGGGCACCGTCTGTGGGAAAAAGACCATCATGACGCAATTCACTCCATCAAAAATTTGGAAATGACATGCGTCGGAGGCTCCAATACGTGTGTTTGGGTGCCAATCTGAGGACAGTGCAGAGGATTCGGAAAGAGTTGGATGAGTCTAATGCTGATTACGAAGAAAGAACTCAATCTGGTCCTTCTGATAAGAAAATAACTCCTGAAATTTTTGGAGGCCTACACGGAGGCCTATATCAAGTACCTTGAGGAGGTAGTGTTGCCCTGGATCAAGAGAGTGGCTGCGGGAAAACCTTATATCTGGCAAGAGGAGTCTGCACCATGCCACAGAAGCATGAGAACATAGTCATGGTTGTCAGACAATTTCTGCGACCACATCACCTCTTACATCTGACCCTCATTAGATTATTATGTGTGGGGCGCAGTTGAGCGAGAACCCAACAACACTCATTGTAACACCAAAGATGAACTGTAGGCAAGAATTATGGCAGCATTCACCAACTTAAACAAGGAGACAGTCCAGAAGAGTTGCAGGAGATTCCGAAGTTGTCTCGAGGTCATGGTTGAAGCCAATGACGATTTTATTGAATAAATTTACTGTAAAGAGTAAATTTATTCAAGATATTTTTCTATAATTTTAGTAAATATATCTGTTAAAATGGGATATCAGTGTTATTTTCATTTTTTGTATAAATTTGATGAAAATTTACCCATCGCACCTTGCATGTAAGTCTCTCTCTCTCTCTCTCTCTGTGTGTGTATGGATGTATAAGGAGTAATTTCTTGTCTTTAAACAAGAAATTGCTTTATTGATTATTGATGAACTTTTTGTTGGTTATTTAAAGGCAGAAATATTCTTAGATTGTAAGAAAATTTTGGTAGAGGAGATAATAATTATTTAGTGATAAAGTTTTACTGATTAATCCATACCTCGAAGAAGAGGGAAATTCATACCTTTCCCAACGGGATTTGCACATAAGTGAATATAATGAACCCAACGGGAATTGGAACTCGACTCTTTGATTAACAATTCCGAGCCATTATTCATTACACCACCCGTGCATCCAAGCTTACAAACGGTCACCAATCTTGCTACTGACTAGGCTCGACGTTGCTTAACTTCGATGACCATACGGAAATCAGTGTATCACCATGATATGGCCGTATGCCTAAAAATTGGCGCTTAGTTTCAAATATCTGGTTTACAGCAGATAGAGATTCACCTCACCAGCCAAAATACGAGAAGGCCAAATACAAATTAATTAGATAATATGTTGACTAAATATATTTTAATTAGGAATGTATAATTTTTACATGATAGGCAATGCTTACCTTGTTTATTAGAGATACACCCCACTGAGTATAACGTGTATCAGCGTAGAAAGTGGAATCGGCGAGTCGGGTTCAAATTTCACTAGAGGCTATTTTGTTCACTTATCACTAATAACCTAATAAAAGGTATGAATCCATCTCTTCCTCCATCTATAGGTTAAATAGTAGGGCATGCCGTATTCTGTAGTATTGTCTGAATTCGAATAGGTACCGTGCAGCGGGAGAAAAGTACTACTTAAACTGTTGCTACTAGATTGTCAACTAGGTCTCACTGTTTTACTGTTGAACTCGCTAGATGCAACCGCCACTTCTTCTCTAACAGCTTCCTTTCTCGTATCTCACACTGGTGAAACTCTCTTCTGACTTCTTGCTTCCCTGATAACTAGAATCTTCAAAAATTTAAGCGCAATGTCAGTCGCCATCTTCCGTTTTTTTGAACCTTGTTCTTTTTGGTCGTTGTTCCAATCTGCCCATTCTCAGTTTTCTCATTCTCTTTCATTTTCGTTGTAAGCTAATGCATTCTAGTCGTATTTTCGCCTTGCTTGGTGTGAAACGATTAAAAAACCAACGGCAGACCTATACGAAAACCCTATGCACGAATAAGGATATCTTTATATACACGCTTCCATTTTTTTATTTTTATGTCCTTCCTATATAGTTTTGCTACGGCAATAAAATGGCGTTGGTATAAGAACGATATTGTTTTTAATTTCATTCCCCATTCTCTCTGTCTATCTCTCTCTTTCACTTCTTTCACATAAACGTCCACATCTAAGAAAATCCAAGCAATAAACTGATGATTCGAAAAGTCACAACGAGGGCGCACTGAAAATCTTTCGACACCACCCACTTTCCAAAATCCGACCAAATGACCAAAACGTTAGGATAAAATAAAATAAAAATCTTCTTGTTCGTACTGAGAACTTTATAATATCCTATCGTAATATGAATGACAGTAAACATGTTGATTCAGGATAAGGCTATCTGTGGCTTAAGGTTCTTGTTTCTTTCCACGCGTATGTTTTGAACTGTAAAAATTCGAAGGATAAATATAAACCACGAAGAAGGCTTGAACTCACACCTCTTTTGTGCTGTTACATTGAGCATATCATCTAACGACGGTCCTGATGTCTCAAACAGACTTTTTTGTGGCACATAGTTCCTCAGACTATTTCGCTTTAATTTATATATACTGAAGTACAGACATTTTTTCAGTTAATTTGATACTTATATACAGTTCAGTTTCAGCTATCTGAAATATGTAGATTGATATGCAGATTGGATTTCATTTATACTTTTGATTTTCGAGATTGCACGAGCGCGCACACGCAATTAAATACAAAATACACAGAAAGAAAAAAAAATTGATATGTATTCATTATGATAAACTCACAATGAGGATTGATTAAGATTTAAAAACGTTTGATTGCATTATTCACAAAACTTTTCACTCCCTCCACGTACTTAACCATTTTTCTTTTATACAAAACAGACCTTATCTTAGTTGCCGACTGATACACAAATATTCGATTATGCGAGTTAATGTTTTCATAATAAAATTGTTAGTAACTAACTGATATTAGTAAACCATCCCGGCTATATTGATAATTATGTGAGCTTCAGATTATAATATCTATCCTTAATAAAAAAAATATTGATAATAAATGTCGAGTTCCCAAACACAATATGATGACACAACTATTTACTCCTGTTTTAGTAACGAGTACGACAGGTCCGAAAAAGTAAAACTGGCAACTACTCTCGAAAAGGATCACCAATCTGTGGTGCCCTGGGGTTAAACAGCTTTCATTTAATCACCATAGAAAACCTTTACTGCCTGCCATCAGTATGGCTGATACTAACCTTCAAGAGAGCAACTCTTTGCGCCTTCTTGGGCTCACGTTTTCCACTGATATGAAGTGATTATATTGACTCAAATGCAAGGTTTACTGCTAGGAAAGTTGTATTATTGTAACGTTTATTTTAGTGGGATAACCGTTAGAATAATGCAATAGACTTACCCATAAGGCATCACTGACCAGTATATATAAATAGTCGAGCCAAAACACGAAACATATGGCCTGGTGATTGATTTTAAGAATGAAACACTGTCGCCGCAGGTTGATGACTTCAGTGTCCTCTCATCTAACCTTTGCTGCTGCTTATCGTCGCATTGCTGAGACAGTATCCGTGGCACCACAAACTATGGCTCGAGGAAGACTGAATTCCCTCATACGCTCGATCACGAAGAACACACTCCACAGGTTGTTGGTGACGATCCAGGTGTCAGCACTCGTCAAATGGCCATAGCATGTCGTGCATCTCATAGTACCGCATGGAGTGTACTTCAAGAGCAGCTCCTGTAGCCATATCATTTGCAACGTGTGTGTTCTCTGATCACTCACCGTGGGAGAACTTTTGCCGATGGTTTATTGCACAAACTGCCAATCTGTTGTTTGACTCTTCAGTCTTGTTTATAGATGAGGCAACATTTGGAAGAGATGGAATAACAAATTTACACAACTAACATTTGTGGGCGGATCGAAATCCCCTTGGTATAATATAGGATAGATACCAGCATCAGTTTACGATTAATGTGTGGAATGAAATTGTAGATGACTGTATGGTAGGTCCATATGTTCTCCTAGCAAGTCTTACAGGAGCTGTCTACTGGGACTTGATTTCGGACACACTTCTATACATGCTAGAGGATGTATTCCTGCTATTACGAAGACGCATGATGAGGCTCCAACACATTTTAGTCACATTGTTCATGATGCACAGGCTGACATCTACTATGAAAGATGGATAAGTAGTGGAGGACTGGTTCCATGGCCTACACGTTCCCCCAACCTCAATCCTTTGGTTTTTATCTATGGGTCTACATAAAACAATTGGATTATGCAGCAGATATTAATAATGCAGAGAAGCTTCATCAACATGTCATGGGGGCTCGCGAAATCATTCGACACCGTGTGGGAGTATTTGGAAGGGTCCGCCAGTCAATGATCCGACGAGTATATGTGCGTGTAGAAGCAAGTGGAGGACATTTTGAACAATTGCATTGTTGGAGTACAACAATGACCTTTTGGACATATGTTTATATGGACATTTTTTCCTTGTTTTGGTACGTGAAACACGCCCCCCAAATTTTAAAAGCATTTTTGATACACTTTGTATATAATGAACAACACTCGAGTAGCATAATAGGATCTCACACGAATAATTTTTCATTGCAAATATTGCTAATAGAAATAAATATTATAAGGTAAAATTTGCATGTTGCAATTATCATATAAATATAAGTATATCCGGAAATTTTCTCTTTGTTAGTATCGAATTCATTGGGAAAACATTGAAATACATAATCAAATCTGACATCGTGTAAGATGCATTTATCCTCAACTTTAAGTGAGCTTAAGATTTCATCGATCAAATTTATTTCCGTGTTCAAAGTGTCTGAACTCGAGACTTTTAATATATACTAGACCATCCATAAACCCATTGAGTTTCTTTTAAGTGTAGTTCATGATACAAAATGACGAGCTAACAATATTATCAATTTTATTATTAATTACACATATTTTGATTTGTATTTGCTATACAAGTTGTTGTAATAATTATTATTACTCACATTATATATTTTCTAGATCAAACTAAATAAGAAATTAATAAGAAAAAGTTTACTTTTCAAAAAATGGAATTGCAAACCGATATCAACCTAAAGGCCTTTTTATTCAAGTAATAGTAGCCGCAGAGACAATTTATACAATTTGAGTATTTACTATATTATAATTTTCAAAGGTAAAGTCATTTAAAAAATAAAGCAACAACAACAACAAAAACAAAAGAAAACCAACAAATAGTAATCGTCTGCTTATGGAAATTCATATTTTTTTAATTAACATAAAATATGGATGCCTCCTTTTTGTGCACTTAGTTTCATTTTCTGTAGGTAATTTTTTTCAAAATAATAATTATATTTTTATTATACATACATAATCCGTCCTCAAATTTTATTTCAAAATACGTAGCGGCGGTAAACCAGTATGAATTTATTTATTTATTTATTTACCATCAAGTCAATGGCACAATTTTCCAGCCATACCAATTACGTTTTACAATGACACACTAAAATAGCTTTTTAACCTATCAAGTAATAGCCAAACATCAGAGATATTTGTTTATAAAAATGTAGTATAGTGAATTGCATAAATATTTTATATTATGCATATTTAAATTTATCTAATAACATTGTTATAATGTATTATGAGCTTTTATTGTTTTTCGCACAGATTATAGTTGGAATATAATATGCAAGTGTTTATATACGCGGATTGATATAAGAATGTGTATCGAAAGCAAGGCATTTCTAATTAAAAATGCCGTAAAATACAAAAACAATCCTAGCTCAAGAACCCTTTGTGTAATTTTAATGAAGTTTTGCACTGCACTCGGCAGATGTTCAAGGTAAAATATGCTTCTAAATTGGTTGGGGTATTACATATCGTTTAAGTTGTATCTCGGGAAAACACACATACAAGATTAGAGTTTTAGTATTATATAGATATTGTGGCGAGATTTGAAATCTGCTCTTCTTTAGAGACATTCACGATCGAGAGACCCGTAACCTATTAGGGTCATATGGACACATCATGTGCTGCAGCCGTAGCAGAAGTGATGCGTTTTGGGCAAGATAGTCTGACAGAGCCCAACCCATTCCAGGCTTGTTTGAATTCAGAGATTTATTTCTCCTAGACTGGTTACTTATTCTGACCTGCTATTCAACCCATAGCTGGAGGGAGAAGAGATGGATTCATACCTTACTCAAGTGTATTTGCACCTCTGAATGCAGCGAATTCGACTGGAATTCGAATTCGGATCTCCAATTCCTCACTCCGAGCCGCTATCCATTACACCAACCGCACATGTCTACAGGCATCACGAAACTTAATATATAAGGAACTGAGTATTTATTACAAGAAGCTGCAGAAGCTGCTGCTTATAATGTTTCTAATACATTTCTCCAGTTTCTCCCAATTCATTTAAGTACAACATATGGATACGTTAATATGTGTACGTTATCTCTCCAAGGGAGGTAAATATAGTACAAATTATTTCTTCTACGCTTTTAATTATTGATACCCCCAAATTGAAATAATATCTCTGTATCTCTTCTTAACTTGAAACTTTAAACAGTTTCTTCACGGTACAAAGTTTAAATATATCTGGAAGAAGCAGAGACGTATTGAAATTAACAGTAAAAAAAGAAACAGATGATATAATTCGTTTTAAGCGTCTAGATTTTCGACTCACCCTTATCAAAGAGGATCGTTGATAAATCTGTTTCTTTTTGACAGTTAATTACGACACATCTCCGCTACTTTAAGTTATATTTTAAAATTTAAATCCTGTTTTTAACACGGATAAATGCTCTCTATCACACAAAGATTCCGAGGTGAAATTTTTTTGTTTTCTGATAACTATTTGAGACTTCTTTTTTTTAAAAGATCATAATCATATAACATTAATAGGTAAGCATTATGTCTGAGAAACAAGTTTTCTAATTTATTCAGTTGAAAGTGCTACAGAATAAATCTGGAGTCATTTATGCATAAAGTCATTCGCACATATGAAACTTTACAATGCACAAACATCAAGTTTTATGCATAACAATATTGCGTTCTAATATGAAATCTAGCATCCATTCGTCTGCATATTCTCTCGTATGCTAGCATCATTCCTGTCTGCATTCATACATCGCTCGAATGTAATCGCAAGTTGCCTCGTTGTGGATTCGCTCACAAACTGAGCTCGTCTGAAGAGTGAACGATTGCTTTGAAACTATCAGTTTCCATGACCTTTCAGCTGACGAAAAACGGAAATATGCCGAGTCTTTTTATAGAAGGCGGCTGCTTGATATCTGTTTTTCGAAACTGAGTTGATGCACTTTTTTTTTAAAAGGCCATACTGACCGTAAATATAAGTGATAAGGGCTGTATTCATCACCGGCTTGTAGTGCTTTCTGGAAGCAGTCTTCTGGTTAAGCGGTGTTTTTAAAATGATGTGAGTAGTTTGAGTTGATGAGTACACGTTGTAATAACTACAAATATTGGTAGGAGAATTCTTTTTATTTTATGTCCCTTTAGGACGTGAGCGATCATGGCCCTCCACAACTTCTTATCTCATGTAGTAATCTTTTGCTTGTAATCTTTTTCAAACCTTGTTTTATCATACATTTACACAGGTTCGTTAGGTAGGTTACTCGCTGTTTTACCCTGCGCCGCGAGTCTCAAATTTGTCCTGTGAGTGTCAAATTCTCCAAGCCCTTTTTCTCTTCATTATGTGTTTCAGAAATTTCAATTGTCTCTTTTTGACTACAAGCACAAATTTTCTTTTTTGTTCCGATTTTCCTTGAAACCTCCTCGTTATTCACATGCTCCATTCATGTTATTCTCAGTATTCTTCTGTAGAACCACATCTATATTGCCTCAAGTCTCCTCTTCATTTGTCCAGATTTCACTGTCATATAGGAAATTGATATTACATAATAAAAATTAAGAACTTTTATATATTGGCGTGTGGCCAGGTGGTTAGAACGTTTGCTTTTGGGCCACGAATGTTACCATGGTCGATTTGTCAAGGCGGTGACTTCTTAATAGTATCAGACTGAGGCAATCTCAGCGTGCAGCACCTTTGGAAAGTGTCTGAAAACCATACCACATATATTGATTAAGTGAGAAAATGATCGGTATTACATTATATAAATAATGGGGACTTCATAAGCGACGGACACAAGATCATATACTCAGGTAGGAGAATAGGGCTTAAAAAATAAGGACCATCGAGCCCATTTTTTTTTTTCTTATCCACGCTGTATCTTTCGATGTTAATATTAGATTTGATTCGTGCTTATGTCTATGCATTTCAATAGAAAGTTTTTCTGGATATGTCAACTATAATTTTGTCTCTAGCAATTTTGCTCAGAAGTAGAAAATCCAGGTTTTAGAGGGACACGTAAATATGTTCCTAACAGAAGCAAGAGTAGACGTTCATTTTTTAGAACATTATCGGACCTCAAACTGATTAAAACCATCCCATTTATTACTTTCACACTTTTTGGTCATTAAAATGATTTCTTCTACTTTTTTTATAACTCAGGGTGTATATAATCTCACTCTTGACGGTAGAGATAGGATAGATGTAGAGTTTGTGGTGAGAAACATATATAGAGAAAAATATCTATTTTAAGAAAGAATAAAATAAAATTATTGTAATGTAATTTTTTGTGAACTATGAGGTATCAGAGATGAGTTTTGTTTCTTAATAGGTTTTAAGTTAGAAACACATACTGTGACAACCCAATAAACGATATCCAATATATTCTTGGCTCTTTAAAAGCCCAAGATGGGTGAATAGTTGAGAAGGACCAGTAAAGAGAAATATATTGTTTTTTTTTATCATTTCAGACAAAGTAAGGCGATAATGCCACTAAGACGCAGGAAGGTTTCAGGGAGAGAATGAGAAGACTTTTATGAGGAGAAGTGATGAGAAAGGACAATAAAATGAACAGGATGCAGAAAAAACACAGAAAATGGCGATTGACGTTGCATTTCAATTTTTGAAGATTGTAAGTATCATGGAAGCAATAAATCGGAAGAGAGTCCCACATGTGAGAAGTGCGATAAAATAAAGTATTAAAATTGAACTTACGATTGCATTTAGCTAGTTTATCAGTAAAACGCTGAGACCTAGTTGCTAATCTCGTAGCACGCTTAATTTCGTGTTGTCGCGGCAGCAAGAAGGAAAACTCATCAGAACAATTGTCATAAAAATATTTGTAGGAAAGACAGAGGGAAGTCACGTAACGTCAATGAGAAAGTGACTGGAGTCGAGATGTTAGGTCAGAATTAATTATATTACAGAACCTTCTTTGAATTTTGTCTAGAATCTCGAGATATATAGTAGGAGCACCAAACCAGATATGTCAGCAATATTCAATGCACGGGAGAATAGTAGATTTATAAATGTGCAAGAAGGATTCTGAGACCCTGAATTTCAACAAAATAAAAAATAAATTTTTAGTTTATGGCGGACATGAGACAGAACCTGGGACGAGCACAACTGGTCGCGACTTGCCTTGTCCCCGCCAAAAAAGATATTTGCTTAGCATGTAAAGCTACTGCAGTTGAAATGAGGGAGAGAAAAAAAGCACTTACCGCTCTGACGTAATCCATCCTCGGCCAGATAACATAAAAAGAATGAGGGGACTGGCATCGCATTTTTATCAATAACGATGCAATGCATTATGGGACATGGACGCAATGCATTATGGGACATGGACGCAATGAATTATGGGATCACAGGAAGACGCAAGGGATTATGGGTACATGAACAACTATAAAAACAACTTTTTTTTCCAAGTCGGCGAGTTCTTCGAGGGACGTTCACGGTTGACAGCTAGAACGGGCAGTTAGTGTGATTTGGAGACAGAACTCAGGAAGGAACGACTCAAGTTTGAAATACCAGTTGGGAGAGCTTGAATTTACTCGCTGGTTACTGTTTTTCTTCATTCGCCTCAAGCTATTTCGGCATATTGATTCTTCAAAATGGAAGGCAAAGTCTTTGACGTCCGTTTGATTCATTTTTCAGCGGCGCCCCAACGGATATGCCCATTGTTGAATGGATAGAAAATGTGGAATTGGTCTGCGAACTTTGTGCCATGGACAAGATCGAGCGCATCTTGCCTTTACGACTTCGAGGCGGTGCCCTCGCTGTATATAGACAACTCAGTGGAGAGCAGAGGGCAGACGCGGAACAAATTAAACGGGCCCTTATGACTGCATACGCGACTGACAAATTTAATGCGTTCGACCAATTTATGGGACGGCGTCTTTGGATGAATTCCTGGCTGAAATGCATCGTTTGGCGCGGCTAGTAGGAGAACCGCTACCTGATCGGTGGATGGCATGTGCATTTGTGTCAGGACTGCCACATCATGTTAGGCAGCTTCTCAAAGCTTCTTCCAGGATGGACGACATGAATCTAGAACAGATTCTGACCCGAGCAAGGGCTATTATGACGGATGACGAAGGGTGCCAGGTATTGGCCGCCACATCCGTAGAGCCAAGCTCAGAAGCTGAGGTTCCCCCTGCCAAACCTGTTAGCAGAAGGACAAGTGCTCTGGACCCAACCATATGGCGAAGAATTGTACACAAGGACGTTTCAAACAGAACGCAGAGGTCTGGTCGCGACAACGGTGTTTTCGATGCAACGGCATCGGACACATTTCCTCAGAATGCCAGGGAAACGCCCAAAAGAAGGCGTCAGCGCCAGCCTTCTCCCCGAACAATTTATTTGTAGAAGTAAGTGCACAGCTCTAGTGGATTCAGGATGCTCACAGACTCTGGTGAGCAAGACTGTGTGTCGCTGCTGGAAAATGATTGCCGACAGGAAGACCCTGAAGTGCCGTGGATACGGTAAATTAAGTTGGGCGTCGAGCATATTCAGCCCGTGACTGTTGAGGTTCTTGGAAGGGAGTTGCTAGGATTCGATCTTCTTCTCGGGATTGATGCAATCAAAGTGCTCGGAGGTGTTTTATTTGACCGAATCAGGCGAAGCTCGTTTCGGAAACCTGAACACATGTGCCGCCATTGTTATCAACAAGCCTGACTTTAGAGTGACGTTTAACCCGAGCACAAAAAACGTGGACTGCATTGTGGAAGTGGGCGAGTGGTCATTCACCCAGCAAGTTGGTCAATAAAGTACAGGAACACAGTACCTGGCCACGTCCGGGATGCATACGATGAAGAACTAGCACGGTGGCAGCGAGACGGAACGCCATATCCTGAGAAAGATGGCCCAAAGGATTAATTCCTTAATGGCGGTCGTACAAGATGACTATCGGGGAGTTGAACGGCTTTTGTGGAAAACGGCTGACGCAGAGGTGTGTGCGCAGAAATTACGAGAATGGCGACGACAATGACGTATCGCTGTTGGAGAAATGCGTACCTACAGATTCACATTGACAAATCGCTTGTTTTCAAAATCATTAAGGTTAGAAAGCGTTTTTGCCTTACGCGTTTGGGTTTTGGCCTGAATGTGGCACCTCTTGTCATGAAGTCAGTGATCGACATGATAACGTCCCAGGATCAGGACATTAAGAGTGCCACGTCGGCATACGTCGACGATATCTTCATAAATAGCGCGTGTAAGACAGCACTTTGCAGATTACGGGCTGGTCTGTAAAGATCCGGAGCGATTGAGAGACGGAACTAAGGTCCTGGGTCTGCAAGTCTGGGAGAAAGCAAATGGAAGCAGGGAGGAAGACAGAAATTGCTTTGACCCGCCGAAGCGTAGGAGAAACTTGTGGGTCATTTCCTGTGTGCGGTTGGCTTAGGGTGGCAACTGCATTTATTAACGTTATGCATCACAATAACCAAAGGATGGGACGACGAGATAAAGGATGCCCCTCTTGGACGTATGCTGGAGAAAAACAGTGGAAAATCAGATCCTGTCGGCGGAGACTGGTGTGTGAACGGCAATGAAATGACAGTTTGGGTGGATGCAAGCTCCGTTAGCACTAGAGGTGAATGGGAGCGTCGTGGAAGATGCTTGCTGTTGCGTCCAACCAATGATGCCAAACACATTAATGGGCTTGAATCAAGGGCGTGAAGAGTCACCAGTTATGCATGTGGAGAATCGGTGGTGTGTCTGACACCCTGACAGGAAGGATAAGGCAGCGGGTGAAATGCTGATGAAAGCTTTGGTATTGAAAACGTTGGTGAAATCTTTCAGAACGATCACCAGAGTGCAACGCTGGTTGGAGATAGAACCGGTGCAAGTTTTCACTCTATTGAGCAAACGCTGAGTTAAAAGAACAATCCTGGGACTGTAGATCAACGGTGTCTAAGGAACTTAAAATCTGTCGTTAGAACCTTGAAGCCTGCCAATCGATCGATCCAGCACCAGTGCATTGGAAGAAAAGGAAATTTGAGTGAACTGGAAAGGTTGGCAATGGACGTAACCCATTGCAATGGTGTGACTGTCAGTCCTCCCGTTTAAAAATAGACGGCAAGACTCTGCTGGTGTCATTCGTCAGCTAGAGACAGAGGCTGACCGAAATACTGACTGACAATGACACCACGTTCACTTGCCAGACAATTTGAAATTTAAAAAACAGCTGGGGCGTGCATTTGAGGTTCCGGTGCGCTTACGTGCCGTCTGGTCAATTGTGGAAGCAAAAGCGTCAAAACCATAAAGCCAGGAAAAAATTGTTCAGTCTTGGAAGCGGTTTACTGGCAATTAACGTTATATTACTAAGGACAACCTTTCACCTTCCACGGCACCGGCTGATGTACTGCACACATACCACGTCCGGGTGAGAGGCATCGACGCGACGCCCCGCCTGAATCATGGAAATAACCGAAGGGAATACAAGGAAGGGACATTGTCTGGGTTAAGACTCCACGTGGTAAAAACAAATTTGGAACCGGACGTGTGACCGAGGTGGTGAGTCGAGTGCGGGTCGATGGAACGCCTCGTCATGTTAGAGACCTGCGCCCTTTTTGGGCTCGAACTGACGAAGAAGACACGGAGGATATGAACAGCCAATATACATAGAGTTGGATTCAACAACCAAACCGATCTTGTCTAAAGAGCTTCTGATGAAGAATTCAACCAATCCCCTTCGGAGGAGCACCGGAAAAAAGACCGTATCCTCACTGATTGATATGGCGGAAGGGAGACAGAACCTGGGATGCACAACTGGTCGCGACTTGCCTTGAGCCCGTATTTGTAATAAAGCTACTGCAGTTGAAATGAGGGGAGAGAAAAAAAAAGCACTTACCGCTCTGACGTAATCCATCCTCGGCCAGATAACAAAAAAGAATGAGGGGACTGGCATCGCATTTTATCCAATAACGATGCAATGCATTATGGGACATGGACGCAATGCATTATGGGACAGAATATATGGGATCACAGGAAGACGCAAGGGATTATGGGTACATGAACAACTATAAAACAACTACTTTTTCCAAGTGAGTTCTTCGAGGACGTTCATTTGGCTAGAACAAATTGTGATTTGGAGACAGAACTCAGGAAGGAACGACTCAAGTTTTGAAATACCAGTTTGAACTCGCTGGTTACTGTTTTCTTCATTCGCCTCAATTTTTAACATGAATCTTTAAAAAAATAACCTTATCATCACTTTCTACAATTCATATTATAACGGAATGCATATTTCGTTTTCATTTGACCGGTATACCTACTGGATTAATAAGTTGTTATATGTATGTTCGTATGTGTGTGTGTGTGTGTGTGTGTGTGTGTGTGTGTGTGTACGTACGTCTTCCCACAAGTTAAACAACACTTGGATTTTCATTACAACTTCCGTAAAAATCCTACGTTTAAATGAACTCTGACTTTCAGACACACTCATACGAATGACACTATTTTTATTTCGCATATCAGTGAAAATAATTTCATGGTCTTGATAAACTGTAATCTGTCTTCTTATCATTTCCTGCCTTGGTAGAAATCACTAGACAACACGTCTGGGACTAAGACTCGACTTAGTTTAGCTCCCTTTATACTATCATCCTATCATTGTGCTAATATACTTGATGTCTCGGACATACAAACTTTACAGTAGTGTTATACGACAATGTTTGATGTTGACGCATCTTATACATACGCTTTCAAATACAATTAGAATTTAAGAAAGTTGGATAGAATTGTACAATAGACATTGAAATCAGAAATAATATTTTTTTTCAAATTTTGTTTTCATATCACACTATAGATTAATCACTCCAGGTCACAAATATCATATTTTTAATTGCGTAAAAGTTTATAGGGAGGACATTTTGTTTTCGTGTAAATTCATTATACATTGATTCCTTACAAAACATAATATGCTCATACAACGTGATTTTTTTAAAATGAAAAAAATATTTTGAAATATCGTAATCTAGCGTGCTTAATAAATAGTATTATATGAAGCATAGGGGAACGTAAGCAGAGAATCACCGAGAGTTGATATGTTTTTAAAGTTGTAATATTAATTGTCATTTGACTGATATTGAAGGCACCAAAGTATATTGATCCTCTCTTTCAGGGCGTAGACAATCATTGTTCTCCATAACATCCTGCCTCTTGGTAGACTAATCAACTTCTAACTCTTCACCATCCTTCTGCGTCATCGCTCTGTCTTCCATTAACTCTGATTCATTAGTTAGGTTACTAGCGATTTCCCACTGCCCCTCCTTCCTTCAGTGGAGGCAATCTCGATTATCTGAAACTGATTTCAAATATTTCGAACTTGAATTCGTCTAATGAAAAGAATATTTAGCTATTGGAATTCTCAAAAGTGTCTAATGACCAACATTTGTCAAATTATTTAAAATGTCAGTTAAATTTGAAAATGCATATATAAATAACAAACAATTTTCTTAGAGGGGCTAAGGTTAATTTTAAATGTTTTCTACGAGTAAAACTTTAGTTCAAAATATAAAGCATAGGAAAAAGTTGCACAAGAGAGAGAGAGAGAGAGAGAGAGAGAGAGAGAGAGAGAGAGAGAGAGAGGGGGGGAGAAAGTGAGTAAGTGAAGAAAAATGTTAAATAGAAATTTATGTACGAAATAACATGTTCTGCTTGATTTAATTCCAAGTATCTACATACAAATTTAAATTCACAGAACAGATGGAGTGATAGATAAAATGATGCTACAGTATTTACATTAGTCGGACTATTGTCCTCATCTTTGTCGCCATATTTGTCACACCGTTTCGGCCGATGAACGATGAACTGAGATGGAAAGTGAGACAGGCCTTGGAGAGAGCCAAGCTGCCCAGATCTAACATAACAAAACTGGAGAGACTGGCGATTGAATCACTACAGAGGAACGAAAACATCATCATACTACCGGCTGACAAAGGTAATGCGACTGTAGTGATGGACAAATCAGAGTATACAAGAAAACTGGAAGACCTCATTAGCAATGGTAGCTACAGCAAAGTGAAAAAGGATCTTACTATGAAAACGGAACGCAAACTCTCACAGATCCTAATCAAGAACAAGGTACCCACGGAGGAGGCACTCTCAGTAGTCAGAGACAGATTGACCTCTGACTATTCCCTAGAGGAGCGGACCAGTATTCCAATAGATAATCTGATGGAGATGTTGACTTTCTGTACACAAACAACACACTTCGGAATGGGGTCACACATATATCGACAGGATGAGGGCTTAGCAATGGGCTCGCCATTATCACCAGCAATGGCGAATATATACATGGAATACTTTGAAGAAATGGCATTAGAATCTATATCGCTAAAGCCAACTATATGGTTAAGGTACGTAGATGACACCTTCATACTCTGGCCACACCAGGAAGATGTCCAGGTTCTACTGGACCACGTGAACTCAATAAGACCTTCGATACAGTTCACAATGGAGAAAGAGAGTAACAACACACTCCCATTCCTGGATGTACTAATATATCGAACAGAGCATGGGTTCAAGACATCCGTATACCGTAAACCAACATTCACCGGACAGTACCTCAATTTCGACTCCCACCATCCATACAGCGTAAAGAAAGGGTTCGTCCGATGTTACAACACCGAGCAAAAGTCATAAGTGGCGATCCAGAGACGTTAGATAAGGAATTGGTCAGTATAAGTAGTACCCTACAACGTAACAACTACCCTGGGTACATGGCAGAAGCCCCCCAAAACTGGGATAGGCGGGTACAAGAGGAGGAGGAGGACAACAACACTCAGAAAACAGTCTGCCTGCCTTATGTGAAGGGGTTATCAGAGAAAATACAAAGGATCTGTGGTCCATATAACATCAGGACAACCTTCAAAAGCGTGACAACACTTCGCAGATATCTCTCACGAGTGAGACCCCACCACAGAGAGGAACATGACTAAAGACTGTGTGTACGCTATCCCGTGCAGCTGCGGAAAGGAATATAAAGGAGAGACAGGCCGCCCCCTCAAGGTAAGGCTTCAAGAACACCAGAAAGCTGTAACGCGAGGGGAAGTAGAAAAATTAGGCGTGGCTGACCACATATGGAGAGAGAGAAGGAGATCACCGCCCCTGTGGGATCATGTTGAGATCATAGACAGGGAACACCATTGGAAAATTCGTAAACTTAAGGAATCAGCACATATGCTAGGCCACAAAAATCTCCTGAGCCGACCAATCATAGAAATAAATACAATAGGGGAAACAGTAATAAGGAGTACCAGAGAAAAGCAATGATAACAAAGTTGCAATATAAACTCTGGTAAAGACATGCAATGATAACAGCAAAATTGCAATATGAGCACTGGTAAAAAATGATGCTGAAAACATTAGGTTTATAATACTCAGAAGTTCATGTCCTCAAGGACACATGGCACAGTGGATAAAGGCGTTGGTTAGATCCAGTGACAGACCCAAAGAAGTATTGAGTTCAATACCTGGTTAAGGCAGTGGAGAACTTTCAGAAGGAAAATTAGCAGGAGATAACTGATAACTGACATCCATCAAACATGGCACGTGGAACTAGAACAGTCTACCCCAGTGATCGAAATAAAGGGTTCAGTTCGAAATTCCAACCACCTGAAGAAGGCCGGAGCGTACAACGGCCGAAACGTTGTGACAAATATGGTGACAAAGATGAGGACAATAGTCCGACTAATGTAAATACTGTAATACAGAAATATAGACAGAAAATGATGCTAAAATTCTAAATTAGCAATACGAGGATAGATCAAATAGACCGTAACATAATTTGGCTATACAATTAGCTAAATGTTGACTAGAAATTTTCACTGTTATGTTTGATCTGTATGATTAATGGAAACCGTTAAGTAAGTGTATTAACAATGGATGAGATTATGCTGAAAAATGTAAGTATTTATATATGAAATAAATGCCGGTATAGTCATTATATAAAGGACATATTACCTTACTTACATACATTAAAACGTAGCCCCCAAAAGGTATACTCACTGAACAAAAGATATACCAGAAAATTTATTCATAATCAATATACGAGGATTTCATATCCTTTAGATTTCTTTAGGCATTCCAATTAGTTGGTTAAACTCATAGAAAGATTTTTCTTTTAATATTTGAATTGATTGATAGCTTCTCAGAGTTGATTTATATTTACAAACTGCTTTCATGTCATTTTGTACTGAATATGGGCCCCAAAATTTGTCCTTTAATCACTTTTAATTTGTTTTCGTACTACAAGCAGGTGCAAAGGTTTGATGATACTTGGTGATGCCCGGGGGTCAACTCATTGATTGTATACCCCTAAGACATTTTTAATATGTAAAAACAGATGAAATATGAAATAAACCCTTTATTCAAATTAAATATAAACTAAATTTTTTTATTTCACTTTTTGACTGGATACCCTCCCAAAATGGATGGCTGGGGCAGTTTCAACCTCTGTCACAATTCTGCGCGCTACTGGGCAGATGCATTATCGATTAAAAAGAAAAAGATACTTGTTCATCCACTGGGAAATCATTTTTGAATGTTGGGGAGCAAATGTTTCTACAAAGGTTTCTTGCACTGCTTATATATTCATCAACACCAACTGTTGAAAATGCATTCCAGACCATGCACTACCTCAACCATGTTTCACAGTTCTTGACATACGGTTTGTCTTGAATCGATTACTGTGTCTACAGAGACTATGTTTAGGAGCATCACTCTGAAGCTCACATCTGGACTCGTCATTCAAGAGAATTTTCTCAAACGAGAGAGAGAGAGAGAGAGAGAGAGAGAGAGAGAGAGAGAGACTGTTTTTATTTGCAAAGTAGATCTTGTTTCTTGGCGCGCGCACATACACACCGAACACACACATGTATAGTATTGTCTTTGTTCCAGCTGTGAACATTTTTGGGGGCATCTCCTTTTTAATCTCTGCTGATTATCTTACAGGAAGGTCAAAGACAAGGCCAGGAGACCGACACAATTGGTAAACGAAGCTTGTCTAATACGAAATGGCATGTGCAGCTTGAACTCATTTCAGACAGCCACTTCCTGCTTTTTGAAAATCAAATAGGAATACGAGGCAGTTCGCTTTGACGACGAAAGGCGCCTCAGAAAATTGCATTTAGTATGTTTTATCATGTTCATTTTTGAACTTGTAAAAATCCTGGGAATAGTCTTCATCTGAAGTGCAGAATAGTAATCTGTAGAGCTTTTCTCGTTTCTTTACTTAAGCCTTTGAGTCCTGACCACCGCTTTACTGGTGGTAGAGAAAAATGACGTAATATCCAGCTACCGGTTGAACAGTGGTAGAGAAAAATGACTTAATGCTCAGCCACCGGTTGAACTGTGTGTAAACACTTGCAACTATTTTTATATATACCGTGAAACATTAAATACCAATTATTTGTGAATTTTGACTCAGGAGCTCAGGCTGAAGGGTTAAAATTGTTCAGGAACACAGGGATCAAAGGGTTAAAAAAATCTGATTTTACTTAGTCTATCGATGATATTGTTCACCAAATATAAATAAATATATTCGAGTAATATAAAAATGAATATCACTTATCTAAGTTATCTTAGGACAAAGGAGAAAGAGAGAAAATATCATTATTTTGGAAGTGAATTTTTCAGTGACAGACAGAAAGCGACGATAAAACGAAAGAAGGAATGAGGGCGAAACGTGGTATTTACTGTGAAAGGATAACTATGAAGTATAAAGGTTGCCGGGAATGCTTTTAGTTTTATAGTAATTTTCCACTTTCTCTAGCTTACGTTGAAACACCAGTTCTCGTGCGATCAACGACGTTAAGCAATGTCAAGCTTGGTCAGTACTTAGATGGATGACTGATTGGGAATAGCAGGTGCTTGAATGTGCGGATGGTGTAATGGGCATGGAATTGGAAATCAGAGAACCGAGTTCCAATTCCAGTTGGGTTTGTTATATTCACTTACGCGCAAATACCCATTGGGAAAGCTATGTATCCACCACTTCTCCCCTAGCTATAGGATAATTAGCAGAACTTGTATCAGTAAATCATTATTATCTCCAAACATTTCTTTCCATCTAACAGTCTTCTGGATTTAAATGACTTGCAAAAAGTTGATAAACCGTAAAAAAACAAATCAATCAATCAAAACTTTTTCTGCTTGATTTATACAATTCCTTATCTTCGAGATGTTGGTGTAGAGTTTCTGTTCAGCAGACAATTTTCTAAGTTAAGATCCAAGTGCAAGTAAAATAAGTATTAATAAATTAATGTCGTTATTGTACAATTTGGGTGGATCAGAATTTTGAATGGTGTACTATGAAGGATCAGAACTCAAAATAGATAACCAATATTAAAAAAAAAGAGCAAAACAGCGAAGTAACATCATCATCATCATCATTATCATAAGTCTCATGAACGGGTATTGTCGTAGGGTGGCCGAGAAGCTGAGCACCTAACCATTTCCATCCACATCTAGCTTCAAAGTCGCAGGAGTATTCATTCATGCGTATCGCATTTTAGGCAAGAAGACCTGGCAGAACCTATAACTCTCCAGGTCAAACCACAGCCGATGTTCTCCAACTTGAAGACTGGCTTTGGTCACAGACACGTGGCCGTTGATTCCATCAGGGAGAACCCTTCGACTTGGCCGTTTACTTCAGTCTAGGAAGCCTTCCGCCCAGCGATAAGACTTTATGGGAAATGAGTAAACACCCGAGAGATAGAAAACAAGGAGCATGCAAGCAAACATGGACGAAGCTCATATGTTGAAGTAGTTTTGGATTGGTAATATGATAGCAACATAAAGGACACTGAGAGTTTTTGAAGATGAGTGATGCAGTTACAGGGGATAAGCATTAAAATTCATAGGAACGGAAAGTAATGTAAACACAACCCAACGGCATTTTTTATCAATATTATTTTGAGTGATAGCAAAACTAAAAAAAACAAAAATACTCGGGCGCGCGTACGGATACAAATAAATAGGTGCATCAATAAGTTAGTATCCTAATGAAGTAAAAACATTTATGTTTCAACATAATCTCCTTCCTTGTCAATCTACTTCAGTGATGAATGCTAATCATACAATGATGTTCACCCTGTACAAGAGCCACTCGAGGCAGACGGTTACAGAATAAGCAGTATAGTTTATGTAAATATATGGGGAAGATAACCATAGACTTGAAAAGGTTAAGATTGTAGTTATTGGGAAGCATCCTCTTGGGAGTCGCTTCCATAAGGTAGCGGTTTGAGGTAGAAGCTGTTCGAATGAAATTTACATCTCACCAATAAAATTCGAAGGGAACGAGATTGGTTCACTAAAATGTGCGAATTGTGGAGAGTCTTTGCCCTGAATGTTAGAACACCGATTTATTTAAACGAGAAGACAATAGACGCAGTGGGCATATTTTCAACTATTAAAAATTGTCTTTTCCACAGTCACCGCCACTGGCTATGTATTTTTGAAGCGTTTTTCAGTTTAGTCTTCATAAATATTAAACAAGCGTTGATGAACGTGAATAGATAATATCTTTTCCGCACAGAGAAATTTAGTTACACCTATCAACTTAGTACGCACTTTCATATCAGACGCTATTTTGACAGACTGTATTGGCGGGAAGCTTCATCCAAAATTCTTCTCTGACGCCTTGAGCCTATATAATCAAATAGAAAGCATTATTTTCGTAGATACCATCGTGTATATATATATATATATATATATATATATATATATATATATATATATATGTGTGTGTGTATCCGTGCGTCTGTGTTACCTACTAATAGACTCAAGATATTTTTTATGAAGTAAAATGTGTGCGTGTGCGTTTTATGCTAGATAAAATTGTGTTATCACTATAACATGTAGCATGAAAAATCTTTTACAAGAATGGATTTTAATTGAAGATGTCCTTATTTCTACGTCAATTTGTTTATTTTTAAAATGTGCACGCATATATTAACAAACAATGATAGAAAAAAATCCAATTAAACCATTTAAGATATTTAAACTGCACATATATTTTGAGATAACCGTACGAAATGATTGTAAAATGAATAAATGAAATAAAATAAAGTGTATAAAACCGAAACAGAGGAATAGAGGGACTTAAATTCACTATTCATCCTAAAATTAACCTCTCAGAAGGGAAGTTAATTTTAAGTTGATCACAATAACCTTATTTCTTTGCTATATACTTGATAAAAGATCCTTGATAAAATCCAAAGAATCTACAATATCTTGGTCCTGACTTGGATTTTTGGCTTCACTCACTTTTCCACCGATGTAATGTAGCTTCTCTATGACTTTTCTATGAATATTTTCATGGTAATTCTTCTGATCTCTCCTCTATGGTATCTAGACTCTATGAATTTAAGAGCAATACTAGATTGGTGGCAAGATGCCATCATTTTATCGTTGAAATGGCTGTATATAACCGTAAGTTCTATGCTAACAGTTTATTTACTCGCACATCTCACTTGTGGAACTTTCTTCCGTTTTTTTGCTTTCCAGTCAAGTTTGATCTTCAAAAATTTAAAAGCAATATCAATCGTTATCTTCTATATGTTTAATTTCTGTTCTTTTATTGTTCTCGCTAATTAATAACGTTTTTCGTTTTCTTATATTCTTTCACACTCAGTAGCCTCCCCCCCGTGGCTTTCTTGCCTTTCTTGTGATGAAATGATAAACAAAAACCAAAAAAAACAAAAACAAAAAAAAACTAATAAAAAACAAACAACAAAAAAACAAAACAATTAAAGATTAAAGTCTTTATGTTTTCATTTGATATTTGCCATTTTCTTTACATTATTTGTTTTCTCTCTGTGAAGTTCTCATTATCTTTCAGAATATATGCAAAAAATATAATTCGCTTAAGGAGCAGAAAAGAATATGAACTTTTCAAAAATATTAGCGATTAAACAGAAACTTATATTAGGGGTTGGATTTGATTCTAAAAATATTTTAATGTATGAATTTTGAAAATAAAATTTAAATAAAAATAATAAGGTTGAAAGTTTGGAGAAATAATTCAAGGTAAAACGAGTTTAGTTTCTTTTAAAATTTAATGTATGCCTCTCTGTGAAATAATGGTAGTATTGCAGATCAGTACTGCTGTAGTGAGTTCGATTCCCAGTTGTTACTCCACACTGCTACACTTCGTATATTTCATGAAAGTTAGCAGAAGGAGTGCTGAAAAGTTCTCGGTCCGACCAAGATTCTGATGTTTGATCTGATTTTGGGAAGTGGGTCGGTCCAAGAATGTTTCAGTACACCATCGTATGTGTTTAGAATATACAGAAATAGACAGATGGCGATATCTGGCAAGCGAGTCTTGCAAAGAATTACTAGGTTATTGAGTTCGATATTCACTATAGCATCTTATGTTTGACTTAGCTAACCTTTATAAACATCTGCAGATAGGTACATTGACGAACAAAACAATAGATAGATAGATAGATAGATAGATAGATAGATAGATAGATAGATAGATAGACGAACAGATTGATGAAAATAGATTAATAGATATTTCTGAAAACACATCAATAAAGTTCTGTCGTGTTTCTTTCAGTTAAATAGAATCAGCTATATCTTTATTAAGATGATTATTAGTTGAAGTTCAGTCCTAGTCTGTTGAGTTCACTTTCTCACAAATGCTCTTCAGAAAGGCATGGAAACGTCTCTTCTACTCCACCCGATAGGTTAAACAGCAGGGAAGACTGAGCCTTCTAGCCTTGGATGAGAAGGACTACTCTGAATTCAGGACTATTAAGAAGGTAACAAGAATCCACTATACTAAATTTTCCAAATGTCATACCAATTGACAGATAATATCTGGTGAGCTATGATCGACTACGTCCTGAATGGATATAGTATTATAAAAAAACACACTCACATAAGAAAATAACTGAGGAAGAATGTAAATAAATGAACAAATATTACGGCCATTGCGACCATCGGCTTTAGAATACTTTCCACAGACAGCAAGCTTACAGCTATATCTACGTACGATCACCAAAGTTAAGTAGCGTCGAGCATGATTAGTACCTAAATGGCTGATCGCGTGGAAATACCAAGTGCTGTAAGCTTGGATATACGGATGGTGTAATGGATAACGGCTCAGAATTAGAGATCCGAGTTCCAATTCCCGTTGGGTTCATTATATTCACTTATCTCAGATACCTTTTTGAAAGTTATGAATCCACCTCTTCTCCCTCCAGCTATGGGTTAATTATTAGGACTTGTATCAGTAAATTATTATTATATAAAAAATTCTTACAATCTAAAAATATTTGCTGTTTTTAAATAATCTGCAAAAGGTTGATAAGCCGTAAAAAAACAAATCAATCAACCAATAAAAAAACCCACAGGCAGCAAAATATTCTTGGTTGAATTTAATTATTTTGCCTATGTATTCGTTTGTTTATATTTAATGTGACACGAAGCAGAAAGCAAATTACAGATGCTGTAAAGAGAAAAACAGTGTAAATATATGGTGAGTAAATTATTGACTACGTTACTGTAGCATAAACGGACGTTGCCAGTCTTTCACTCACATACGTATATAGGGGCGTTTTGAAACGACGTAACATGGTAGGTAGGTAGGTAGGTAGGTATAAGATAAGCAAGTAATAGATAAAGGAGGAAGACTAGTAAGCATTCATATATGTATGCATATGTGCGTCGGCGTTTGTGAAGGTAAACATGCGAGTGTTATTGAGTTGGTGTGCGTGTTTTTTTTTATCTCTTTAAAAATGTTTGCTTCTATATAGCATTTTCCTTTTCTCTTCACGATACACACACGCACATAGACATATTTCTTCATGTGCGTAATAAAGGACATTATAACTTATTATGTCAGTGTATGAGCCTGTGTGTGCATATAAAAGAGAAATGCTTCTTTGAATACTAGTTTCAGTACTAAATTTAGATTAAGAAGATGATAAATATTGACGCGTTGTCATATTTCGTTGTTTTGATCTAAAAAAAATATATATGTATACATTTTTGCATTTAACTTCCTGCGTATAGATTCAGTATATGTTTGTATGTCTGCATGTCATTTGAATATATATATATATATATATATATATATATATATATATATATATATATAAAGGTATGAAACCTCTTCTCCCCCTAGCTATAGGTAAATAGCAGGACAGACCGGGGTCTATAGACTTGGATGGCAACGGATCTACCGCAGAAAGAAATGACAACCTACTGCGGGAAAAAAATCTGCCTCGTCAGTATGTATCGAGAGATACATGATCGCCTAAGCGTGTATCACGCATGGAACATAACTGACTGATATATGCATGTATATGGATGTCTTTGTGTATTTAAAAAATGCCATGTTTCTTCAGAATCATGGCTCTCCACAGGTTCGTTTTATTTATGAATTACCATGGATTCTTGGGATAGATAGTGGAGTGTCATCTCGTTGTCTTATCTGCGGTTTTAAATACAGAGTTGTCTTTATCCTATTTGACTCATAACTAGCAAAAGAAGAAACGTATTCATGTCTTTCCCAAGGGCATTAGTGCAAAGTAAACGCAACAGGCTTAGCTGGTTCAACGAGTCCCTTTTCCACGCCGATCACCGTTACCCCTACCCGTACACACTATCTTTGTGAATTATTAAGAATTTGCGGTGTATGCTATTTTTCTATTTTGTCATCTCTCTATTTGTAAAAGAATATCTTCACGGGTAGAGCCATTTACTAAATCTACATTAGTCTGCCATAAGACCACATCTGCTGTGAGATATACTTGCATAAATGTGTGCATATTTACAAATAGTTATGAAAAGAAATTTGTGTAATATATTCGTAAATAATTAATGGATTTATATTTAATCTGACATTTTTATTATTTTAAACGTTATTTTTATGAATACTTGTTTAGACGTTTTTTTTTATTTTAAACAGTATATGACGTCTATCGGCTTGCGAATCTGACAAAACTTAAGGAAGAATGTCGGAAAGCTTCTTTACTAAGTTTTCTTGCAATACATACTGTTTAAAATAATAAAAAAAAACAGGGAGTTAATTTCAAACAAAGGTATCCACTAAAAATATCGTATATGAAAAACAGATGATATATATTTAGTGGGTACATGTACTTGAGTAGATATTTTTTATCAGTGAAATTAATGTCTACCGGTCTAGAGATCGAGTGTCTTAATAAAGAAAACGTGCCATCTGATCAGTAACCTACACATTATTTAAACAATAGAACAACCAAAATGCTTGAAAATGGATAATATATAATATATTTTAATATATAATATTTTTGATATTATATATAATTCTTATTATATATAATATCAATTATGAACACGAGCACAATGTGGTGACTGTATTCGAAAATTAAAACATTTCTATTGATATAAGAAAAATATCAGCATATTCAGACAAGCAAAAGAAATTCTTTGATGATGGCTAATAGATTAGCTAAAGCGCTCGGATCCACAAATCATTTGAACAGTTCCTACACACAGTATGTCCCATAAAGTAATCACTTGTACGAATTTTATAAAAATATTATAAAAATCTTAATTGCGGAGCTCTCTCTCCCACACACACACTCTCTCTCTCTCTCTCTCTCTCTCTCTCTCTCTCTCTCTCTCTCTATATATATATATATATATATATATATATATATATATATATATACTAGCCGAATTACTCGCGCCTTTGTAAGAAAATGATTATTGATTTTAAATGTTATAATTTGTGGAGAAAAATGATGCACTTTAATATTACTCAATGATCTTGTCGATGTGATCTCCATCTTCTGGCTTTCTCCTTCTATATTTTGGATAGGAGTCATTCCCTTGTTCAGATTTAAATTTAATTTAAATTAAAGGGAAAAAAATGTGTGTGTGTGTGTGTGTGTGTGTGTGTGTGTGTGTGTGTGTGTGTGTGTGTGTGACGTCGGGGACACACTTTGATGAAAATGATCTTGTCGATGTGACCTCCATCTTCTGGCTTTCTCCTACTATATTTTGGATAGGATTTTTTCCTGGTTCAAATTTAAATTTAATTTAAATCAAAGGGAAAATATCAGTGTGCGGTTTGTGCCACCTGGAGACCCCATTTGATCAAAACAAAATATACTTATCCAAGTACCCTGGGTAATGTAATTTCAGAATATATATGGTTATGGGGGTAGTCTATCTCCAAAATCCTAAGGGGGGTTCGAATAGAAAAACACAGACAGAGTCTTATTAAAGGAAAATATGCACTCCCTGTTAAAATAACGTTTAAGTAATAAAATCTGTTGTATTAATAAATAAAAAAATTCATTACTTATATATATATATATGAATATATATATATATATATATATATATATATATATATATAATTTCCTACTACTAATATATTTTCCTAATACTATGCGCATGTATATGTGTGTGTGTATTTGTTCGGACAATTGAAATCATTCCGTCTTTTCCTGATAGCGTTGAGACAATGTTTCGAACGATCAATTCCGCATGCTTCTTCAGGTTTATCACCTGAAAGGAAAGAAGGATTTTTCTTTTTTGTTCTTTTTGCAAAGAACGCCATAGGGAAGAGAAATGTTTTTGGAATGTTAATTGCATTTTTTTTGTATACAGTTCTTAGTACGTGTTTAAGACTTAAGGTTTAATTTTTCGTATTGTGATATATTTCTGAGCTTTTTTCTCAGCCAACAGATATGGCGGAAAATAGGGTGGACTGGAACATCATTTTATTTTATATATATTTCTATGGTATATTTTCTGTTACGTTTATTTATATCTATCCCAGTCTATCTTGGCATTTATACATTTTTATTTATTTTAATCTTCGTACACATATACTCATGCACACACACACACACATGCATACATACATACATATCCCCAAAAGATTTGTTAAATGCAACCGACAAGGTCTGTCAAAAAAGAAAGAAAAGATAAACCATGTTGGATGAATTTATCAAAACATTTTTGGGATGAATTCTTGCTTCCTAAATACACACACACACACACACACACACACACACACACACACACACACACACATATATATATATATTACATACAAAAGCATATATACTTAGCCACGCGCACTCTCTTTAGACATAAAGAAATGATTGGAAGGCATATATAAGTTGTTTCGGATAAAGTAAACACGCATATACTGTAGAATACAGAATGCGAGTACAAGTTATGTGTGTGTGTATACGTATCTGGAAATATTTCACAAACCCATAATAATCAAGAGAAAGAGGGTTTGTGTGTGTGTGTTGTGAGTGTGTATGTGTGTGTATATGTATGTGTGTGTGTATATGTGTGTCTGTGTGAAGCCGAAAGAAAGATAAAGTTTTCTTGAATATTTAAGCGTTAGAGAGAGTACCTACGTATGCTAACGCCTTGAAGATCACCTGTGGTGGTGGTTTGGGGTACGCACCATATATGGACGACGTTATAAGACACGTGAATAGGAGAGATCAGAGACAAGTGGTATCACTGGCAGCGTCTTCATATTCAGCGTCATCATCAGCATCATAATTAGTAATGACCGTAACGAAAGCAGCAGCGATGGGCCGACGTTTCTCTGTAAAAGCACAAACTGATTTAGTAATAATTCTGTGTTATTTCTTTTTTTTTTTTTTTTAGCGTTATTTATCAACGTTTGTCGCTGGGAGGAGAGAAAGAGACAGAGAGATTAATAGGAATTAAAAAAGAAAATAAAAACGAGAAAAAATACAGTTAAGAAAAATACGTGGAAAAAGGGAAGAAGCTGAAAAGAGGAAGTTTTCTCAGAAACAAGAAAGAAGAGTAAAAAAACGAACAAAGAAAACGAAGAAATAAACGAAAGAAAGAAATAATAAGATGTCAAAAGTGAATTTAAGAGATGATGGCAAAAAATAAATATAAACGTGAGAGGTAGCGTAAGAAGGCTTTAAAGGAAAGAGAGAGAAAGAGAGATAAAGAGAGAGAGAGCGAGAGAGAGCGTATGTTTGCGTGCAAAAAATTATGAAGAAATGATAAGGAGTAGAAAACAAAATAGAAAGTACGTAGTTTGAGAAGACAACGCCATTTCAATCACTTCCTCGCAGTCTCCTTAAAAAAAAAAAAAAAAAAAAAACAGCAGCAAAAAACTAACACCCAAATTCTCTAGTCTCGACCTTATTTTACCGAACACATACATACCAAAAACATTAACTTACTATCGCATATATGAAAATAACTCATAACTCTGACCGCGTTATTGTCCTACATTCTTATCTTTATTTCTTTTTGGTTCTTCCTTTCTCCAAAATTCCTGTTATTATCCAACTACTCTTGTAGATCATATTCTTAACATTTCTATTAGGTTTTATTGTTAATTAAATGCAGGGCTTTAATTTGCATACATTTTTTACATCATCATCATCATCATCATCATCATCATCATCATCATCATCATCATCAATTATTGGCCCCTCAAACTGTGGCATCTATATCCTATTTCTTACCAACAAACTACGCTTTTTTATTTCTTCATCTTCTGTCTGATTTTTGCCTACAGCGTTCGCTAACCATCATGCACTCAACCGACTTTTTCATTTGTATCTTATCCTTTTTTTTGCAATGCGCCCTAACCTCCTCCGTGTTTTTTTGTGCTTAGTCATTAATGTGATTTATTTTATTTTCGATTGTTCCCTGATAATATGTATAAACAAACAATATAGTGTGGAATTATAATTGAATAATGACGAAGGAATCTTTATTTCCAATTGCTTCTTAAAATTTGTAGAGCCAACCACAAAATATTCAATGTTCAATATTTTGCTTTTCCATTAAGATGTTCCACATAATGTTTCACCAAGAAAATTTACAAACATCTCATCCGACTTCCAGTAGAAAAGTCTAGACTAAGCGTCCATCTTTCACTATCACAGCGCATTATCTTCTGAAATTGTTCAAATGTAGAGTTAATATACAAAAATAAATATTGTAACATTCTCTGTTGTGTTTTTCGCGTTTTATTGTTATTTAAAAGAAGGGCTTTCATTTGCATAGCTACAAATTCTTCGTAAGTAGATCTAATTTGTATAATAATTAAGTTTTGCTCTCTTAGAAACTAAAAGAAACATCTAGAGATTTTCACAATTCGATCTTGCAATGAATTTTTAGAAAGATTTTTCTTTGCTTATAATACATTATTTCACGTCTCTTGCACCTGTTACGCAATACAGCAAGAGTTATCCATGAGCGAGTCAGGCATAGTCTCACCATGTATTATAGATTTTCAAACAGACATACCGGCTAGGGAATATGTATACAGAGCATGTTGCGTAGTCCGGGTAATGTTTCTACTTGGACAGCACTTCGATTTCTTGTTGCAGAAATAGCAGTAGAACGGGTTGAAAAGTGTTCTGGGCGCATATGACAGTATTCAGCTTGCCTTCCACTAACACCAAGGGAAAAGGAGTGTTGTAAATTATGGCACCCTGCACCAAAATACCATAGTTTGGGCTTGTATGTAGTGGACAAATACATTTTGGAAGATGTCGTCCTCCAGGTTTACGTCGCTGATGCAAACGATTATCATTTGCTTGAAGACAGAACTTGCCCGCATCACTGAACACTAGAGATCATCATTTGATACCCAGCGTAAAACTTTCGCGATACATGTGGAAACGATTTCGCGACACTTATGGGGACGTTCACGATGGTGTGCGGTAAGTGGACGTTTGACTAGAGGCCGTGTACTTGTAAAGTTATTGCACGTAAACAATTCACAGCGGTTCTTGTTAACACTCCTAGGGCTACATTTAACGTGGGCAGCATGCGGTTTGATACTGTTACCCTTATAATTCGTTAATGTTGGCAAGTATCTGTACTACGTAACCGTACAGAAGTAGGAATGTTTATATGGCAACTGTTGCCAAAGACCATCCAATTTCTTGAAGGCTTACATTCCGATTTCTCTCAAACGGCTCTTATTGAACAGAAAGAAACATGTGGGCATTTCCGTGGCGTGGCACCTGCTAGAACTGGACTCTTTCATTACACTGATCCTTATTATAGAATGCATCACCTTCTAAAGTTCAGCTGTTCAAAAGTCCACAACCCAACCTCTTTGAACAATTGGAACATATGTGCATCTGCTTGCACTTGACTTTTTCACTTCACTGAATCTTATCACAATCTGCGTCAGCGTTTAAACCTCATGCAAAGATTATGCACAGATATACATTACAAGACAAACGAAGACTTTGAACATTGTAACAGAATATATACGTGTCCCTAGTATGCATATACTGTATCCAGGTCAGGTCCGTGTGTTACAATTTTATTTTCCGTCAGATAGATATTAATGAACAATGTGAGATAGATACGTACAGGCTCATAGAAGAGAAAACAGTCATGTTATTACAGAAAGAAAGCAGATTTGTTTAGAAGAATAAAGATAAAGAACCCATAAAACATGGGTTTTAATCTAAGAGATTGACATATAAGCGATCGGAATGACAAATTGGCACTAAGGGAAGTATTTAGCCAAGTGGAATTTATTTTCATATATTAGAATAATAATCTTGCAATTTCTTAAACTTTAGTTCTTTCAAAAGAGGATATGTTTTGTTTAATTCATGTTTAACCAACAGACGTAACTATTTCTATTTTCGAAGCGACATACAAAATGTCAGAATGCAAAACTGTGTATGTTTCTTTCCCAATGTTCAGGTGTTCAAGTCTCGTGGAATCCGTATAACCAGATCAGTAGTTGCTCCTTTATTTTATATATTTTAAAACTTACAGAGAAGTTTATTCTTTTTCGAATAAGCCTAGTTGCAAATGTGAAACAAACGTTAAACAATTGCATGTACAAAGTTGATATTTACCAAGAGAAAATACTTAACCGACTTAAAACTAATTCATTTCTATAACCAGAACTGGTTGTCGCTTAAACAACAGCAGCAACATTCAGATCTGCCTAAGGAGGCTCACTAACAGAAGGTATGCTATCGGCAATCAGTTTTTAAAAAATGCAGGCTTTTCTGGTAGATCTGCTTGCGCAGTACAAATTCAAAAAATTGTATTATAATCTTCACTCGACTGATAATGATATAATTATTCTATTTATTATTATTATTATTATTATTATTATTAGTATTAGTAGTAGTAGTAGTAGTAGTTGTTTTTAATATCTTATTAGTCTAATGTATAAATTAAGCTTTATCATAAGTCAATGTCAATACATATACATACTATGTTAAAAACATAGTATGTATATGTATTATACGGAGTTTCACTGAAGCCCTTCGAACTTATACCAGGATGAATAAGGGAGGCAACTGTGCGTAGGTTACATTGCTGTGCGTGGTTCCAGTCATCTGTGGGTGGTTGGTGCGTGTTTTGGATTATATTCCGGCTCACACTATACGGTTCAAGTACCCTCCTTGTCTTTTGAACAGGAAACAATATTTCTAACGCCCCCACCTAAACTCTGAAATGTTTACTATTAATTTTTGTTTATTTATTTATTTTCTTAATAGGAGTAGATAGATTCACCTATCGCCCGGTTCACATTTTTCCCGGTCTTTTGAACAGGAGCAGAGGTTTATCCCTTGCTTTCTGTTTAGGACTGGGTTTTCATCTAAATTCTGCTTCAGCTCAATACTTCTAACGTCTCCGCCTAAACTCTGAAATTTATATTATTATTAGGTTTCTGGTTCCTTCTAAAGTCTTTTCTTTCTCTTTCACTTCCAGGAACACTTAGCATCTTAGTTAACGCCTTTCTTGGGGTGAATTAATTAAAAAATCAAAGAAAAACAAAAAGTAAAGCACTATTTTTATGCTAATGGGTTTTATTATGTGTAGAATAATGTAGAATTATGTGTATAATCGAATAATGACGAAGGATTAATTTTGAATGAAGTTTGCTGGTTAGCTTTCGTAACTTAATGGCCTGATTAATTGATGAGAGTTCAAATCTCGTCGGGAGCTTAATCTTTATTTCTAATTGCTTCGTAGTCAATCACAAAATACTCAGCGTTGAATGTTTTTGCTTTACCACTAAGATATTCCTAAAGATGCTTCACCAAGCAAATTTAGAAACATCACATCCGACTTCCAATCGAAAAGTGTAGTCTAAACGTTCATCTTCTACTATTACAGCGTTTTAGTTTTGCGTGCTTTATCTTCTGAAATAGTTCAAATGTAAAATTAATATAGAAAAATAAGTGAAAAGTTGGCTATTATAAATAGAGAAAAAGGCGTTTTGATTAAGCTCAAGTGAAACATTAACACGAATCATTTAAGACTGATAAATTTTAATAGCTCACCTAACAATTCCTGCATTTTTGCTTCTGTCAGTTTGAGTTAAAATAAAAAAAAATAACATACAAAATTAACCTTTGAAGATATTTTAATTAGAATTGTCAATCTTTATCAGTAGGATATTTTTAAACTTACAGCTTCAAGTACGAAATCTAGATTAGCGTTAAATACAGATTATGATAACATCAAACCGATTCAGTAAGTATCTGACTGCCCATGCTATATCTTTAAAAGAGCCAGATCAAACCAAAAATGGAATATTGTTGCTATATGTGGACTGGAGCTGTCATTTCCTCATTTGCCTGTCTTGATAAGGTTTAAAAGCGTCGACGCGGACTTGTGGGTGATTAAATTTTCCACCCGACAACATCTTTTTTAAAGACGAAATATAGCGAACTGCTTTACTGCTCTATCGTTATTTCCATGGCATGCGTTAGGAGACATTTCATATCGATTAATACTCACTAGTCATATTCACATTTGTGTCACTTATCTGTTTCTTTCACTGAATATTTCACCAGATTGAACTTGTAACTACCAGGTAAACATATATGTGTTAACCACTCCTTTAATCTACCAGGCCATATGTTTCTTAGACACTAGGTCATGTGTGATTGGATTTGGGTCAGGCAACTGGGACAGCCATTTCATTAACTTTATTCTTCTTAAAACATTCTAAGGTGGTTTTTGATGTATGTTTCGGGTTGTCTTGTTGAAAGATAAATCACCTATCTCTTTATATCCTAAGCTGGATAGGAGAGGCTAAGAGTTTTTTCTCATAAGAATGAACTCCCCCGACCACCATCATTAAGCTGTGAGTGATGCAATCCTTGGTTGATTAATGTTCTATAAATTGTTGATGTGTATAAATCTGTTCCAGCGTTCTTCAAATATATCTGGATATCCATTACGCTTGATTTCCCGTGAATTAAAATCTCCCTTGTGATTTTACTCATTCTTCATTCTCCTTAGGTGACCTAGTCTAATAAGCGTAGTAGATACAATACTAATTTCTTTATATTTCTGGGCTATAGACACAATCACGGAACAGCGTCAAACTGCTTGAAATTTTTCTTGTAGCCTTCCTCGGATTGATAAGTCTCAAATTCTTTTTTTCAAGTTCTTGGAGTGCTTTTTGGCTTTCTTAATGATTTTAAAAAATGACTGAATGTTAAATCTGTAAAACAAATTTATATAGGCATTCTTAGGGGATGTGGAGCTTAGCTACATGAAGTTGGTATAAGAATGATCCAAATTTAACTATTATGACCTAATTTAGCGCCAAATATTTTTTCATTGGAGTCGAGTACTTATACAAAAGTTATTATGGCTAAATAAATGGAGATAAAATTATTAATAATATAAATTCGTTCATTAGTAATTCACGTCTTAAGCTGTTTTATTAACACTAATTGAGTAGATAAATGTCATCGAACTAAATTTGGAGTAATTAATCGAAAAAAAAAAATAAGGAAAATAATCTAAGAGCTGAATATTTTTGCGTACAAATGTATGTATTTATGCGTGGCCGAGTGAGTGAACATTCAGTTTCTGACCATGAGACCCGGGTTCTAATGTCACCATGGTCGATTTTTCAGGAAGGTGGCAATCCCAGATCGCGTTGTGAAATGCCGGAAAACCATACCACAGTTTAACCTAAGCCTTGTGGCTGAAATTGGATAGAAGAAACTATTCGAAATCTATCGATGACTCTGCTGGCACGAAGTCACAAGTCATTGTGACCGAAGATTTTAGCGTACTAGCTTTGTTCAAAACCTGATCACACCAGATTATGCAATCTCTCCCAGTAACTGTAACTAAGGACCGCTCAGCGCATTTGCAGTATAAACCACCTGTTGGCTCTGTGAATGTTGAAAAAAGACAAAACGTGCTTGAGCAACGAGGATTAGCTGGCCACCCTAGCAGACAGGCGTAGTCGGAAACTATCAGCCAGCCATAAATATGCATAAGTATAAATTAAGTATAAAGTATAAATTCAAACAGATGCGACTGAACACACACACACAAAAAAAATCACAATTCGGTCACATGACATTTAAATTGAATACATTTAAGTCATTACATTTATATACACACACACACACAGATGCGCACATCTTTAAAATGTAAAGTGCTCTTATGGACGTGTATAAATAATTCCAAGTGAATGTACCCAGAGAAACGCATTCCAATTAAACACTAGGAAATAGTCGAATATACCTTACGTGTAACAACATTATTATCTAGTTCCAGCATACTAAGAGCTTAAGTGAATCTCATTGCATATCTTCCTCAATACATCACTTCCACATGTAAAATATTATACCGCCAAACTCTCTTCGTTATGTACATATTTGTACTCCTGCTAAGCAGGTTGTTTTTATAATCCACTTTCGTGCCTCAAAGCATTAGTCTTCAGCCTTTTAACTGGTCGTCTCTCGAGCACACGAACGAGCATGCGCAAAAGTAGTTCGCCCACACCTGTTTGCGTCGCTACTGCCTATAAAGGTTCAGGCCAGAAAAACATTCACTGCTCTTATTGTTTCTCACTCATCCATAAATCCAACAAGCAAGTGTATATATATATATATATATATATATATATATATATATATATATATAAAAAAGCTTAACTAGTTCGAATATCTTAAAAAAGCGATTGTCACAACAATAATGATGTAGTCTTACAGTAATTAATATTTAGACTAGTTTTTTAATCATATTTTTGTTGCTTTGTATTGCAAAACTTTTTTTTTACATCCTACGATGTTCAAGTAAGCAGCATGGTGGTTTTCTAGGCGTAGCTTAAATGTGGTACAAGCTCAAAAGTATGAAGCACCCAATGATGGTCGAACTCACTATTCAGTCGTAATTGATCTAGTGAAACAAGCTTGCTAACCATTACATCACGCCAAAGTGCCCAGATCAAATGAGTAGCATAGATTGAAAATAAAAAAAATTAATAAAACAACATTTCCAAAGAGAATAAGAGATGCAAGTTCAGATCCCGTCAGGAGCTTATTCTCTTCGTTATGTTACCACTTCGTGTACTTTCAAATTGCTATAAAGCTTTTGGCTAAAGCCAAAAAGTTGATGCCCAGAATAGTGGTTCGATATAATAAAAATAATTTCAAGAATAAATATAAATAGATGAAAAATTATATAAATTAAATATAAAATAAAATATTGTGATCAGAAATGTCCAAATTATTTGATTAAAATTACTTAATATCTGATACATATTTTTCTTGATGTTTTTGTTCAGTGTTTTTGAGTTCAGTCTTTCGAATTTGATCTTGATAAATCAAATCTGACGGAATAAATTAATGAAATTTTAAATATCGAAGACATTTTTAAATTTTTGTCTAGATATAAAATACTTCATTGATCAAAATAAAGGATAATCTGATTGTGCCAAGTCCGCTGAGAATATTGGGTTAGGAAAACCTTCCTATCCCAACATTTTTTCACTTGCAGCGCTTAAACTCCGAAAGTGACAACTCTAACAGTTTCACTGGGATTTAATTCGTAATACAGCACATATTTCATATCTTCCCAAATACACGGTTAAGTTTTATTGTTGATGTTGCAGGTTGTTCTGAAATCATTTTCAACTATCTTCCACAAAAATGTTTTTCATGTCTCGCAAGAAGTGGAATTGTAGACATTGTTCAATTCCTGTGGAATCCATTTTCTCTCTTCTTGAATATTTATATTTTGCAATTGTCTTGAAAGTGTTCAGTAATTGACACGAAGCTTTTTAGCCCATGTCCACAAAGAGTAGAAAGATCATCCAAAAGATCTAGCATGTCCTCACTAGTGATTTTACCCAATATTGTGTGCCCTTTAAATTAATTCCCCTTTTCATGAACTTCACACCAACCATTAACATCACATCCTGCCTCCATCCGACCCGTATCTATGAATCATTCTTCGCTTCTGTTGATATTTTTATGATTTGAGAAGGAACATCGTCCAGTGTCGTACGTGTTATTTGTCTCCAACCATTTTTCTTTTCTTATTTTTTTCTCAGTACAAGATATATGAACGCTGATTACAGAATATTTAAGATCAATTTTCAACTGTGTATCCAGTTTCTACTTTTTGTTTTAAAAAATAGGTTGTCAGGAATATCTGCACACACATAATAATAAAATTAGAAACAATATTCTTATGCAAGTCACACTGTTGGACATTGACAAAATCACTGGCTTCCCAAAAAATTAAATTGTATGTACACTCGACTGTCGAAAGCAGAGCTAAATGCCAGGTGTAAGCAACACATACGCAATTAAGAACATTATGAAAACCTACCAAATATTACGGAGACAATCTGTGAAAAGTGACTGCAATTCAGTGACCATTTCTGGAGAAATAAAAAAGAAATTGTATATCAGCTTATACTATGGTATGCAAATTATGAGAAAAGATGACCAGTAAGAACCTTCATCGATAAACTGACAGACGACACCTGAATCAGAAAGGAAGAACTGGTTAGACATATGAATGAGAGAAATAGTTAGAGAGATAAGTGGTCAGAAGATTTCGTCTGAGGACGACGAGATAGAAAGAATAATGAAATAGTTTAAATAAGAAAATAAAATAAGTAATGTTGGTGATAAGTAGTAATAAAAAGAAATGTTAAATAAAAATCAATAATAAGATGAATAAAATGAAATTTAATAAAAATGATAAGATAAAAGAATTGAAAGTAATAAAAAAGTGTAAAAACTAATAATAAACAGTGCGAAAATAATATGTAATATGTAAAAATAATTCTGGTTCATGCGTTTATTAATATTGATGTTTCTTAGAAACAGCGTAGTTTTTAAATATTCATAAATATCATGGCAACTTCAAAAATATAAATAAATAAATAAAAACGGTAGAGAGTGCGTATGCGTGTTTTTTTAAAAAAAATGGGACAGGTTAGTTTATCATTAAGAAGTCGAAATTGCTAACAACTGCACAATAGGGACATTCTTTATATCACTTAACTGGTGTATCTTTGTTTACAGAAATTTTTCTGTTTTAAATCACTTCATTACTCCAAGATACTTTCAGCTGTAGTGCGAAAAATAAAGAAAAGGATGAACAATAGTAACATCTCCTGTTGCCAAAAGTCGTGTTAGAGGAAATGTTACGTACGTGGCACTCCCACATAATTATTTCTTAGAGGCATTAAGTAGGCGTAATCCAGCACAGGACTGCATGGGGCGTTCAGTGAGGAGCGAACTCACTAGACAGTATTAATAGTTTAATGAACATTACTCTAAGGGAAAGGTGAATCCATGTCTTTTCTTTGAGAGCATTAATGCGAAGAGAATACGTGTAACTTTCTGAACAACTTTTTCTGCAACCGCACCTACACTACGTCGCACCTCACACAAATATTTACTATAATAGATTTTGTATGCGTGTGTCCGTGTGTTTGGTGAAAGTGACATAGAGATTTACCAAGTAGCTACCGCAGACATTCTAAGTACAAGAATACAGACTGCTAAGCGAAGAGAAAGATTGTAATACATCAATTTTCCAACTAGAGTTGGATATCAAAATCATGATGTTTGAAATTCTAAATTTTACTAAAACTCACATCCTGATTACTGAAGTCTGAAGCAAATCGGCGATTATGTCAGTAACCAATTAAGTCATAGATAGATTCAAATAAGATAAGGTAGGCAAAATAAACTTTCTATATATTAAGAAAATCAGAACTAGTAAGGTAATATAGAAAGGAAGACTATAATAAATGTTTACGTAAAGCCAATGTTATGAATAGTTTTATCATTACAAAATGAAGCAGCGGATTACAACTATTGACGGAAATAACCGATGATAAGCTAATAACGGTTAAAAACAAGTAACGAAAGAAAATAAAAGAGAATTATGAAAAGAATCAGGCAGACAGGACGCTGTGCATGTTCGTATTCAGGAACGAGGCTCATTATCATCACTCTCAAGAGGCGATCGTGCAATATCAACAGCCTCTCATACTCTTTGCTTCTATATCCTAATATTGTAGATTGTGGGACGTATTCCAGATGTTTTTGCTCTTTCATCATCACCCACTTTCTCTGTAACCGGAATAACGTCAGTGACGTCATTGACGTCGGTAGGTGGGTTGCTGGCGCTGCAGCGACGGTGGTAGAAGCGTTCATGACGGTGGAAGCAATACCACTTCCAGAAGTTAAGATTCGTGCCAAAACTTTTTCTCCTTGAGCTTTGCCAACAATTTATCATGCCACATTGGATCGTTCCTGACATATAGGGAGTCGGCCTGCGCATAAAAGTATCAATGTACACCACAAAGAACTCGATTATAGAAAGAATAAAAGAAGAATATGTGAGGGAGAAACTTCTCTTTTCTTTTCTTTACACAAGGCGCCATAATTTACATGAAGTGATACTTAGTGGAAGAAAATTTTGTCTTCCATAAAATAATGATTGGTATTTATATTTCTGTACTAATGAATTCTTGGATAAATTTTGATAGGGGAGGTTTTTGAATCATTATACGTCTTTGGTTCAAACTAATTTCATCGTATTTGCTATGTTTTTCATTATGTCTCAGCATTGTACCCTCAAATCTTGCTCGGACGTCTTCTGTGAATTGTGTATTATATTTCCCAAGAATTTGTTCCATATTTAAATCGCAGGAGTAGTGCCCTGTAATATTTGTCTGTGTTATTAGTTATATTACTAGTTGCTATTATTATTATTATTATTATTACAAAAATGAGAGTTTCGTATTTTCGTTTTTTTTAATCATTTCACCCGAAGCAAGACAGTGAAGTTACTAAGATGTAAGGGGTTACTGAGTTCGAGAGAATATGAGGAAAAGAAAACATTAAAAGAGAACATTAAAAGAATAGATTAAGGAGACATAAGATAATGATAGATACTGCATTTAAATTTTTGAAGATCAAACTCGACTGGAAAGCAAGAAGCCGGAAGAAAGTTCCACAAGCGAGAAGTGCGATAGAAGAAACTGTTACCATAGAACTTACGATTACATCTGGCTATTGTAAAATGGTGAAACCTAGGCGCCAATCTTGTACTACGCTTAAATTCATAAAGTTTAGGTACTAAAGCAGAAAACTCATCAGAACAGTTACCGTGAAAATACTTATAGAAAAGGCAATAGGAAGATACGTTACGGCGGTGGGAAAGTGACCGAAGCAAAGATCCCAGGTCAGGACCAATAACACTGCATACACACCTTATTGTGCTTTTTTGTGTAATAAATCTACAATATGAGTGACTTGGTTGTTAGGAATCAGAAACTTAACAGCGAAGTAAACTTGTGAGAAACAGGGCAATTTGGGGGGTAGATTTCTATGGCCATTTGGTAAGTATCAGTCATGTCTCATTTTCGTGTGACACGCGACACAAATAAAGCCTGCCAGTGGAGCTGCATTCCAGGCAGTACCTGTCCATTACACTGACAGACTAGAGACTGGGGAATATTTTGATGCTTGTGGTAAAAGTTAGAGGGACGATTTTATGCTTGTAAAACACACATTAAATCTAATCTTGTATCATATTCTGTAATACATCTCAAAATAACCATCAATATTATCTTTTTATCGATTTATTTTAACAATTCTTTATTCTCAACAAAAATATTATAATGAATGAAAAGTTAATCTCCTGAGCTAAAAGGTCATGTCCATTATTTTTCTATTTGCATACACTTACGAACATATGTGATAGATAGATAGATAGATAGATAGATAGATATGTAATGCACCAATTCCATTTTAGCAAAATACATTATAAAGGAAAGCGATTTTTTCAGAAATTGATAATAAAGAAAAAAATGAAAACGTTTTCTTTCCTTACAGGCTGTAAACATGAAGAAGTCTGAAGAATGGATCAGCCGAAAATTTGTGTTAAAAATCCATCACAACGAATATCTTATAAAACAGAAGATGTGTGTGTGTGTGTGTGTGTGTGTGTGTGTATACTATTTATGCACGTCCACATTTCTCGATCGATTTTGTTGAAATTGTACACACATTCACTAAATTAGGTGAAGATTAACTTTTCAATCTCCAGGCTCCTCTGGTTTGGCAGAAAAATTGATAAAACTGAAGGTTGGTACAAATTTTTGCAAAAACCAAGGCAAAGTTACATGTGAACAAAATTTTTACTGGATGTGCTGATGTTCTTTGCGCTTAATGCAACACATAGCTCATGTTACGAGATTTATGTAGAGTTCTTGATAGTTTTCATGCGACATTGTCTTCACACAAAAAATTGCAAAAAAATGTAAACAAATCGGGTTTTTCGTACTACTTAAAATAAAAACCTGAATAACTTAATTATTTTATATCCGATTTTCTTCAAACATGTCGCAAAAAATTGCCATCATGCAAGAAATAAGATAATGTGGTTTTAGTCCTGCTCGCTTCCCCGCGTATAACGGAAAACTGTTCAAAATACCCGTTTTTTGGTCGTAACTCCTTGGTTTTTCATTCGATGCTTTCCAAATTTGCCATGTAAATGACATATGATACACAAGTTGTCTTGCGTGAATGTTTGGTTTAGATTATTTCTGTTAAGTGGACGAAATCCATGACAAACTAGGTCCAGAATCGGCTTTTGCCATTTAGCCAATAGTTTCTTCATATGATTCCATCTTAAATTCGAAACAACATTTGATGCAAAAATTATTTGAGAAGGATTATTGAGGCATTAAAAGGGAAAAATTCCCTAAGAACCACTTGTCGACTCCAGATTTACAGTAAATGTGGGAAGAAGGGGGCGTTCATGCGTTTGCACTTACAGTTGAATCAAGCTCTGACGCTTCATCTATGTTTTTGTTTTATTATTAGAGTTGTGAACAATACCATACTATTTGAAAGTTATCACGGCCATAAGAAATTTACTGAATATCTAAAACATTGAAGTAATTTAACCCCGAGTAACAAACACACAATAAGGTTTTATCGATGGAATTCCTTTATTAAGAATAATCAAACACTTGCGAAGGACATAACGCAAAAAAAAAAAGTGGGCAGCTTAGTATAACAACGGATGATGCATGCAAGCGGGGACGCAGACATTTCTAGACAGGGGGTACGGGTATACAGGGGGTGCGGTTATACAATTGCAGCTATGTACACCCGGACAACAAAGGATACCTAGGCTAATATATATAAAAAAACAGAAGATGTCTGTGTGTAGGCATGTTCGTTATACATTTCCATATTTTTCAACCGATCTCGCTCAAATTTGATACAGTGATAGCTTATGCTCTAAAAGCAGTCAAGACAAACTTTATTTTTTTCCAGACCCCGGCGTATAACGAAAAACGGCAAAAAACTGTTTAGAAAACCAGTTTTATTTGCCCATAACTCTCTGATCTTTCAAGCCATTTTCTTCAAATTTGACACAATGATTACTCATGACACAACAATTGTTTTGATTAATTTTCTTAAGGTCAATTGCGCCAATCGCGAAAAATCCGCGAATAACTGCATAAAATTATTTTTTTGCCAATAACCTCCGCAGTTTCCAACCGATTCACTCCAAATTTTACACGAACATACCTTATGCTTCAAGGAATGTTTCGAACTAATTTTGTATCAAGTTAATTCGCTTTGAATTTGCGGTTTATTTGATTAAACTTATTAAACTTCTTCTATTTGATGAAACTGATTAAACTTTACTTCGCTCCGATTTTGGCAAGAATATTACCCATGCTTAAGGGATTGCTTTAAACTAATGTTTTTTCAAGTTTATTCGCTTTAAATTTGCTATTTATTTGATTAAACTGATTTAACTTCTGCCATTTAATTAAACTGATTAAACTTTACTCCGCCCATGGTGTGATAACACGGGGTGAACTGCGAGTATGACTTTTGACATGTGCCCCATTTCAGCGTCATTTTTGTGTAAACTACTTCTTTAACCACGTCCTTAGTGTTCACTCACTTCCTCTCCTCCTTATTACCGCCGACAATCATAATGCCTCCTTCTCACCACCATATTCCTTAATACATTTTGCGCATTGTCTGATAATAAGGGGATAACTGCAAACACAAGCTTTGACCTGTGCTTGTAAACACTAATAATGCTCCCTTTCAGCCCCTTAATTCGTGTGAACGTCTGTTATACCACGCCCTTAGTGTTTACTCACTTACTCCCTCTATGCTCATGGCCTGGCAATAAGGGGTAAACTGCGAACATGAACTTTGACCTGTTCGTGTGAACATTACTAATTACCCAATCAATTTTTTGACAGAATTTCATTAGTTCAGACCCTTCTATATACTCAAGTACCATCATACAACAGATGAACACGAATAAAGGTCGGATAAACTGTTGATGGACATCCAGGCATCAAGTTTGATCAATGGCTTGGCAAAGTATATACAGTCCGCCCCAGCCAACAGGCGTGCTTCTTTTTTGACGCAGGATTCAATTTCTAAACAGAGCGCTTATTGATATCAAAGATAGGAGGATTGTTTCTATGAGCGAAAATTCATTGCAAACTTACGGCCTGCCCCAAGTTCACCGAATGAGTTCAAATATTCTTCCAACAGGGGCATAATTCAGGAAACTTCCCACGACGTTCACGCTCTCGAAAGGTATGTCAGAGAAAACGAGCCAAAATTGCTTAAAGACCAGCAGTTGGTTTACAATAGCATTTTCGACTCCGTTCGCCTTCGGAAAGGTGGTTTCTTCTTCTTGGATGCACCTGGAGGGATATGTAAAACATTCATAACGAAGCTCCTCCTAGCAAAAGTACGGCAAAAGAACGGATCGCCTTGGTTGTGGCATCCTCTGGAATTGCTGCAACCCATCTGCCCGGTGGTAGGACAGCGCACTCCGCTTTTAAGCTGCCAATTAATTTGACTTCGTCTGATTCAGCGACTTGCAACATTAGCAAAGGTTTGGATAAAGCTGACGCCCTGAAAAGATGTGAGCTCATTGTGTGGGATGAGTGCACGATGGCCCATAAAGAAGCTCTCGAGGTCCTGGATAGGACTTTGCGGAGCATATGGGATTGTCAACATCCAATGGGAGGAGTACCTGCCCTTCTGTCAAGGGATTTCAGGTAAACTCTCCCCGTTGTTCCCAAACGTACAAGGGTGGACGCTATGAAAGCATGCATTAAGTCATCACCTCTGTGGCAACAGGTGAAAATTTTGCCCTTTAAAACCAACATGAGAGCTGAACTGTTCGGGGACCAAATGTGAGCGCAATTTTCAAAGAACTTTCTAGAAGTCGGTGACGCCAACGTACCATTGGATGAAGCTGGAGAGATCTCAATTTCACAAATATGCTCTGTTGTAAATAATGTTCACGACCTGCTGTCTTTCCAGATCTAGCTAACACTTTTGGAAACCCCAGTTGGTTGTGCGAGAGGGCAATATTTGGAACATCAGTGTTGCCAAAATCAATGAAGAACTGCTGAAATGCCTGCTAGAAGCCAATCGACACCGTTGCCGATCCACAAGAGGTGGTTCACTATCCACTAGAGTTTCTAAACTCTTTGACCCCCACCAGAAAATACCGTCCCATGCATTACACTTCACAATCGGAGCCCCAGTAATGTTACTGAGGAACCTGGAACCGCCAAGGCTTTACAATTGAACCTGCCTTGTGCTTAAGTAACTGCTTCCACATGTTATTGAGCAATATTCTCACAGGATATGATACGGGTGTATACCTCCCACTCCATCAGGTGCGGAAATCCACTTTACTCTGAGCAGATTTCAATCTCCACTAAGACTTTGCTTCGCGATGTTAATCAACAAGTCTCAAGGACAAACGTTCTCCACACCAGGTCTATATTTTGGTGAGCCATGCTTCACCCATGGACAGCTATATGTTGGTTCTTCTAGAGTGAGAAGCAAAACGAATTTATTCGCTTTCACTTCAATCCGAAAAAAAATATTGTCTACAGAGAGTTGTTGTATGTTCTTTACATGTCCGCCTGTAGTCAAAAAATATGTAACACTTCAGTTCTTCCGGTTTGCACCTGTTTCCATACATGATTTAGGTGAGTGATGCACTTCACGTATTTTTGCCTTTTTTTTTTTTTTTTAAACTCTTACTGAATGTGTATTACTCTTTTTCCGGCATTAGATTCCGCGACCATTTGACTGGAAGCCATTGCCATGTCTCCGGTATACTACCGTCTTTTGCTGTGCATAAACGAGAAAAAAAACTTTTTAGGGCTACCACTTCTAAATTGTAACATTCTAAGGGAACGTATTCCAACCCTTTTTAGGGCTACCACTATTTGATTGTTACATTCCCAGGGAACGTATTGTAGCCCTTTTTAGGGTTACCACAATTTGATTGTTAAACTCTCAGAGAACGCTGTCAAGCACTTCTTAGAGCGAAGACAATTAAATTTTTAGACTGTCAGTGAACAGCCCTTTTCAGGGATTCTCCTTAAACTGTCACTTCTTACAAACATCGCTGTGATTAAGACCACGAGCAACGCCGGATATCTCTGCTAGTATCCAATAGTTCCAATCACAATTTGAATTGGATTGAAGGAATTGGTAATGGAACAAACTTGAAATATGAAGTTTGATGAAACCTTGCACTATATGGTATAAAATGGCGTCCATGTATTTGTTATTTTGAGTTTGTGGCGCATTGGCTAATGCACACTTAATTGAAGATGGCGGATCGACTTAACGGTTCCTTATTGCAAAGGCATATCTACAACGGCTGTAGTTTTCCTTAATTTAATAACCGCATGAGAAAAAGACGTGAAATCTAATACATTCACTATCCTGCTGGTGTATAACTAATCGCTTCAGAGTTGTATGATGATGCCAAGATCCAGAATGTTCAAAGTCGAACAAAAAAACGGTGTCAGGGGTTAAGCAACAACTACAATCTTCAGCTATTGCTTTAGGAATTGCTTTAATTGGAGAATATTTGCGTTTGTAGTTCAGATATCGTATATCATTTTTGAAGTCTACGATTGTCTGCTCACTCACATGCACACACACACACACACACACACGCATACATACGCGCACACACATCCAGTCTGATAGAATTTTTTTTCACTTTAAACTCTACTTTTAGTGGATACTCATATTTGAGTAGACGCTCCATTTACTTATTAAATAGTATATTTATTTTCTTCTACCCGCCCGAAAGAGCACATATTTTTCTTTAATGAGATTTCACGAATATTTAGGCCGGTAGACGAAAATAAATAAATATACTGTTTAATAAATAAATGGAGCATCTACTCAAATATGCGCAACACTAAAAATAACGTTTAAAATGATAATATATATATATATATATATATATATTTATTTATTTCAATCACAAAATCAGCACTGACCGGCTACACCGTTCCGAAAAGATTCCAAGCGGGCTTAACATGTATTCAATATGATAAAATTATAGAGGAATGTAAAAATGCATTAAACAATAAGAAACAATGTCGTTTACCTGCAACTCAAGTTTCATTTCCGTATCATCACGTTAAGCTTGCTGAGTCCTAAAATAACATGGCATATTAAAGTTGCATTGGCCAAATGCTAGTTTTAAATTGGCATATTATATAGATTTCCCTGCTTTGCCTTCATTTTCAAAATTGCCTGTTGTCTTGAGTCAATTCAGAATAAACTTTACAAAACCCATGGAACAGTTAAAATCTTCTGTAATGTTTTTTGTTCAACGAACCATAAAATGCATGTATCCCACTTCTTTCTTCTATAGATAATTCTTTCTTTAGGCATGTTTTTGTATTTTTTCAGAAGATGAGAAAGTCTAGGCGTTGAGCACTTTACTGTGTAGATACGTCTTTTGGTCTTTCATTCTTTTTCTTTCATTGTTTGGGATTTTTTCTGGTCGAAGGTGTTAAGTCCTCTGCCAAGTTGTCCGTTGGCCCCTCCAACTGTTAACTTACAATTTTTTATGTAAAATTGTTAGAGAAAATAAAATTCATATCACTGAATTATTATTATTTAAACTGAAAATAAAATCATTTTATTATTACATTTATTAGAATTTTAACTGTTTTTTAGTGATGTGAAATGAGAAAGTTTGTTCGGAATAAATGTAGTGTTATGGTGAAAGAAACAAAAGAATGCTTACGTTGTTGAATGTAGCTAAATTAAAATTTGAATAGAGAAGATCAGAACCTTCCTTTTTTCCAGTTTTGATTTTGTGTCATATATTTCTATGGTATTTTTGTAAAAGTATCAATGACAGTAAATACAAACAGTTTGTTCAAATGCTTGTGAGCAGAAATTTCTAGAAATTCCTGATTATTAGTATTTGAAAAAGTACAAAGTCTCTTTGTTATGGTCTAAGAGTAAAGGGACTGTTTAAGATTTTGAACATGGTGGATCCAAATTAATTTACCAGTTTGTCAGTGCTTTCGAATAACTGTGTGAATTTTGTTTTCCAATTACCTTGTTTGATTATGATCAAGAAGGAAGTGATAATTTTTTTTTTCATTTAACAATTTAATTCTATTAAATGTTCTTTTCAGAGATTTAATCTTCTGAACCATAAAACCTGACTAACTGCATGCACTGTTGATTACACCAACACTAGCTTCTTGCATAATATCGCTATTTCTAACTCTTAAGACCAAACGAATAAGAAGCAAAATATCTGTTTAAAGGTTTATGGCAAATGATGTTTTTATACAAAAGGATATTGAATATTTACTAGTGCGACCCACTTACCAGATTTTGGTGGGGAAGATCTTCTTAGTCAAGCCGAGAACTTATATATATGTATATATATATATATATACATATATATATATATATATATATATATATTAGTGATTAAATTGCACATTTTTCTGATCTTACATGCAGGAAGAGGAAGTTTAATTTTTGTTTTTGTTAAGTGTGTTTTTTAGTAAATTTAGGTATTCGTTTACGGGAACATTTGTATATAAAGATTTTATATCTAAACTGGTTATATATTTGTTTTTTTATGTTTGTTTTTTAAATTATTTCTACGTATTCCTGGTATCATGGATCTCATTGGGATATATGGTTTATGTATTTTTTGTTACTAATCAATGTTTTTTCATTCGATAATATATATATATATATATATATATATATATATATATATATATATATATATATATATATATATATTGTATAATAGATAGATAGATAGATAGATAGATAGATAGACAGACAGACAGACAGATAGAATAGGATATGTTTCTATTGAAAGAATCTTCCGCTCGTTAGCATGGAATATGAAGCTATTTGTATGCGTATAATCCCTAGGTTGCGGTGGAAATGCGATAATCAGTTGCATCATTAAGGACAGGTGATGCTTTTTCATTTTTTTACTGGTGTGGCTGACACTTTTTCTTTCCATCATTTCTCAGTTATTCTCTTCAAATTACATAATAACACTCTTTCTCTCTTGACAATGTCTGCTTCACTTGAGTTTCGATAAGAAGAAAACTTTTTTATGTGATGGAAGTGGCTCGATATCTTGTTGCAAGAACTTGACAACAAATATTCTAAGCTAACATATTATGAACAAGATTTGCTGAAACTTTATTGTTTTGTTATACAGGGAAATTTTCTTCTTACATTTTCCGCCATTCTTTTTACTACCGCCTTATACCTGTTAGGATTTTCATGTCAGATTTTATTATGCAAGTCTATGTTTTTACAATAAAATTGAGATTAAACAACCCATGTTGGTAAAGTTTTCAAGTTTTAATTATATCTATATAAGTACCTCCACTAATTTGCTGAGAAAAGAGAATGCCATAATGAAAAAAGGGCCGCAAACTTGATAGAAAATAAGTTTTATCGTCAAAAATTTTTATGTAATTATTAAGAGGAAATAACAAATTATTTTTTTTATTATTTTCTTAAATGTTTTAATCCTTTCTAGCACGTTCGAAATTTTGGTTAAAAATCTTGTTTTTCTTGCGTCAGTGGTGGTGGGGGTATCAAAGATTAGTATAGTAATTTTTTGCGGTAAAAACACATTGATTTGGAAATTCTCGCAAAAATCAAATCATTGTTGGATTTAATAAAATTTTCAGGACTTATTCACAAATGAATTAAATTATTTTATTTTTAGAAAATCGTGGTAAAAATAATTTTTTACATCTGTTACCCCTCTCCCCCATTTACTTAATTTTATGAAATTTCGAGAAATTAAAATTTCACCACTTTCATATTTATATTAGTTAAAAGCAGGACTCCCTGGAGAATTTAAATCATCAATTTGTTTTGGTAAAACAGAAATACCATTTACGGATATCTGCTTATAATCGTAAAATAAAAAATGCAATAAAACTATGACATTATTCAATTATAAAAAGTTTTTTTTTTTATAAATAATATTTAGTAATTGCACTATTGTCACAAAGAATTTGTTTTTCGTTGAATAATGAATTTTTACAGGAATTGTTTTATTTTGTTTTTAAATTTTAATTAGAATAATTTAAGTTTTATTAATTTCACGCTCTTAGATGATATTATTATTAAGTAAAAACTATATTCACTCATCATAAATGGAAAAGCTTAGTACAAATAATCAAACACTAATATTTTAAAAAGAATTTTGAATTTTTTTTGTATGTGTATAAACGTGCCGATCTTTACAGATATTGAAACATGACATTATCAGAAAATAAGAGCAGTAACTATAGTAAGGCCACAATATCTAAAATTCAATAAAACATTAGATTACGGAAAATATTTTCCTAAATTTTTAAGTTTACTGAGTACTTAAAATTATATATAAAAGTCGTTTACGTCATATTGTTTAATTTAATTCTTTGTTTACGCATGAAGCCCGGTAGAACAAAATTAGATCTGTAATCAAGCTGTCAACACCCGAACAGCTTAAATAAACAGCTACCACTGTGTTACAAAATGCACTTCTGCGATATTTTAAACTCAAAGTAAAGTAGTTTGTTTCAAATCAGATTAATTATACTTTAAATAAGGTAATATTCTTCAAATAAAGTTTCAGAAAATTATATTTTTTAGGAATTCTTTTAGTAAAGAGAATTATATTGCAATGAAAGACGACTACAAAAAGGGCGCTAATCAGCTATTTTAGCAAAAACAACAACAACAACAAAATTCCTTCCAATCAATTTAAATTCGTTTTTGAAATACAGCAAAGTATTTTAGTTATTGAAAATATTCAATTTAATATATTTGTTTGAAATTAAAACTAAAATAAAAGCTTCAAGAAAGATTTTTCATTTTTAAAAAATTCATTTTAAACCTTAGGTATCACGTTTTCTGTGGAGTTTCCGTTCACAATTCTTATTAAAAAAATATTGATAACTTGTTTTTGTGGCTGTTAGTTTTTAATATGCAAACACATTAGAGCATTAATTTTTATTCTAAAAATTCATTTAAAATATATAGGCCATAGAAACAAATTTAACAAAATATCAACTGAAATTGTTATTTTATTATTTTACATGTTAATAGGAGACCTTCATCAGTTTTTTGACCATTGATTTTATTAATTTTTCTATTGTTTCGATTACAAAAGATTTGATTGCTTCCCAGATAATTTATTTACCTGAATATTGTTGCTCAATCTCATATGCACCTCAATTAATGATGGTACAACATATCTGAAGATGTTGGTGGCAGTCCAATTAATTTGGTATCTTTGAAACAATTTGTGCTAAGGCGGACAATAGTCAACTTTGCAGAATATGAAGGAGAATTTTCATGCATGATTATATTCTTCAACATAAAGCTTATTGGTTGTGACTTGTATGTATCAATAGCAAAAGCACTGTCCAAGAATTTGCATTATTCTCTGATACATTATCAACTTTGAAAGGACTTATACATTTACTGTCTACAATATTAGCCTAAAAACAATTACTCTATTTCTCAGGATCTTTTCAAAGTCGTGAAGGCTGACTATTTCTGTGAAGGAACCAAACTGTTAGCAAACACGTTACAGATCGCAATTGCAATTTCAACTGTAAGATGAAACCTTGCCGCCAATCTTGTACTACGCTTAAATTCATAAAGTTTAGGTACTAAAGGAGAAAGCTCATCAGAACAGTTATCGTGAAAATACTTATAGAAAAGGCAATAGGAAGATACGTTACGGCGGTGGGAAAGTGACTAAAGCAGAGATGCCAGGTCAGGACCAATAACATTGTATACAAACCTTATTGTGTTTCTTTGTTTAATAAATCTACAATATAAGTTGCTTGGTTGTTAGGAATCAGAAACTTAACAGAGAAGTGAACTTGTGAGAAACAGAGCAATTTCGGTTATAGATTTCTATAGCAAGGATCAGTCATGTCTTGTTTTCGTGCAACACACGACACAAATGAAGCGTGTCGGTGGATCTGTTTTCCAGACAGTACCTGTCCATTACACTGACAGACTAGAGACTGGGGAATATTTTGATGCTTGTGGTAAAAGTCAGAGGGATGAGGCAGTCTTTGCCTTTACTCTCCCTTATGCGTGTAAAAACGCACATTAAATCTGATCATGTATTACGTTCTGTAATACATTCTAAAATAACCATCAATATTATCATTTTATCGATTTATTTTAGCAGTTCTTTATTTTTAACAAAAATATTAGATTGAATGAAAAGTGAAAGCTCATTAGAACAATAACCATGAAAATATTTATAGAAAAGACATAGGAGCGTTATGTTACGGCGGTAGGAAAGTGACTGGAATCAAGATGCCAGTTAGGACCAATAACATTGCATATTCTTCTTTATATTTTGTCAAGAGTCCTTAAATATATAGCAGAAATACCAGACCATATGTGATAGCAACACTCAATGCATGGACGAATGGTAGACAGTGAACCGACGTTAGTAGTAGCAGATATATCAATTTATTCAATATAATCTTTCCACTTCATGCCAACGGAAAACATTAACCGGAGAAAATGCAAGGTGTCAATCTCCTAGGGGTTAGCATCAGCCATGCTTATAGAAGGAACAAAAGGTCCTTTCAGACGATTAAAACAGAGTACTTTCGTTTTGGAAGCCTTAAAATTAACATGCCATTTCTTGCTCCATTTAACAACAGATCGTAAGTCATTTTTTAAATCAGCTGCCAATTTGACCTTATCGAACAGGTCAATCTTACCATTAAGACAGGAGTAAATAATTGTGTCACCAGCATAGATACCGAGTTGAGCCCTGTAAGACATTCGCATTAATGCAAAAAGATCTAGAAGAATGTTCGTTCAAGATAACTTTTATTTTTTGATTTGATAAGAAATATTGAACCAGATAAAACAATTCGATCAGAAATACCGTAAGTTTTCAACTCATGAAGAAGCCCAGCGTGCCAAACCTTTTCAAATGTCTTCGAAATATTCAAAGTAACAGCCCACAGTTCACGAGAAAAAAAAGGGATGTAAGTTTGAGTCTCACTCGAGTTTTATTTTTTATTTTTAATACGCGCTTTTTTTTAATGTCTATAGAAAGAGAAGTTGCGATAAAAAGCAACTGAAATTAATACGAACGAAAATAATTGAAAACCACGATTGAGTACAAGTCCCGCAACCCATTTGGACAATTGGGGTACCAGACGTGGGTTTGTCTAGGTTCTCCTATATGGTTCTCAACCAAGGCTTTAGCTTTCTTTGCTATTTTAAACTATAGCTACGAGAAGAACATATGGATTCACACCTTTCTGAAGGGTAATTGTGCGAAATCGAACGTGACGTGAATGCAGATCCAATTTTCCAAGTCGATATCAACTACGCTACGTGCACAGAAATTTGAAAATACTTGATCTAGTAATAAATTCAAAATAACATACAATTCCGAAAAGAATGAACAAATACTGATTTGGTAATTACAGCAATAACATGCAAACTGTGAATTTATAGCTGGTAAAGTAGAAGTTTCACGGACAATCCTAATGTTTAGAGGAATTGATATTTCTTTATTATTTTGAAACAAGAACTGGACCTTTTTGATTCTGGTCTCAGTAAAAAAAAAAACTGTTAGACACCTCTGGTCTCCAGGCTAATGCTCAATCGCTTATTTATATCTGTTAATGCAACGAAGCAAGAAATTTCATCTGATTGCCAAGGCATGAGTATCATTAAGACTTAAATATTAACTGTGAATTCATGCGGAAGGAAGATCGGTGGTGATAATGAATTTGATATGAAACGGATGCGCTGTTTGAAACGGACAGTATATGATACACACACACACACACACACACACACGCGCACACACACACACACACATACTATCTTCAGTGTTGGACCGGCGTCTAAGCTGGATACTCGCGCACAAACTAATCTGTTAAATCTCAACAGGTGTATTATCCTTGCTCATGCTAAAATCTAACATGACAGAAAGATGATGAAAAATCAGAAAAAGAAATCAATCCTAGTCCCAATACAACTTAAATGTTTGCCATGTCCATTAAAAAGAAAGAGGAAAAAGATACGAAGTATATTTTTCCCTTTCGAGTTGCTGATTCCCACAGTGTCAAAGTAAGAGTTAATTTCATTTTGGTTCCTGATTGGTAGATTTGAGTTGGCGATTAATACTATTTATTTTTTCACCTTAGATATTTTCTTGGAAATTCAAAGAATCAGCATACCTGTTAAAGTCTGATAACCTCCTCAGTAAGCCAAGCATTGAATTGAGCATTATATAGTAAACTTTGTTTAGAAAAGAACAGTCTACGTCAGATTTTATGCAAGTCAATGTTTTCGCAATAAAATTAGTTTTAAACAACCGATGTTAGTAAGATATTCAGGATATAATTATATTCATATGAACGATATATCGCATGAGTTTTAGTTTTTAATATCTGTTCTTATGAAAAATATTGATAATACTTTGTTTTGGTGGTCTCGTGTTTTAATATACAAAATCTGACATAAGTGTTAAACTATAAATAAACACAAATTATATGCACCATAGAAACATATTTGATTAACGCAATATTCTATATAACTGAATAAGTTATTTTATTATTTTACGTGTTAATATGAGCGCTTGATATTAAATAGCATTCATCAATTTTTCACCCGCAAATTTTATTATTTTTTCGATTGTTCCGATTTAGCATTACTTGCAATATATTTTATTTTGTTTCCTAGACTGTCTTTACTTGACTATTACTACTGGTTCTCACATACTCATTTTTAACGATAGACCACGGTTTTTACACCTGGAGAACCTGGAAGATATTTCATTTATTCAGTTTCTTTAAAACCTTTTTGACAAGGTGTGCAATATGAAGAATATGCACAAATAATTCTCTACATCATTCTTGTTGACATTTAAAATAATTTTTTAAATATATCTTGTTGCCATTAAAAATAATTCTCTACGTTTATCTTGATATCATTTACAATAATTCTCTATATCTATTTTTATACAGTTTACAATAATTTTTTACATTTATCTTGTTGCCATTAACAATAATTCTCTACATTGATCTAATTGCCATTTAAGAAATTCTCTACATTTATCTTGTTGCCATTTAAAATAATTCTCTACATTAATCTTGATACTATTTACAATAATTCTCTATATTTATTTTGATACAATTTACAATAATTCTTTACAATTATTTTGTTGCCTATTTAAAATAATTCTTTACATTTATAGCGTTGCCATTTACAATAATTCTCTACATTTATCTTGATACAATTTACAATAATTCTCTACATTTATCTTGTTGCCATTTACAATAATTCTCTACATTAATCATGATACCATTTACAATAATTCTCTATATTTATTTTGATACACTTTACAATAATTCTTTACATTTATCGCATTTCCATTTAAAATATTTCTTTACATTTATCTTGTTGCCATTTAAAATAATTCTCTATATTTATTTTGACACAATTTACAATAATTCTTTACATTTTGTCTTTTTCCATTTACAGTAATTCTCTACACTTATCTTGACTCTTCCTTTTTTTCTATCATTATCAATTTTGAAAGTCCCTGTTATTTTACTACCTACACTACTGATTACATTACTCCACCTTCCCCAGTTCCTAAGTCGTATAGATTGATGATTTCCATGAAGAAACAAACCTATAGACGATGTATTAGGTCAATCTAGTATAGCTCTACATTCATCACTAAAATTACTGTTGAGCAACCAGATTTTATCTATTTCTTTCTCCAACTTACGTGATTATATTTCTGATTTTTACGAAAATTTTGTTAGTTTGTTTATGTGCTGTCAATTACAATGTGTAAATTACCACTTTCTTCAATTATCTTCTTATTAATCAATCAACTTCTTTTAATTAATTACTCTTACTTTTTCTCAGATCTCTTTTTGTGTCATTATTAAAGTAAGTTTTTATTGTCCTTGATAATATATTTTATTCCTTTTTGTTCACAACTGTGTTCCTATCACACAATAATTTCACTATATCTTATTTCTCTTTTCAGGTTGTATCTTTCATATACTCCCAGTAAATATCAATAACTATACTATTATATACATTTATTTACAATATGATGAACAACCCCCGAGATGCTTAATAAAATCTTACACCACACGTAAAAATATAAATTGAAATTCACATGGTATATTTAGTATATAAATATCAATATATCCTGAATCTCTACGAAAATAGATTGTTTCATCCCAATATTATTATGAAACCATTTGATTGCACAATAAAATCCGACACATTCTAAATGCTACCATCTGATTATCCTGGTGTATATAAGTGTTGGTTAAGTGTAACTATGACACATACTTGCTGTGAGTTCGGTCCCTATGTCAGAGAGTGAAATCTTTATACTCTGATTTAGTGAAACAAGTAGAATCGCAAGGACGAAATAAGCGAGAAAAATTAACTAATTATCTCCCCTAGCATGGGAAAGGAAATGCGAACACATTATCTCGTGGATTGAAGAAAGGGTTTAGTTTGACATTCTGAGAACGTTGATAAATGCGACAGTCAACAACCGAAAAGTCATAGCTATAACCACCAGGATGAGGACAGTTCAAATAAATTAGTGTCTTGGATATTTCTCAATAAGAAAAAAAAGTTTTTTCTAATAGTGCTTAAATTACTATTTTCCTTATGCTTAGTTTATGCTGATATTAAAAATTGCCAGATTTTAAAATTATTTAAAAGATTCGACAGATGTTCCTGATACTGTATGTCAGTGTAAAGCATCAATTTTAAACTTGGTCTATCGAAAGCATTTAACATGATCCGATCAAGTTATTGAGGAATACGTGCGATTATATGTTTCTGACCATAGATATGTATCAAAGAATGACTAGCTAGCGATGTCATACAGCCAGAAGAACAGAATGTGGGTAATACCGGGTAGGCGTTAGCAGAAATATGAGCTTTAGCTTTAACTCCAAGACTGCTTGTGCGGTCGGTCGTAATATTTTTAATAATTTTATTTTTTTGTATGTTAAATAAAATATGTGAAACACGGAGATAGAATTTAAATGCTGAAGATACTTTGTAGCATTTGCAATATCAATTATTCTTGAGCAATTTTGCCTCTGAGGTTAACTGAACGCTCTTTTATGTTTGGTACGATGGCGGCGTTGTACGATGACGATATTTTCATTATTATATGTGTTTTTCTTTTGAAATGTGGGAGAGAAAGCACAGTTTAAAATTTACTTATCATAAATAAATAGATATTTTTGATAGTGGAATAGAATTTAAGTTTGCTGCAATTTTTAATATTTAAAAAAGAAATCTTTTTCTATATTATAAAACTGATCGATGCATCAAGAAATAAATATTTTTCCAACTCAGTTATCTAATTAAAGAATTTGTATTTGGTTATGAGTTTCTTTGTAGCCTTTCAATTTATATCAATAAAATCTAATAACATAGAATAGACTTTGCACTCAACGTACTTCAGAGAAGCCAAGTGTAAGGTTGATCAAACAGCTGACTGCCAAGTGCAGATCCACGTATTATGGGCCTCACCATAGATCATGCATGAAAAGACTTTGAACTCAGTGTACTTCAGAGAAGCCAACTACAAGATGTTCTAACTTGGCCACAAAGTATATATCCACGTAATCATTCCAAACTATGCATTCTATGCACCTGATATATAGCAAAGCATTTTATAGGTAAATATACAAACAACAAATCGAGATGCACCAAGTCTCTCTCTCAGACATTGCACTCGAGAATGTACGATTCGTGTTTGGATGTGGGCTTGGAGCTCTACGCATACACTGGCCAACTGTAATTGACGAAGCCCAGAGTTGAATAAAATGACATGGTACGCATGAGAGATTAAGTCTCGTGTTTTCATTAGCTGGCATAGTGATACGTCATTACATTGTTTTAACAATTGTCATATGTGAATTTGAATATTTAGTGTTACTTTCTGTAGAGTGTAGAAACTCTGTAAAATGTTCATGCGTATTTAAAGAGAGAAGTTGTAATATGATTAATGAATGCAGCATTAGTTTAAATAACATTTTAATTCTTGCTTATATTTCAGCATTTATTTAGTTACGTTAAGGGGTAGTTTATATGGATAGGAGGGGGACATAACTGTTCTCTAGACTTGAACAGGTTAAGATTGTAGTGATCTGGAAAACAGGGCAGTGGTTTGCGGGCAGAAGTTGTTTGAGTGGAACTTAGATTTCACCGATGGAATACGGAGGGAGTGTAGGTGGTTTGCTACTAAGTAAGTGGCATGGCGGTTCCTAGCCGTGAAGGTTAGACCTGGTGGAACCAAGGAATGTAGTTCTTCTGGGCACTTTCCTTGGTAGTAGGGATAGAGCAGTGAGAGACTCGCCACATCCCATCTCTGAGAGGGATGTGGAGGGTGGAAAATAATTCTTCTCCAACAAGGACTCGGAGATGCTTTTGAACTCTGTCAAGACTAGAAAGTGAGGACTGGGAAACTCCTGACCCAATATAGCAACAGTAAACCATCTTCTGCCTGATCTGGCTCTTATGAAGTTAGAGAACAGCATGATGAGTCAGGTATTTAGCAGAACGGTTCAGGGAGCCGATCACTTCACTGTATCATTAGCGATAGATTTATTTTTTTGTTGATAACTATTTAAAAGTATACGTAATCATAAACTTTCTCAAATGAATTCAAAATCAATATCCCCAATAATGCAAATACCTGATGTTACTTATAACAATAACGCTGATATTAAATCTTCTTAAAACTGGGGAAATAATTATATTTGTCTGAATAACTGATGCTTTACTTAGTTATCATATGTGTGGAAATTTTTAATGTCGTCTAATCAAATATCAGCGAGACGTCATGTAAACAAATCAGGCAATCAAAATTATAATCTAAATAAATGAGTCTATAATGAGAGTCCTGACTTATTGCAAATATATCTGGCGTGTTTTTCAACCACAATATGTCTTCTTTTGCTCTAAGTAACTTTGGACACTTCACCATCTTTCGTTGTTTCGATTCAACCACCCATTCACACAAACTCGTTAAGAAGGTTAATTCCAGTTAGTCTTTGATTATCTTGCATGTATTATGTCCCGTGAGCGTTAAATTCTCCAGGCTCACTTTCCTCATTATTTGTCCCAGAAATTCCAACTGTATCTTACTTATTCTAAGTATCTTTCCTTGTAGTGGCTATTTTTCCTATTTGATCACATCTCTGTTGGTTTAAGAGATTGACCAGCATTCATATCGGAGATTAGATATTATATAGAAGTTCAACAGTCTTTTCTTTATTTCTAACGATATTTTCCTTTCGTAATACTTATGATTATTTTCTAGAAAATATATTTCGCTATTTCTAGATGACTTCTGATTTCTGTGTCACATTTTACGTCGTCTGTGACTACACCATCCAGATTGTTAAATTTATGCGCCTGCTTGATTTTGACGTCTCCAATGCATAACTTCCACTTTGGACTGTCGTTTTTGATGACGAAATGCATTCTGTCTTTTTACAATAAAAATTTACTAAATTTGAGTTTTTCTTAATTCTATATGATTACATCTGTGTGCGAAATGTAATATCTATTCCTTCCTTTGCATGTGGAGTAGACATTAAAATTGACATTGATTGTCTTCAACGTAAAAGAAAAAGAAGAAATTAAATTTTTTTGTCTTGGGATAGATAATGACATTTATATTACCTTCTACCATGTTGAGTCATCGCCAAGAATATTGTATTGTGTCAGGAATGTCTGTGTATACACCAGAAAAGTGACAGAACAGCTGGCTGCTTCTTGTCCGATGAGTCGGTCAGACTAGCAGAATTCCTCTGAGGATAGTATCTGACTCCGGCATATAAAAACAATGAGACTATACCTACAGGAATTTTGTATTAGCCGTAAACGGATTCAACACTATCACGAGCTTTAGTCAAGCTTCTTCCTCACGTCATACCATACATGCCATTGCAGTGGTCGTCACACGGAAGCCATGTATGAGTCATATACCACTAGTCGAAGCAGACAGCGCACTACTGTACTATATGTCATTTCTAACGTTTTGATTTACTGGCTACCGGTGTTGGTAATGATGATGATAAAACTACTGTTCACGCGCTCTTAAAATATCTTTCCACGCGTTTGTTGATTAACAGATGCCAAAAGGTTTCGGCTAGGATTACAAAGCCTTAAAATACTTCAAAGGTAGAAACTAATGGTGGAGATTGCAAAGAAAGAAAGAAAGAAAGAAAGAAAGAAAGAAAGAAAGAAAGAAAGAGGGAAAGAAAAAAGAGAAAGAAAAAAGAAAGAAAAGAAAGAAATGTAAAATAAAAGAAAGAAAAGTAAAAAAAAAGAAAAATAAAATTAATGGAAGAAAGAAAAAAGATAGGAAGAAATAAATAAAAGATAGGATATAATTAAGAATAAAAACAAAAATGAATTTGAGAAAGATGAGAAAAGAGGCATACTTGCTGTTTGAGGTGTTCACCAAACAAAACTCTATTTTCTCTGCTGCTTACAAGTCGCAGAGTTTTCGAGGCGATGGGGAAACATAGTACTGGTATTTTCTTAAAACAAATACATTAAATTCTATAATCATCATCATCATCATCATCATCATCACTCTCTCTCTACAGATTTAATCCGTCTTTCTGGATGAAGTGAAAATCCCCCCCTCCTCAGAGAAGATAATCTAATTTTACTTCCAAAATATTTGTGCAATAATTATTAGTATATTTTTCTTCATTTTTGTTCGTTAGTTGTTCATATGACAGAAAAATCCAGATTATTTTTGGTATTATTCTTTGCTATTCCTTGGGTTTTTAAGACATTGAACACTACTTTATTATATTTTCCATTTCCCACTACAAATTTTAACCATCTACCTCATTTTTTGGCAAATTCCTTGGGGCACTAATCAACTCCAAACTGGTTAAAAGCTTCACCTGGCATATTCTTCTTTCAAACAAATAATGTCTTTCGCTTCTCCAGATCAGCTTCTGAAAAGTTAACGGTCATTGCTGAAAGAATCTGTCATTCTTTAGATAAGAACAGTGAAGCTCAAGTTGTTGCATTAGATAATCTTGAAGACGTTTCACAGAGTCTGGTATGGTGATCTTTTTCAATTTTTCCATTTGATTTAATTTTCTTATCAAATCGCGAAGTGAAAGTTCTCTTGAACAGCCACCCTTCTAAATATATTTACATCAATCTAGTTGTCTTCCAGGGTTCTATCCTTTGCCCGACACCAAGTTTTCATCAACGACCTTCCCAATGTCATCGGTTCTCGAATCTCGGTATCTATGCTGATGACACAATTATTTGCTCCTGTCTTATTAGTAAGCCTGATCAGTTCGATAAGGTCATATTGGCAGCTGATCTCAATATTGACTTACAAATTGTTAGGAAAAAATGGCTTCTTAATTTTAATGCCTCTAAAACGAAATTGCTCTCTATTGATCGTCTGATAAAACCCTTTCTGCTTTTCTGCATGATTAACCTCCAGGATAGTGACACGTTGCACCTTCTCGGGCTAACGTTCCCCGTTGACATGAAGTGGCAAGATTATATTGAATAATTTGCTAGGTTTACTGTTAGGAAAGTTGATTCACTGTGTCGTGCGAGGCATTTTTTTTCGCTAGAATCTGTGTTACATATTTATAAGTGTACCATTCGTCCATGCTTTGGTGCTTCTGATATATATTTAGAAATACTTGATAAAATCCAAAGAATCTGCAATTTCATTGGTTCTGACCTAGCATCTCGGCTTTAATCACTTATCCACTGCTGTAATGTAGCTTCCCTGTGTACTTTTTAATAAATACTTTCATGGTAATTGTTCTGATGAACTTTCCTCTTTGGTAAATTTAAGCACAGTACTAGATTGGTGACAAGGTTTAATCATCTTACAGTTGAAATGGCTAGATGTAACCGTAAGTTTTATACTAACAGTTTTTTCTCGTAAATCACGGTTGTGGAAAATTCTTCCGGCTTCTTGCTTTCCATCCAATTAAATGCAATGTCAATCGTTATCTTCTGTCCCTTAACTCCTGTTTTTTTATTGTTCTCGCTCCTTAATGATGTTTTCTTTTTCTTATATTTATTCACACTCAATAACTTTAGTGGCTTTATTGTCTTGTTTGAAGTGAAATGATTAAAAAATATAGGATCATTTCTTAACGTTAATTTGAACTTATATTTAGAAGAGTAATTTCAAAATCATAGCAGTCATAGCTTTCATCATGATTATTTTCATCTTGGTGGTTTACTTTTCTTATATTAAAAATAGATATGTTGAAAACTAAAATATTTAGAATAATGAACATATAACAGAAAACTCATTCCAGGCTTTCTTTCCTTATTATTATTATTATTATTATTAGAAACAGCAACATAGCACCTACAAAAAATATGAAGGATTCTTTACGTACTGATCGGCACTTTTTTCAGGAATAAGGGTATCTTTGTCCTCTGCCAAATTATCAGTGTCATTTTGCCTCAGATCAGTGTACGATGCGTGATATATGTTACACACAATATATATATATATATATATATATATATATATATATATATATATGTGTGTGTGTGTGTGTGTGTGATAAGAAAAGACCTAATTAGTCATTATATAATCATTATATAATCGGTTATAAATTTATTTCAACAGTTTATATATATATATATATATATATATATATATATATATATATATTTAAATAGGTTTGAAACGGTACAAAAGCGTATTAAGGCATTAAAACTAGAAATGTAGTATTGTAGGCCATGATAAGTTTAAATAAAACACAACAGTCGACCGGTTTCGTCCCCTGCTCGTCAGAACTGTTAACGGGGAATTTAGATTATGAGGAAAAAAAAAAAGTCTGTCATGGGTGACATGAATGAATGGACAGGGAACAAAAAAAGAAAAAAATATATATATATATATAAAATTATACCAACCAAGCTGCTAGAATCGCATCACAGCAAGTCCAAGCATACAATCTCTCTGTTTGCAAAGAGAAGGCTGCCTAGACCTGATGTAAAGCGACTCCAGCACCTTAAGATGGAAAAGTGAGTGCGAACTGGCCAAGACGGAAAACCAGTTCACACTGAAAGTTGGATTCTTTATAAAATGATCCGCAATGGAAGACCCATACGTGTTACGAATGGTATCGCCCAAAGAAAAATTTTTGTTTAGTATTATCGCAGGTACGTGTTGTTTAATTCTCACGTCCAACCGCTGTGTCGTTCTACCTATGTAGTCGCATCCACAACTACATTTGAAATAGTAAATAACAGAGTTAATATGGTGTGTGTGTGGGGGGGTAGAACATCTTTACACATAGATGAAAGTATGGACTTCGTTTGAAAGACAACACGAACGTTCGCTGCAAAATAACACTCACGTGAACTACATGAAATACGCTTAGCGAAGGATTCACTAATCTTACCCAACCACGGTAAACGAAGATAGACCGGACATTTACCTACTGAAGCAGGTTTGATTTTTTGTTGAACCTGGCGGTCTCATCTCGAATAACCGATTGAACAATGTTCAACGGATAGCCATTGTTCACAAAGATCTCAGTTAAACAACTGATTTCATGTTTCAAGGTGTCATCCGAACAGATCATTAATGCCCTATGTGTCAGGGTCCTAATCAAATTAATCTTTTGTTGTTTAGGACAAAAGGAGTCCCAACGGGTATATAGTCCTGTAAAAGTAGACTTCCTGTCACACAGAGGTAATAAACAAGGAAGGAGTTCTTTGAACAAGAACATCTAAAAAGGGCAATGAACCATTGACCTCCTTATCTACTGTAAATTTAAGGGCAGGATGAACACCATTGAGTAGGGAAAAAAATTGATCCACTTCGATTCATGGCTGAACACACAGAAAGTGTCATCAACATACCGAAAGTATACCTTGGTCTGGCAGAACTTAAAAGGCTTTCTTCAAAAACCCCACAAAAATATTTGCCAACACAGGACCCAAAGGGGAACCCATCGCTACCCCGTCAATCTGACGATACATAATATTGTCGAAACTAAAATCAACAAACATAGTGGCAAATTTCATGAGTTCAACGAACACTTCTTCAGGTATATTCGGAGGAGTCAAATCGCTGCGATATAACATATCGCTACAAATATCAATCGTCTCCGATAAAGGAACACAAGTGAAGAGGCTACAGATGTCAAAGGAACACATAAATCCATTAGTGGCATCACAATTCCGAATGAATTTGGAAAAAGAAAATGAATCTTTAATACAAAGGAACTGTAATGTTGCAATACTGGTTGCAACATTATAGCAAGCCACTTTGCGACTTTATGCTGTGAAGACCCAATCATCGATAATATGGGTCTCAACGGGACACCTCCTTATGAATCTTAGGTAATCCATATAGACGGGGACGAATAGAACCAGACGGTCTCAATTCCTCCGCCATTTTAGAAGAAAGAACACCACTTTTACCCATTTGACAAGACGTTTCTGAAATCGAATTTCAGAAGTCAATGTAGAATCATGAGTGTCAATGGAACCAAGACGTTGAAACTTGGAAGGGTCATTCAATATACTTAACATTTTGTTAATGTAGTCATGGCGGTCCATGAGGACAACACCAGATCCCTTATCCGGTTTAGTAATAACCAAAGAATGGTTATTCTTAAGGGATCTAATAACCTTATGGTGTTCACTTCTCCATTTCGATTCAGAGACAGAAATAGGCTCATTCTTATGCTAGTTCTCCGATTTCAGTGTGGACTGGTTTTCCGTCTTGGCCAGTTCGCACTATGTTTGTTGATTTGAGTTTCACTTTTTCCATCTTAAGGTGCTGGAGTCGCTTTTACATCAGGTCTAGGCAGCCTTCTCTTTGCAAACAGAGAGATTGTATGCTTGGACTTGCTGTGATGCGATTCTAGCAGCTTGGTTGGTATAATTTTATATATATATATATATTTTTTTTCTTTTCCTTCCTGTCCATTCATTCATGTCACCCATGACAGACTTTTTTCTTTTCCTCATAATCTAAATTCCCCGTTAACAGTTCTGACGAGCGGGGACGAAACCGGTCGACTGTTGTGTTTTATTTTAAACTTATCATGGCCTACAATACTACATTTCTAGTTTTAATGCCTTATATATATATATATATATATATATATATATATATATATATATATATATATATATATATATATATACCCGCCTCATCAGACCGACTACATTTTATTAATTTATATAAATTCAGCCAGACAATGTGATAAAAAAAATAAACCCAGACATTTAAAAAAAAAGCGAAAAAGAAAAAAATGTAGCGATTTTAACTTGACCTTTAAAAAAAATTAGGGGTTTTAGACTACTGAAGAGAGAGAAATGTGTGGGAAGGAAGGAGAAGTTTGTAAGAGAAGGTAGGGAAAAATATTATGGGTAAACTTTTAATCACACAACCAGTAATAAGAATCACAGAAATGTAATCTATGTTGTTACACACACACACACACACACATATATATAACTGTTGAAATAAATACTCAGAACATCACAGTCTGTCTATATTTCTGAGATGAGGTATTATGTACATTATCTACATTATTCGGACTATTGTCCTGATCTTTGTCGCCATATTTATCACAACGTTTCAGCCGTTGTACGCTCCGGCCTTCTTCAGGTGGTTGAACCCTTTATTTCGTTCACTGGGGTAGACTGTTCTAGTTCCACGTGCCATGTTTGATGGATGTCTGTTATCAGTTATCTCCTGTTTATTTCCCTCTGAAAGTTCTCCACTGCCTTAAATGGGTATTGAACTCACACTCTTTGGTTCCTGTCACTGGATCTAACCAACGCCTTTATACACTGTGCCTTGAGGACATCTGGGTATAAATTTCTGGGTATTATAAACCTAATGTCTTCAGCAACCATTTTTACCAGTGCTCATATTGCAATTTTGCTGTTATCATTTCATTTTTTTTTTTTACCAGAGCTCATATTGCAACTTTGTTGTTATCATTGCTTTTCTCTGACACTCCTTATTACTGGTTCCCATATTGTATTTATTTCTATGCTTGGTCAGCTCAGGAGATTTTTGTGGCCTAGCATATGTGCTGATTCCTTAAGTTTACGAATTTTCCAATGGTGTCCCTTGTCTATGATCTCAACATGATCCCACATAGGGCGATGATCTCCCTTCTCTCTCCATATGTGGTCAGCCACGCCTGATTTTTCTACTTCCCCTCGTGTTACAGCTTTCTGATGTTCTTGAAGCCTTACCTTGAGGGGGCGGCCTGTCTCTCCTTTATATTCCTTTCCGCAGCTGCATGGGATAGCGTACACACAGTCTTTAGTCATGTTCTCCTCTATGGGGGGTCTCACTCGTGAGAGATATCTGCGAAGTGTTGTCATGCTTTTGAAGGTTGTCCTGATGTTATATGGCCCGCAGATCCTTTGTATTTTCTCTGATAACCCCTTCACATAAGGCAGGCAGACTGTTTTCTGAGTGTTGTTGTCATCCTCCTCTTGTACCCGCATATTCCAGTTTTGGGGGGGCTGCTGCCATGTACCCAGGGTAGTTGTTACGTTGTAGGGTACTACTTATATTGACCAATTCTTTATCTAACGTCTCTGGGCCGCCACTTATGACTTTTGCTCGGTGTTGTAACCAACGGACGATCCCTTTCTTTACGCTGTATGGATGGTGGAAGTTGAAATTGAGGTACTGTCGGTGAATGTCGGTTTACGGTATACGGATGTCTTAAACCCATGCTCTGTTCGAGATATTAGAACATCCAGGAATGGGAGCGTGTTGTTACTCTCTTTTTCCATTGTGAACTGTATCGAAGGTCTTATTGAGTTCCCATAGTGTGGCTAGAGTATGAAGGTGTCATCTACGTACCTTAACCATATAGTTGGCTTTAGAGATATAGATTCTAATGCCATTTCCTCAAAGTATTCCATGTATACAGTGTATCACAAAAGTGAGTACATCCCTCACATTTCTTCAAATATTTAAGTATATCTCTTCATGGGGCAACACTGACAAAATGACACTTTGACACAATGAAAAGTAGCCTGTCTGCAGCATATATAACAGAGTTAATTTCTTTTCCCCTCAAAATAACTCAAAATATAGCCATTAAAAGCTAAATCCCTGGCAACAAAAGTGAGTACACCCCTAAGAAACTACACCCCTAAAAAGTGAGTACACCCCTAAGAAACTACACACCTAAATGTCTAAATTGAGTACTGCTTTTCATTTTCCCTCCAAAATATCATGTGACTCATTAGTGTAACTATGCCCATGTGTTCATGGTGTATTCAAATTTGTAGTGCAGCTCTAACACTCTCTCTTACCGATCACTGAAAGTTCCAACATAGCACCACATGGCAAAGAACTCTCTGAGGATCTTAAAAAACGTATTGTTGCGCTACATAAAGATGGCCAAGGCTACAAGAAGATTGCAAACACCCTGAAACTGAGCTGCAGCACAGTGGCTAAGATCATCAGCATTTTAAAGAGTTACAGGGTCCACTCAGAACAGGCCCCGGGTAGGTCGTCCAAAGAAGCTGAGCGCACGTGCTGAGCGTCACATCCAAATGCTTTCTTTGAAAGATCGGCGTAGGAGTGCTGTTAGCATTGCTGCAGAGATTAAAGAGATTGGGATTCAGCCTGTTAGTGTTCAGACCATACGCCGCACGCTACATCAAATTGGTGTGCATGGCTGTCACCCCAGGAGGAAGCCTCTTCTGAAGGCAATACACAAGAAAGCCTGCAAACAGTTTCCTAAAGACATGTCAACAAAGCCCATAGATTACTGGAACCATGTCCTATGGTCTGATGAGACGAAATTTAATTTGTTTCGTTCAGATGGACTTAAGTATGTGTGGCGGCGACCAGGTGAGGAGTACAAAGATAAGTGTGTCATGCCTACAGTCAAGCATGGTGGTGGGAATGTCATGGTCTGGGGCTGCATGAGTGCTGCAGGTATTGGAGAGTTACATTTCATTGAGGGAAACATGAACTCCAACATGTACTGTGAAATACTGCAGCAGAGCATGATCCCCTCCCTCCAGAAACTGGGTTGCAGAGCAGTGTTCCAGCATGACAATGACCCCAAACACACATCCAAGACAACCACTGCTTTACTGAAGAGGCTGAGGGTAAAGGACTGGCCAAGCATGTCTCCAGACTTGAACCCAATAGAACATCTTTGGAACATCCTCTAGCAGAAGGTGGAGGTGCGCAGAGTCTCAAATATCCGCCAGCTCTGCGACGTCGTCATTGAGGAGTGGAAGAGCATTCCAGTGACTACCTGTGAAGCTCTGGTAAACTCCATGCCCAGGAGAGTAAAGGCAGTTTTGGATAATGATGGTGGCCACACAAAATATTGACAGTTGACATGTTGTATGTTAATATTGACAACTTTTCCTGAGGGGTGTACTCACTTTTGTTGTCAGGGATTTAGCTTTTAATGGCTATATTTTGAGTTATTTTGTGGGAAAAATAAATAAACTCTGTTATATATGCTGCAGACAGGCTACTTTTCATTGTGTCAAAATGTCATTTTGTCAGTGTTGTCCCATGAAGAGATATACTTAAATATTTGAAGAAATGTGAGGAGTGTACTCACTTTTGTGATACACTGTATATTCGCCATTGCTGGTGATAATGGCGAGCCCATTGCTAGCAACATCACATCACATTTTTGCAACATACACATGCGATTTCCTAAATGCCGAAGAACTATAAGTGTCGGAAAAACTAACCACTAAAAAAGCCAGATCTACTGGAATGGACCCCACAAAAAGTACGTTGTAACAAAACCGGAAATAGCTCAACTACACCAAGCTATCAGATGAGTGACAATCAAAACAACAAATTGAGACAAAAACTTAACAATCTATGCAGCAACAGCAAGTTGAAATAAGCCCGATCTAATAGAAAATGTAACAGATATAAAGCTTTCCAATACAGAATGAGAAGTCCTCAGCTTCGGTTTAAAATTTGCCAGCGGAATCCGCAAAGGAGACCTAGTAGACACGATAGTAAAATAAATCATAAGCAAAATGACTCCGATTTCACGAAAGATTCAATTCAAGGCACAATCACTGCTACTATAGAAACCAACAACGAAAATATATTACTACTGAGACATTTAAATGCACTAAAGAACCTAGCGAGAAATAAAGATATCTACATCACTCCCTCTGACAAGGGAGGGGGGTTATGATCATGAACAAGAATACATACATTGAAAAAATCAACTCACTCAAGGATACTGACACATACGAAAAACAACTACTGAAACAAAAATTTGACAAGAAAATCAGGAAACTAATTAAAAATGAAATCAAATCGTGGTATAGACTCATAGAATATCACCCTAGAACACCTAAACATTACGGTCTCCCTAAACCCCGCAAAATTGGCATCACAAGGCGCCACATTATCTTAGGAATAGACAGCGACCACCATAAACCCCTCTCCTTAGAATAATCAGTTCATCTCATATAAACAACTTAGGCAACCTAGTTGAAAAACTAAGGGAAATGAACATGACCAACAAACGCATGGCCAGTCTATATATAAAGTCCCTCTACACCAACGTCCCAGTTGAAATTTTTTAAAAAAATCTCCTAAAAAGCATCTAACACAACCAAACATATAGCTCTCTCTACCAACAGCTAAAGAATAAAAATCTGCCGTCTCATCACCAATCAATGCTAATTCACATTTAATAATAATTGTTACAAACACAAATTTGGATTACTAAAGGGATCACCTCTCAATGGAGTGATGGGATGTATCTTCTTAGAATTTCTCGGATCAGGTCCTTTCCAAAATATTTTATCCAAACAATCAACATACATCAGTTATAATGATGATGCTCTACTTATATATCCGTGGGATACTGATTTATTTGACCTAGTATATCAAATGAACAAAGTCGAACACAATGGAATTTACATGCTAAATGGAAGAAAACAATTCCTTACTCTTCCTAGATATCAAGCTTCACCGCGTTAACAATTTAAAATTCGGTGACCACCGGTAATCAACCAACAAAAACGACCTAACAAATTGCTATTTTCATCATAACAACAAAATAATATCCGGCTAAATCATCGGATTCTGTTTAAGAGCACTAAGAATACACAGCTAGGATTATTTACACGAAGGGGAGAAATACATTGAAAACAGTCTCAAATTTCTTCAATACTCTAATTATTTTATATTCAATGCGAAACAAAAGGCCCATAAAATATTCCAAAACAAAAAAAAAAACGACCCTTTCTGAGAAACCCAATGAATCAAAAAAATATATTATCCTCCCTACTAATTCTATCACATCTACAATCGAAAAGAATTTATCTAAACTCAGCATAAAATTTGTTACTACTACATTCAAAACAAGAAAAGACTTAGTCAATACTAAACAAAACAATAAGCTAAAACCTGAAGGAGGAGTTTATTCTATCACCTGTAATAATTGTCACAAAAATACGTAGGAGAAACCTCAAGGAATCTAAATAAAAGATTATATGAACACAAAAGGGACATTTTACAAAATAATACGTCAAATGGGTTGGTTACCTGCTGTAACGAGACTGGCCACAATTTTGACATAAAAAAATGCTACCCTGATCAAAGGAGAAATAACAATTCACTACGACGTAAATGTCTAGAGAGTGCCTTAATCGCAATGTCATCAACAGTAAATTTGTGCCTTAACTCTTACAACATTTCACTAATCTTGACAGATCTTCTAATATCACAGTTTGGAATACCTACTTACAAAAGTGCTGGAAAAAAAAGAAAAAGACTGTAAATGAATTCGGATAGATAATAATAATAATAATAATAATAATAATAAAATTCTAAAATTCTCAGCTTCCCTCTGTCGTGCGCAGATGTAGTCCTACCAACATAACAAATTTAATCCAATGAAAGATGAAATGCGTCACAAGTAAATATTTTACATTTTGTCATACAATTTCTCCATATATACATATATTTAATGTCTGTGGAAGTTATCAATTGTTTGCTCTGTTTTCAAGAATGCTGTTGCGTGTTAATCTCCATTGCAATATCACCTCATCACCTGCTTAGTGCAAACTCTTTGAATTTATCATCAACAGGGAGATAGCTGATCACTTCACCAAAAATAACACCACTAAGTGACAAAAAGCCTGGGTTTCGCTTCTCAAGGCCCATCGCTGATGTCTTAACCATCATCACCCACAGAATCAGTGAAGCACTCGTTGGTAGCTTTGGCTAAAGAGTGATTGTCTTAAATAGCTCAAAGGCTGTTGACAAGGTGTGGTTTGGTGGAGAGGTACTACAGTTATGGTACCTCTGGAGGAATTTGCGCAATCATCAAGTCCCTTCTCTCAGGTAGGTCCATGAAGGTCGTTACGAATGGCAAATTTTTTGATGTACATGAAGTCTATGCTGGCGTCTCCTAAGATTTTCTCCTCTGCCCTACTCTCTTTCCGCTTTTTATTAACGATCTGCCTAGGAACATTCTAAAATCATTAGTAAACTAGATAACATCACTGTTTATGCACTTCTAAAAATGGAAATAATCTGAGCTTTGATATTGATCATTTCTTTGACCTAGCACTAACAGCTCAATGAAGTAAAAACTGACTTGTAAATTTCAATACCTCAAAAGCCATGCTAGTATTATTTCATCATTACGAACCATACTGAATGTCCCCAATGCACGGTTGCACTTTCAACGAGATCCTATACTTTGAACGTCTATTGGGTCGCAAGTTAACTCCAAAACTCAAGTTGAACTCATATATACAATCCAGTGTTTAGAAAAATAATTGGCTTTATCTATCGCTCTAGAAATTATATGACTGTGTGTGTCATACTTTATCTTTACAAAAGTCAAATTAAACCAAAATTACGTATTGTCGTCATATCCGGGCTGAAACTGTCAAATCTTCACTTTCCAGCCTTCAAGAGAGTTCAAAATGGTTGACGTGTCTTTGTAGAGATAGACTTATTCTTCGCTCTTCAGTTTCTTTCTTACTGATGCAATATTTCAAGCCTATCGCTTCTTTATCGCTATTTCCACGGCAAATATTCAGATGGGTCCCATTCCTTAGTTCCACCTAGGAAACCCTATGCTATTTTCCCGGAATCGAATCACCCTCACATTTTTTTCATATTCCAAATGTAACAAGAAAGTTCCATTCAAACAACCTTTTCCAAAGAACTGCCACATTGTGGAATATACTCCCCCATGGATGCTTCCCTGAACACTACAGTCTTAACTTCTTAAATCAAGGCTCAATCGTTATCTCTTCTTGGTACCCTCATAATCTTCACTTCTTACCACCTCCTATTTCATTCATATCGTATACCCCATTCATCATTAGTATTTTAACAGTAACTGTCTACATTGTGTAACTTTCGAGCCTTGAATCGGGTTAATTTTAATGTTAAAAGAGTATGTTAGCATTAATCCTTAACAGACACTTTTGCATTTCAGATAAGATAGATTTCCTGGGATTTTTAATGTGTATATCAGTAATCTTAATCATTTTTGGCATTTTGAGAATTACTGTAATAATGCCTGCACTTAAATGCTACATTCTTGAGATATTTATTTCCAGATTCTTATATTTAGAGAATCGATCAAATTCTCTCGATCAAGTCGATAAGTTAGCATTTACATTCTTTTCTGACAATATCTGGTCTATTATTTTGTATAACGTGTTCAGTATGTATGGCGAAATACCAGTGAAAACTAACGGCGTCGCTTTCTAGAACTGACGGTAGATTTTATTCAGATCGTTTTTCTGTATAGCGTAGTTTATAATGTTATGCTATCTTCTCCTGAAGATATTATCCTACATTATCATGCCTATTTTAAAATTCATTTTGAGCTAGGGTAAAATAGCCAGGTATTTGATGATTAATAGTTTTCTCGGCGTGTGAACAGAAACGACACTTTGGTTTTACTTCATTCCTTAAGATATGTTTCCTGGTAAGATCTTATTAGCAGGATTTGATCTTGAGCTGTGAGGAAATATCCTTCCGTGCTTGATTTCAAACGAGAGTCCCGTAATAACTGATGGATCAGACTGTCTGGGCCTTGTGAGAATCGGTTGTCTCGGGGTTTTCTTCCCTGATAGTTAGGCCCTGAACTTTTGATTTCTATTTGATGTTTTTAACGTTTCGCTTTCTATTTCGTCTTAATCGTTTAGTATAAGGTCTTAATTGAATTTTGAACTTTCTTTAATTAATGTAGCTTTCTGGTTGATTTATGCCAGTAAATAAACTTTAACTTCCAATTATTTATTATTTCTAGATATCTTTGAAGCACTGTGACTTAAATGGGAGTTATTGCTATAACGATTACAAATGATACATCAATTGCAATTTTTAGAGGAATACACGATGGTCTAGATTTGTGAACAACTGAACAGTATGAACTCCGATACTATACTTAGTCAAAAATGTCAGATCCATTGAATTATGCAACAGATCTGTCACTAGATTCTTGTCAATGTAATGTGATATTAAGGAACGAAGCTTCAGTTCACGTGTCAAAAATAGAGAATTCAAGTTAATTTGAATTAAAGTTTGTGCGTTTGCCAAATTGAAAACATAAGCATCTTAAGGTATCTGCAAGAACTTTGAATTTTCTACTGCAGAGATGCTTGCTTTTAGTCGCAAAAACAGTTTATGACTTTTTACGCGTTACGAGCATCTCAGTTGGAAAAAGTTCAAACGGTTTCTACTATTACCTTATACCTCAATCCAAAGACCACACACAGAAAGACCTAAGAGAGTATAATATAATAATCATTTAATAATACCGTATATCGAGATGCGAATTATAGTTTAGATGGTTAAATGTTTATCAAATTTTGTGATAGGCTTTTTGGCGATTTTAGTTGCTGAAAAAATTGAATATTTTTATAAAATCGATAGAAAAGTGACTGGCTTAAATACCACTTTATGTGCTGTATACCCTCAGAACGTAAAGCGGCCATGGCTCTCCATAGCTTCTTGTGCCTTGCAACTCTAAATAAATTCTGTCTTTTTGTTATTTTTAAACCCTGTTATAACATTCATTTCCTCAAGCTCGTCAAGTTATGCGTTGCTTCCCTCTGTCCCCCTTGCCCTATATCTGTCCTGTGAGTAACAAATTTTCCAAGCCCTCATTCCTCATTATGTGCCCAAGAAATTTCAATTGTCTCTTCCTAATGTTAAGAATAAGCTTCTTTTTTCATTCCATTTTCTCTAAAACCTCGTCGTTGCTTACATGTCCGGTTCATGATACCCTCAGCCGCTTTCTGTAAAACCACATTTCTTTTGCTTCAAGTTTCTTCTTCATCGTTTATTTTAACATATAAGCATGAAAAATATCAAAAGATATACTTTTTTTTAACTAAATTGAATTAATTAATTTAGTGCCATGCATGATAGAAGCTTAGGCGATCATGACTGAAGTGGCAGATTTTTTCCCGCAGTAGGTTGCCATTTCTTTCTGCGGTAGAACAGTTGCCATCCAAGGCTATAGAAACCAGTCTATCCTGCTATTTAACCATAGCTGGGGGGTGGGGAGAACATGATTCATTTTTTTCTAAGGACGTGAATGTAATGGATTCGACTGGAATTCGAACTCAGCTCCCCAATTCCTCAATCCGAGCCGCTATCCATTGCTCCACAGTATTAAACCATAACCGTTATAATTTGTAATAACATATATAATTAAATGTAATGCATATAAACGTGAGGAGTTCATGGTCACGTGGATTCACGAAACAAATAAAATTATTTTGCTTTTTAAAGGATAATTTTTACAACCTAAATAAGTTTATCAGATTATTGTTTTGTTATTTGATAGAAGGAGGTAATATGTGCTCAGTAGGTCAATTGTTTTTACATAAATGCAATATATATTTTTCACGGGAGTGAGCATTTGTAGAGGAAAGGAACAATTGCTCTGAATTGAAACGTACGCATATTTCGTTCTGGCAATATCTGTGGTAACGATCTTTAACTAACCTGTCCAACAGGATTTAATTTCAGATTTGGGAAACTGGATTTCTTTGATCAAATAATGTTCTCAAATTGACCTACAATTTTTGTAAACGCCTATTTGGAGGAGGAAAAAAAAGAAGGAAACAAAACACCATATTAAATCATTATAGCTGTAAAGAGAATAGTTTTTCGGTGAGTTTCTGTATTGCATTATTTACCGTCAGTTTCTCTGTTTGCTTTATTTATGAAACTTAAAGCCTAATGCAATAAAAACGGCTTCAACATTTGTAATATAACGAAAACGACGTAGATGTATATTGGTACATCATTTAAATTAATGCTTTATGGTTCTCTACTTTTCAGAATCTGCAAAAACTATAATGATTTCTGCAGGTACAGAAGTCTTGTAAAACATAATAAATGCGAATTTGGCCACATTCGTTTACTTTGCTTAATGAATAATATATATATATATATATATATATATATATATATATATATATATATATATATATATATAGAGAGAGAGAGAGAGAGAGAGAGAGACTCGTAACCACAGAAATAGAACGTAGACTTGAACAAAATAGACGTCATTATTGTACTTTTAGAGCCCTTTCGGCCAAAGCTTTTTCAAAAGGTTATCGTTGACGATATACAAACACAATCAAGAAACACTACTAATGATAATGAATGAGGACGGAAAATTGGAACGTGATTAAAATAAATTTTAATTGTAAATAATTCACGAATAAATAAAAAAAAATAGGAAGTTCCAAAAGAGTACAAAATAGAAAAAAAAAGCACTCACAGTCACTTAATCAAACGTAAGGAACGCATGAAATGATCTTTTTGTTTGCATAGGCTCGGCTAGCAGAATTTGATATACACAGCGTCAAGGACTCGGAGATGCTAAACCGAGCGAGCACTTTGTAAAATGGAAAAAAGGTTTTCTCATACTTGGTGGCGCAATCAGGATTATCCAGCAAATACTGTCCAATCGATGAGTCGTGAACTGCTTAGGTAACTCTTAAAATGCGGCTTTTGACTACTTGAACACTAATAAGCAGGTACATGTTGCGTAATCCGCGTTTCCAACCTCTCATTATTTCGTCCTATGTATACCGCTTCGCAGCGGTATTTGAATTTATAAATAACTAAACTTTTCTGAAAATAAGACAAACGATCCTTACGAAAGGAAAGGAACGCGGATTTTGTTTGGAACAAGGAATTTAACAGCATTGTACCATGAAGCAATACAAGTTGAAATTCTGTCAGCAGCTGACACTTCCTGCGAGTCAAGACAACATTAAATAAATCGGGCACCGACTAGGTCGTAGAACCGCTGGTTCGATAAAGCATCTGATTTTACCGTCTATCGCGCATTTGATGGTATTGGAAGGTTATCCAGTAGGCCATCGTTGTGTTTATTAATGAATCCCTAACCAGGAATTCATAACAAATGTTCAAAATGTCGTCCACTTGCTTCTACACACTCATACACCCGTCGGATCATTGACTGGCGGGCCCTTTCAAATACTCTTGCACGGTGTCGAATGGTTTCGCAGGCCCCCATGACACGTTGATGAAGCGTTTTTGTATTATTAATGTCTGCTGCATAACGCAATTGTTTTAGGTAGCCCAACAGATAAAAATACAAAGGATTGAGTTCGGGGAACGTGCAGGCCAGGAACCAGTCTTCCCCTACCTATCCATTTTTCATGGTAGATGACAGACAGTATATCGCAAACAATCTGATTAAAATGTGTTGGAGCCGCATCGTGCATAAATCACATGCGTCTTCGTATTAGCATGGGTACATCCTCTAGAGGTCTGGAAATGTGTTCGTAATAAAGTCCCTGTAGACAGCTTATGTAAGACGTTCTAGGGGAATATATGAACCTACTTGACAGTCACCTACAATTTCAGCCTACGCATTAATCGTAATGGTGTCTGGTCTGTATTGCACCATGTGGATTACGATCCGCCCACAAATGTTATTCACATCTCTTCCAAATCTAGCCTCATCTGTAAGCATAACTGAAAAGACAAACAACGGATCGACAGTTTGTGCAATAAACCACCGTAAAAAGTTCTCCTGCGCATATTGCAAATGATACGGATACAGGATCTGCGCTTGAAGTACCCTCTCTGCGTACTATGAGATGTACGACATGCTATGTCAACTTGATGTCTGCTGATACGACAACCTGTAGAATGTGTTCTTCGTGGTCAGGCGTACGAGCGTTTCTCGGACTTCCTCGATTCATTTGTTTGCCACGAATCATGTCTTAACATCGCGGCGATAAACAGCATCAAAAGTTATATGACTCAACTGCCTTGGGCTCTGAAAACGCAATCAGGTACAGCCGTGCAGCCTCACTTCCATTACCATTCGCGCGGCCGTATGTAAAATTCATACCTGCCTGATCACGCTATGAATATACTGTCATTGTTAAACGGAACACTTAGTTAAGTCACTACTACACACGTTAAACGTTGAAGACAGACTAGCTACAAACGTACACGAATGAAAAATGTAACCTAGTCTACATGGTAACATAGAGTCATCTACGGTAAACTTTCTTTAAACTTAACAACTCAAAAACAAAGGATTAGAGGACATATGTTTATGTGGACATTTATCCTTGTTTTGGTGAGTGGAACCCGCCTCACAAAAGTATTTTTGATACACCATATATTTGCTTATATTTTATATCGGCTCTGTATATCTTACATCGATCACTGTTCTTATAGCAATATATATATATATATATATATATATATATATATATATATATATATATATATATATGTATATTGTGCAATATATATATACACACATATATATAAATTTATATATATATATATTGTGCAATGTATATATACACATATATACATATATAAATTTTTATATATATATATATATATATATATATATTGTGCAATATATATATACACATATATACATATATAAATATATATATATATATATATATCAAATATGTGGAGCAGTTCAATTTATATTACAATGAATCATTCATACAAAAAGTAGATTAGTGAACTTTACTAATCTCTAATATAATATATATATATATATATATATATATATATATATATATATATATATATATATATATTGTGTAATAAAAACAAGTACGCTATAAGAACAGTGAGCGATGTAAAATATACAGAGCCGATATAAAATATAATTAAAACAATTCTCAGATATTACTGCCTTTCCGCGACTTAAAATTACATGTTGCCAGCTGTTGTCTCACAATCTACAGGTGTTATGAATGATGACATACTCAATTCCTTATTTTATAAATTATATAAAAGTCCCTAGTTTTGTTTCATTTTCAAGCGAATTTTGGAGTAACTTATTTTGAAATTTACTGAGTTTTATAAGCACATACATTCATAATATTAGTTTCTATGGATATGGGGAAATCCAATCATTTTAACAAGGGGTGGTAGGGTATTCATTTTCACTGACAACTAATTGTATAAAAATAAGAGTTACTTTTGAAAAGAGGTTTTGTCAAGGTAGGGTTGGGGTGCTTTTTCAAACGAATGATGACATCCGTTCAATGCATGTCGTCTGGTCTTTTTCAACGACAAAAAATTTTTGTTTCGCCGTTAAATTTTTACTTGTATACATGAAGATTTCTTCTAAAAGTGTTGTTTGTATATAAATACGTCGTATTGAACTACAATTTTAAAATAGTATTCTTAATTTTAATTACTAATAGACTATAATCTTAAAAAAAAAAAAAATGTAATAGAATTACTTAAATTATTTAAAAATTATCATTTAAATATCAAATATAAATATGTATATTTCATTTGTCAGTTTTTTTAAACATTACTTAAGGAAAATTTTTGACAATGTCGGCCAAGAATAGCTATTTCATTGCTTTGATTAAGTAAATTTTTATTTTCTATAAACCTAGTAATATATAGTTTCTCATGTATGCACAAAGGACATGGGTTATTTAATGACCTACATATTTCAGCTTTTCTTATTAATTTCCATTTCACAGTAGGTGTTTTATTGGCTTCTTTTAAATGACAGAAATAGAACCATAGCCATGGGAGGAACTGATTTACACCCTTGTAGCCTTCGAAGGACAGCAAGATGAAATGAGAATGAGTTAACAAGAGAATTGGCCAGAGAAGCTGCAAATATTTTCATTCATAAGCTACATAGAAGAAAATGAGACAAAGGTTCTACTTGACCAGAAAATAGCTTATGACACAATTATAGATGTTGTTAGATACCAGAAAGGTGGAATAATCTTCCTAGATGCACCTGGTGGAATAGGGAAAATCATTAGTTACCACCTTACTAAAAACTTATTGCCCTTGCAATTGCTTCATCAGGGATTGTAGCTACAATTATTACTTGGGGGTAGACAGGGAAGCTCATTCAACATTCAAACTTCCACTGGACCTGAAAATGACTGAAAATCTTATGTGCAATATACCAAATTATCTTGGATTGCACACGTTATCAAAAAGTGTTACTTAATTTTTTGGATGAATGCACTTTGAATCATAAGAAAGTTTTTGAAGCTTTGGATAGAACACTAAGGCACATTAGGAACAACGATTCTCTGATGGGTGGAATACTTGTGCTTCTCTCTGGTGACTTTAGACAAATCCTCTCTGTCACTCCAAAAGTCACTAGAGTAGATGAAATTCGAGCTTCATTAAAATCATCTATGTTATGGAGATATGTAAAGATCTTAAAATTGTCAACTAATATGAGAGCATATCTGTATGGAGATATAACATCAGATCAATTTGCTGAAAACTTCCTAATTATGGGAAAGGGGAGAGTTCCAAATTTCATTGATCCATCACCAATATGTATTTAGTACAATCAACTTTGGAGATAATTGTCAAAGTCTTTTCAAATAGCAATGCTCATTATCAAAATGGTAAATAGTTGTTTGAGAGAGCCATTATAACACAAAAATATACCAGTCAATTCAATTCCTTTTGAACTTTTGAAAATGATCCCTCGAAACTGTCACTACTATAAATCTGTTGATACTGTTTTTAACTATCTGGATAAAGTCATTCCTTAATTCCTTTGAGTTATATGGATTACCACCACATAGACAAGATCTAGAAATTGGCTCTCCATTAATGCTACTACGAAATCTTGATCCCCCAAAACTCTGCAGCGGTACAAGTCTTATAGTGAAAAGAATTATGTCTCATATTATTGAAGCAACAATTCTTACTGGTTGTGGGATATGAGAAGATGTCTATATACCAAGAATTCTCTTGATCCCTGCAGATGTTTCGTTTAATTTTAAAAGACTGTAATTTCCAGTCAAATTAGCTTTGCAATGTCAATAAACAAATCACAAGGTCAAACACTGTCAGTGGCCGGATTACACTTAAAAGATACCTGCTATTCACATGGTCATCTGTATGTTAAATGCTCCAGAGTTGGAAGCAAAATAAATTTTTACATTTATGCATTCACTCAAAAACTAAGAATATTGTATACAGAGAAATCCCTTTGTAAAATTCTAATACTTAAAAGTATGCTTTGTTATTTTCATTTCTATGTTATCCTAAATGTTTGTTATTTTTTATGTGATCGTTATATTCCTGGAATATATTATTTAGAAACTAAGTTAGAAATCATTTCAATAATTTTCTCCTGGGCAACGCCGAGTACTTCTGCTAGTTTTTTTAATAAAATTAAGAGTATTGTGCTTAATTTCCAGAAACGTCTACATCAGGTAGATATTGTTGGGTTTTCAGACCGGTTGGTTCATTGTGGCCCCGACTGTATGGATTGTCGAAGACCCATAGGGATAATGTCCTAGTTCGACGTATTATATCAATGATTATGTCAGTCTGACATAAGTTGGCAAAAAGGATTAGCTTAATTATTACAACCGGTTTTGAATATGTATTTAAAATATTCTATTAAGGATTCGTTGATATTTGCTAATTACATACAAAATTCTCTTTTTAAGTCCGATGGAAAATTTGTGTTCTGACATCAGAAATTTATTTACTCGTTTTCCCCTTTAGGGAATAATAGATATTTGTACTCTGTACCGTCGTCACCATTCACTCTTCGTATTTCCAAAACTGTCTTTATCGAACTTATTAAATTTGCCACCATGTCCGTCGGATTTAGTTTTAATAAAAAGCTGTACAAATTTACGGGATTTCAATACAAATCATCTACTCGACTATTTCTAATAAACGACAATATATGTTGATTAGTTTTCTTCTCTAGAATCTGAGTCGTCTTGTCTATATAGTTAGCTTCACATAAATTCATATATTAATCATGATGGATCGACAAGACGATTTATATAAATGTGCCGACACTTCTGGGTTTGCAATCGCGGAACATCTAATAAAAAATCGAGTTTGTGCTGCATCCATGCAGGTCGCATTCTAGTTACCAGCTGAAAGTCCTTGAAACAATCTTTATGAATACAAAACAACCATCCCTATGTAAACAGAAGGAGTGGTTGTACGGAATTAATATGAACTGCATATAAAAATTATACATATCTCACTGTTATTGAGATGGGTGTATGTTTTTTTTATGTTCATGCACTTTTTAATCAGTGTGCAAAGGAATTTTATTGATTTACTTCGATCGAGGTTTGATGAATTTCACGCTCATTCATTAGATTATTCCATTTTTTTCCTTGCTTCTGTGCGTTTCTATATTTCGTGCCAACTACGGTTGTTGTGATTTTTCTATACTCGACTTTTAATTATGTTCGTCTTTATTGCTATAATAAAATTCTGTACCACTAACAAGATCTTTATTCATTTGCTGCTAAATATAAAACTATGGGAAATATCTTCTAAGGGTGCTTATTTCGTACTTTGTTCTAGAGGTCACACACACACACACACATATATATATATATATATATATATATATATATATATATATATATATATATATATATATATATATATATATATAGATAGATATATATATAGATATATAATAAAAAATTATAATAAAATTCCCAGAACAATTCTGTGGATAACACAAATTGTCAGAATGACAACAGGAAAAACATCTTAGTTTTTGCCGACTTTATCAAGGTAAAATTGAAGCGAAATGTTTTATGAAAACAAAAATATTGAATAATGAATTGAGTATTACGTCACATATACCGCGTGAAGATTGTGAGATAGCCTATTTGTGTTAGCGCAATATCTATTTCAAACTTAGGATATTAGGGATTCATTAATAAGCACAACTTGCAGAAAAAGAAAACAGTTTACATATATATATATATATATATATATATATATATGTATTCCAAACTCTTCTCTTTTTTTACCGGTTGTGTTTGTGTTGAATTATACAGTGACTGATTAGTTAAGATCTACTAGACATGTCTGTTCATACATACGCACCACCCCCGTTTGCATTACTTGCTATCCAGACATGAAGACGGCAGTAAAATAATAAGTTTGCTATCAGTTCTGATACATTTGTGAGTCGACAAGAAGACAGCGAACCGCACTGATCCATGACGATCTTTTGCTGTTCCTGACCTTCTAAGTGAGCGAATAGCCGGTCTCATACTAGAAAGACACGAGAGGATGGCGATATACTACTTGAAAAAGAGAGAAAACGCAAAGAAAATGAAAAAGAGAGATAAAAAGAAGGAAAGACATAGAAAAAGAACAAAAAATAAATGGAAGTAGAAAACGGATAATGTAAAATCAAGAAATGTGAGGAAAGCCACATAGAGAATCTCCAATAAAAATGTTGAAGAAAAGATGAATGAGTTTAAAAGCAAGAAAAACGAAAACAGGGGAGAAATATTCGATGAAAAAGGCAGAAAATGTGAGAACACGAGATAAATAAAAGAATAAGTTGAAGAAATTGAATAAGTAAAAAAGAAAGAAACGACTTTAAATATGTGCAAAAGTTTCTACTTTTTGTTTTTCAAAGAATTATTACATATTTTTTTCGATCATTTCACCCAAGTAAAGCGGAAATGCCACTGGTACGTAGGGTGTTACAGGGAGTGAAAGTGAGAGAAAAGACCGAGTATAGAGTGCATTGAGGAAAGGACAAAAAATGAACAGAATTCAAGAAGATAGATGATGGTGATTGATGTTGCATTTAAATTTTTTAAGATTGTATTTATTAGGAAAGGAAGTAAACGGAAGGGAGTTCTACAGACATGAAGTGCGGGAAAAGAAACTGACGATTGTATTTAGCTATTTCGACAGCAAACGGGTAGGACTTAGATACCAATCTATTAGCACGCTTAAATTCATGTATTCAGTGCACCAGAGGAAAAAAGTTCGTCAGAGCTGCTGCGATGAAAATGTTTGTAGAAAAGATAGAAGAAAGCCACCTTACGCCGGTGACAAACTGATTGAAGTCGAGATGCCAAGTCAAGATCGGTTACATTACAGATCCTTCTTTGGATTTTGTCAACAACCACGAGACGAAAAGCAAGAGCCCCAGACCAGATATAGCATCAGTATTCAATGCACGGGCGAATGGTAGATTTGTAAATGTGAAAGATAGACTCTGACGAGAAATATTTCTGGCACGACAGACTCAGATTTCCTCTTAGTAGATGAAGCTATTGATTCGATGTAGTCGACCTTCATTTCCCGATTTGATAGGAATGATTGGATTAAATCAAACACTCGTCATGTAACACCGTAACCCTGGTGCTTGAATAGAAGACTAGCAGACCAAACCCTGTCAAGCGCCTTTGACACATCTAGAGCCGCAGCTCGACCTTCACCATTATTATTAAGAGCTTGATATGCGTATTCAGTGATGGCTATTAACTCACCAGTGGTAGACCTGGCGAAACGGAATCCATATTATTTGTTCGAGTGTAGCAGCATGTATACAGAATTGATTAAGAAAAGTGCAGTCGGGGGCAAAAAAAGAGACAGTATATGATAATAAAGAGACAGAATATGATAAAAATAAGGAGACAGTATATTACAAAAAAGAAGGAAACAGTATGTAATAAAAAGGAAACAGTATATAGTAACAAAGGAGACAATATATGATAAAAAAGTAGACAATAAATAATAAAAATAAGAAGACAGTATGTAATAAAAAGGAGACAGTATATAATAAAAAGGAGACAGTATGTGGTAACAAAGGACTATGATAAAAACGGAGACAGTATATTATAGAAAGAAGGAAACAGTATATTATAGAAAGAAGGAGACAGTATATGATAAAAAAGGAGACAATATATGATAAAAAAGGAGACAGTATATGATAAAAAGAAGACATTTGAAAGAAAAACCAGAAAAAATATAGGGAATAAGATGGATGATAAAACGATGGAAAAAGATGTTTGGAATGTCCAGATGAAGCGAAGGCAAATAATATGCCTTAGATGAGGCTTATCTAGGCTTAGGGATCGAGTAACCTGAATTAAGAAAACTAATTCTGATAGTTACATTTACCATTAAAAGCCAGGTCTCCCTGTACACATTAGCTTTTCTCGGATATTTTTGCTGATTTTAGCGGTTTTTTCTATCAAATCACAAATGACACTTTTGAATAGTGGCCTTATTGCTTACAAATGTTTACATTTGATAGAATTGTAGTCATCATTTTCAGGAATTTCTGAAAATAAACATTACTTTTGAAAAATATACTTCTTTTTCTTGCCTAGCTTTCATAACTTTAATTCTCGCCATTTGCTATGTTCTGACTGTAGGAATTTAACATATAAAATTGTTTATGGCTAAATTCTGGTTGTGTCAAACATACTCTAATCTTGCTGAAATTTAGTTGAACCAATAAGTAGCAAGTAACCTTATGTGAGTAGAGTCAATGAGGTTTGGAGGAACTTAAAATACAGAATGATAGATAAGTAGATATGTCAAATAAATAATGAATCCATGAACAGTATGGTAAGTTCTGTAGCAGACTGGGAGGATGGAGGTGATGTCAGTTGCGTCTCTTAAGAAAGTTCCTCCGATCAATAGTTGGTCTGAACCTTGTCTACCAACAACAGTTATGAAACTGAAATTATGGAAATGAAAGCTTTTCTATCTGCACGTCCCTGTCTATATATAAATAGTGGAGTGTGCAGAAACAAGAATGCTATTTACTTTCAATATGCAACATGAACAGAACTCAAGCGTTTGAATTTCCTTCATATTTTCCTGTTTCAACTCTGATTGCATATTATATTAAAAAGCCCCTCGCCGACCAAACTGATCTTACGATTGAGTATTGAGTCCAATCTTGGCGTTCTATATTTGTCGCCTTGTATGAAGGCTAAGCTAAAAGTATTTTCTATAACTTTTGAGAAGTCATTATCATTGCAAGAGTTGTTCATACAGTTAAACTCATTCTTGGTTATGTTGTTCCCACAAAGTTTCAGCAATATTTAGCAATGAACAGCAGAGGAGAAGATACATTACAACTGAGGATTTAAATATAATTCTCAGAGATTCTATGAAGAAAAGAAATAAGCTCTCCTTACTCACTTATCATTAAAAGTTAACAGAGCAAGAATTACTAGAGTATTGGAAAGTTCACTCAAATAAGTTTTCGAAAAAAAATTCACCAGTTGAGAAAAGTCCGTAGACTACTGTAAAACGGTGATATGAGTCACAGTTAAGCACAGACCAAATAAAACAATTGCCAATCGCAGTAGACAACAATTCGGTGATTTTGAAGTAACAGAGCTTAATAAAGGCATTTGGTCTGCAATTCCAAAACAGCAAATACCTTATTTGGATTTATTAAGAGGTTTCAAAATTGTCAAAATTTCAGACAGAATATTAAGATGGAAAATGAAACAATTTTTGGAGAATTTAACACCATCCCAACCAAATATCTCCAGGATTAAGATTTCTACACAGACAAAAATATCATAGTTTCGTCAAAGGAAATACAACAATCATACTAGAAAAAGTGTACGAAGAAAAAATAAAATTTTATATTAAGTGGGAACAACATAAACACAAAAAAGAGGGTCAATTTTCCAAGTAACTCTTAGAATGAATAAAGTTAAACGAAACGGTCTCATTCAAGCGTCTGCCTCTCAATTTAACGTTAAGCATTTTGCTGTCTCATAGACTTGTCAATTTTCTCTCCGTGACTCAAAATTCCAAATATGTCTGAATTACTTATTTATTCGTCAAAATAAAACTGTCATTTCCCTACTTCGACATTGCTTCCACTCCCTCAGGTAGATAGGAGGAAGAAATCTACGAAACATAACAACACATTAGATGTACATAATGATATAATTATTTTATTTCTTAGACAGAGTAAGAGCTTAATTTTCATCACTCATCTCCAATATATCCCCACACTTCATCATTTATGAGAATTTATTTGCTTTTTCATAATTCCAAAGCATCGCTTCTCTGTTGGAATGTGTTATCTCTGTTTAGGATTGAGTTTCCGGTTCCTTCTAAAGTCTTTTCATTCTCTCTCACTCCCAGTAGCCCTTTGTGAATTAATGGCATTATTACCTTGTTTTTTTTTTTATAAAATAAAAACAACTTTTGAGATCGAAGAAGACACCCGTCCCACGGATTCCAACCCTGCAGTAGTACCTTCCTCGTTGCATTAAGAGAGGTGAGGTTGTTAGCGTGACAATGGTTGTGAGGACTGGTCAATTTTTGTCCTTGACCCTTATACATGTATATGGGCACGTCACATAAAAAGACCTCGTGTTACACACTGCCTTATCAGGGAGGTCAGGTAAATAAAGTAATAAATCCAACGCAAAAAGTTAAGCACTAGAAACAGTAATTTGAAAACATATACAACTAGCTGTCTTTAGTTTGAATTAAAATTGAAAAATCTCTTCACAAATTTGCTTCTCCGCTGACGTGAACAGATATGCTCGTCGGCTTTATCCAAGAGTTTATTTTCTTCTTTTCTGATCGCTTCATTTATGATGGCAAATTTCTATGCGTAGCTTAGATCTGACACAAGGCCGAAAGTATGGGGCACCCAATGAGTATCGAACTCACTACTCAATCGTAATTGTGCTTGCGAGACACGCTTGCTAACCATTATACCACGTTGATGTACCCTCGCTTCCTTAACGATGTTTGTGTTGATGACAAATTAAACCAATTCTTGCATGGAAGAGCTGCTGGCATTGACTGTATAATAATGTTGTTGGAGGATGAGGTCGATTTTATCGACCCTTTCTCTCTTGTCGCTTGACTTCTTCCTTTTCTCTTCTGGTGGCTTCGAAGTTTTTCTTTCCAAGGGTGATGGAACATCGACAGTTGATACAGTCTTGTGTTTATATTTAAAACGATTTAGGCTGAAGTCCCATGGCTTTAAGTGTTGTTTAGAGTTAGTCTTTGTATCTTCGAAGAGGGCAACAGCGCGGTCTTTTGTCTGAAATGAGCTCATTGAATAAAGCTTGACGTGGAAACTGACTCTTCTATTCTTGCTATACGCCCTGACCATCAAAGACTGTTTAGTGATCAGCTAATAGATACTAATAAAAAGGATACCCATGATTCAATAAAGACAGATAGAAAGGCGATTTTTTAAAAATACAATTGTTAATTTATATCATTTACTCCTAAGAAAATGAGAACAGTTGAAAATGAATTTGAATGTAGTGAACAACATAAATATTTCTATCTTTAGTTATTATAAGGAAAATTCATGTGATTTTTTTAAAAACCTTGAAATCATCTGAATTGCTTTGTTATGAAAATACTTTGAGTTTTTTTCTGCTTGGTCATAGACGCTTAAAATTTTTATTTCAGACAAAATAGTCAAATAGAATGTTTTATTTTGGAAACCGCCGTGATCTTTTCACTAACAATGAAAAAAATTAATTATTTGATTAAACTGACGGTATCAGTCATTTTTCAACACGTTGAGAAAAATCTAAAAACTTGATAAAATCTTAAAACATGATAAAATCTTAAAACATGACTGAACAATTTTAATCCTCCAAGTATATATTATACGAGAGAGAAAAAAAAACAGAGAGACATAGAGAGAGATAAAGAGTGAAAGAGCGGGGATGTAAGTAGGGTGACAAAGAGAACAAAAGTGAATGGTAAGATGTAGAAATAATTTAAAGTTAACAAAATTGTTATTAAGCCAATTATACTTAAAAAAATTATAGACATAACAAATGATTAAAAGTGCATGCATTCTTACATAGACTCTTGCCTAAAAATACTTTGATCTGTAACGAACATTTCCACTGTTTTTGGAACATCAAAAAAAGCCCAATAAGACGTGAAAGAAAAAAAGGTAATTAAGAAATAAAAAAATTAATGGAAATCTGAGTATTTTTTTTTTTTATCACAGACACGCGGCTGCTACATTAAAAGCGAAACGAAACTCCCAGCTGTTCCCATGTTTCGGTAATTTGATGTAACCTACAAAACAGATTCACTCTCTTTCTTTCTTTCTTTCTTTCTTCCTTTCTTTCTTCAAATGAGATTCCGGATCTCTGTTGGCGTAGAACGCAACCCCACCCGCATTAAAAGATGATTCATGGTCTACTTACTTTCATCATTCAATTCTTCATATTGCCAAAAAGGGTTACACTTTTTTCCGAATTTACTTATCAGAATTTTACCTTTGTCTATATGCATATTTTTACATTGGATATATTTTTTAAACTAACAAAAAGTTTTGGAGCATCAACTCTAAATGTACTTTACAAACACCGTCGATTTTTCTGTCTGTTTAGTAATTTTGGGTCGATGATTTTCTTCTAATTTTGGAAAGAGATCTTCTTCTTCTTCTTCTTCTTCTTCTTCTTCTTTGTCGTGTCTCTTCCGGATGTGGGTCATTATAGCTTTCCTATTCTCCCTAACTCTAAGCAATATTTGTTACCTTATTATCCCTCCAACTTTCGGTTACACCATACATTTGCACAAGCTCATTAGGGAATCTACACGCTATTTCTGTCTGATCCTCTTACCTTCAGTATACCCTGTGAGTGTGAAATTCTCCAAACCCTCTTTTCTTATCATGTATCCCAGAAAATTTCAACTTTCTTTTCAAGTGTGAGAAAATTATCTAGCATTCACTATCATATAGGCGAATTGATGTGGTATCGCATTTTCTCATTCTATTCTTGGGTTCTAACGAAAATTTTCCATTTCTTAATGTTTATAGTACGAGACACGATTATAAATTAAGCAATGAGGATCGAAATCACTGCACTATTTCGTTAACTCTATGCTAAGCGACCCTGGGGAAGATTGAGATATGAATGAAGACTTAAATTTTATTCTATTTAATTTTCTTTTTTTCATTTTTTTTCAAATTAATTTTAAAATCCAAAATATATGAATACTAGAAGAACTATATATATATATATATATATATATATATATATATATATATATATATATATATATATGTAATTTGATATAATTGTAATTTTCTCCTGAAGATGATCCTGGAAAAGATTGAAAGTACTTGGGTTAGAAAAAACTATGGCGCTTTCCTTGATGAATTTCATCTTAACATCATGAAACTGATTAGAGAAATGGAACGGATCATTATAAAAATAAATAGACACAATATGTCTATATTATTCAATGAAAAATGTTTGAATAAAGATATGCTGCCTAAATACACACACACACATGCAAAAAAAAGGACACTTATACTTAACCGCAGAAAAAGACAGTTGAAATTTCTAGGGAAACTAATGAGGAAAAATGGCTTGGAAAATTTGACACTCACAGAACATAGTGAAGGCAAGAAGGACAAAGGGAAACAATGTGTAACCTACCTTACAAGCTTGTGAAATTGGATGGCAGAACAGGGTTTAGGAGAGATACAAAAAACAAAATTTTCTAATACAAAAGACAGAAAGTTGTGGACAGCCATTATCGCCAACGTCCTGAATAGACATAGGACATAGAAGAAAAAGAAATAGTATAAGTTTTCTTGTAGTTATTACTTTCCTTAAAACTTCCTTGTTGCTCATATGTTCTGTCCATGATGTTCTTAGTATTTATCGGAAGAAGATTTGCTGCTTGAAGCCCCTTTTCTTGCCAACATAAGAAGACCCAGAACAAAGAAATTTCTCAAAAGATATGCCGTCAGATGCTCTCAAGGAATTAAAGGTTACGCTACAAATGTTAATTTGTACAAGACTTAACTCATTGGAGGTGAGTCACAAAATTGATATTATTGAACACTCTCATGGATCTTCCTTTTCACTAAACTTAAAAGAACATGATACATTTCGATTGGAATATCGTTGAATAACAACTAACTGACTTTATGTCTATAATTTTTATTCTTATGTCGTATATTTGCACATCATGCTTTTATGTGGTTCTTACAGATTATCACTCTGTAGGATTCTATTCTCAGAGTTCTATTTAACTTTATTCTCTCCTCTTCCTCTTTCTCTCTCTCTCTCTCTCTCTCTCTCTCTCTCTCTCTCTATATATATATATATATATATATATATATATATATATATATATATATATCGGAAAACTATATATAATTTTTTATATATCTAGAATAATTTTAAGGGAAATAAGCATAAAATCGACTAGATTATATACCTTAAAAACATAGTAAACTAAAATAAAATTAAATTTAAAATTCTCAGCGTCCCTCCTTTCCACCATGTGCATAAAAGTTGCATCATAAACATAAATTTATCTCATGAACTCCTAAAGGACGAAACGCATCATAAGAAAATATATTTTTCCCCATTGTATATATATATATATATATATATATATATATATATATCGACATAATCCAAAGACGTATATGCAGTGTGACCGGTCCTGACTTGGAGTTTCAACTCCAGTCACTTTCTCACCGACATAATGTGGCTTCCCTCTGTCTTTTCTATAAATATTTTCATGGCATCTGCTCCGACGAGCTATTTTCACTGGTGTTCCGACTGCATGAATTTAAGCGTAATTTAAGGTTAGCATCACGGTCCCACCCTTTTCCTGTTGAAACAGTTAAATGCAACCGCCTCTTCTACTCCAACAAGTTCTTCTCTCGCACTTCCCGATTGTGAAACTCCCTTCCTCTTACTTGCTTCCCTGATAACTATAATGTTCAAAAATTTTAATTTAATTGCAATTTAATGCCTTGATCCCCGTTCTTTTTATCCTTTACGGTTTTTCCTTTTATCCTTTCCTCCATCCCCCCTATTCCCTTACTTTTTCCTTACTTTCACTCTCTCTAGCCCCTTGCTTAAAAAATATAATGATACAGTTTCATGGTATGCTTTATGTATGGATATAAGTACTCAATATCAGGGATAGAGTGTATGTCAATAAAAAAGTTGACACTCAGGTCAATACCGAGCGGTGACAGTCTGTTTTTATGCTTGAAAATAAACTGTCGCCGCAAGGAATTTAGTGTCCACTTATATATGTGTGCGTGTGTCTATTTGTTCAGTTTCTTCTTCCTCAACCATCATGACATGCCAGTGACGAGGCATTTTTATCAAGATATCTAGTGATGAGACAGATACATTCATCAATATGGTATGACCAGTTGTCATGGATGGCGTGATAACTAACACGTTTCTGATATTCAATAACATCACGTGATTAAATGAACACACGACTTTGAGCAAATGGATGTGACTAAGTACATGCTATGGAATCATGTTACCAAATACGTACACATCGTGTACTGATACGGTCTTGATTATATATAATTGCGAACATAAACTAATGCAATGGTTCCAAAAATTTGTCAGCTGCCATTCCCTTGGCTGTCAGATCTCATCCTTAGCGCTCTTACCCAAACAAATATGAGGATACTTTTTTCTTGGTATTAGTTATACTATAAATTCAAAACAAAACTAATCTAACACCAGACGAACATCCATGGCTATATCGCTACATTTACAAATCTAGAACATTGCTCCTTACAGACATCAGTTGTTTGATATGTTTGACGTCTGGCGTGTCCTGTCCAGATAACGCGAGCAGGATACAAACAAGTGTTCGGACAGCAAAATAAAATAAAACAATGATTTCGTACATAACTATTATGATAATTTTATTCTGTATAAAGCTCAAGTCCTAATGACTTAGATTTTGTTATATCAATTTTGCTAAAAAAAGATAAAGTTAAATTATTACTATTATTATTTATATCATTATTATTATTATTTCATCCCTTGTCCTTTGAATGGCCAGCGTTTTCGGTGTCGTTGGGATTACGGTTTTATAAAAAATCACGTCCCTATTCTCGTTTCCACCGTCAGATATCTTGACAGTACATGTCACGTTGCTGGTATTCCACTGTAGTTGATGGAGAAAAAAGTGGATTAGTGAGCTTCAGGGACAAGAAAAATATTCATGACATGCATAAAGTACTAAAAAGTAAAACATCTAAATATAGCCTTGAGCCATATTAAGCATAGTTTTAAATAAAAGCTCTAAAACGAACTCCCAATTATACTTAAACGATTAGTAAGTACAAACGAGGTGAAAATATTCGAAAGCTATCTGATTTTTGGTTGTGTGTGTGTTAGTTCTAAAGTTTAACAGCTATTGGATCATGAAAACACTTTATTATACAAGGGAACGGAACTTATAAAAATTGGCCCAGTGTAACAGCTTAGAGTATATTCCCAGCCCAGAGTATACCCGGCATTATTCTAGGCTAGGAATACAAGTCAGGCGAGGCCAGTTTATACCCCCAGTTATAAAATATGAATAACCCCTTCTTTTCTTATATAAGTTATATATTATTGTGCCCTCAGATGATAGTCGGGTATACTATGAATCCTGCATTGTCACACGCCCACAATGATTTCATTTGTGCATTCTATAGCACTCAATTTTATTCCGGTTCTTTGGTTTGCACACTAATAGGTCTAAGTTCTGGGTGCGTATTGATTTTAAACAAATTGGATGTGGCACAAAACCGAAACTATGGGGTATTCAGTGAGGATCGAACTCAATATTCAGTGGTAATTGATCTAGCAATACAAACTTGCTAACAATTGCATCACAACGAAATGCTTAATGATTTTCTAGGCGTAGTTTAGATGTGGTACAAGGTAAAAGTATGGAACATCAGTCAATGAGAATCAGTCGTAATTGAACTAACAAGACAAGCTTGATAATCATTACTCCATGTCGAATTACCCCCCTACATCCCTATTTGCGATTGTTATTGTAATAAAAAAATGTTTAAAGTTATTAAACTCAAATATTTAACGAAACAACAGGGGAATTTCAATGCGCATTTTATAGTCATGGATCTAGCAAGGAACTTATTCAACGATTAACTTAAGATTACTCAGAAAATTCAAATAAGAAAACCTTGAAATGTTTGCGTGTTTTTCTAGTATTAACTCTTTTGGATGACATCTCTCTTTTTCTTTCTTCATCAACTGAAATTTTTTCGTGGAACTTTTTTATTTTCATAATAATGAAATAGTACTCAAGTCTGCAACGTTATATCTTTCATATAAATCTTTTGAGATTTACCTTTTGTGCTGAAAATTTGGTTCCCTCCAGATGTGTAAGACTTCAGACTCACAAACATCATTGCGAAAGTATGGAGACACGCCCAAAAGTTATGAACAATGACTAAAGTAAAGAAAAGAAGAGAAAAACAAAACAAAACAAAAAATAAATACACGAATAAGAGAAAGAAATAAAAGAATGAAAAAGAATAGAGAAAAAGATAAGTAATAATAAGACTGAATAATTTATATAAAAAAATACCATAACAAATTAGTTCTGAAGTAAAGAGAAAAATTGAAAGAAAAAAAGAAGGCAATAAAAACTGCGACATATTAAAATTGTGATAGACGAAAAAATAGATAAGGTCAATGCGAGTAAAAGAGAAATTAAAAAGGAGGCAAATAAGAATCAGCACACGAAAAAGTCCAACGCCTTTATTTTTAAGGAATTATTCAAATAGAAAGAAAATAAGGAAAAGATGAAAAGAAAAACAACCTAATTTTTTAAAAATTCAAAATGAAAAGAAATGATTTTTAGCGTTGAACATATTTTTCCAATTCTATATGCGGGTGCGCATAAACTTACAGGTGTTCCTTACTTTCCTCATGTTTTCGTAATTCGAGACTTGGAAAATACTAAGAGATTCAATTTCATTTATTTATATGTGTTGTTACAAGGTCAGGATATTATGACTGAAAATTATCCTACAGAAAAAAAATGTAACTTCTATTATTTGATTCGTAAATAGTAGATAACAATAGCGATTATGTCCATAGTCATTTGATCACTGGAAACACTTCCGAAGGCTTAAAAAAAAAGAAAACGGAAGACGATTCATTTCATAGTTCTGTTGAAATCACAAGAATACTGAGGAGCAATGCATTTTGGCCCTTAGCGTTGAAAATCAGAACCTTCTATTGTAAAGCGAGAAATAATAATAATAATAATAATAATAATAGAAGAAGAAGAAGAAGAAGAAGGAGGAGGAGTAGAAGACTAATTAGTAAATCTGAAAAAAGTGGAACATGAACGTGATACTTGTGTCAATTATCTAAGCGTTGGAAACAGTCTTGAAGGGTAACTGTTATCACTGAATTTGTCTATCAGATTTTAGATAAGTCTGAAAGGCGAGGCTCGGGCGAAGACGTTTGACAAGTTTTGGTATGCTGGCCTTCCCCCACAAGTTCAAGGACTATGGTGTCTCTTTGACATAATCAAATCGTCCTTAACTATTCCGGTAATGAACGTTGTGTTGAATGACCATGCTTCTAGATCATTTTACATTAACGATGGGATCTCCCAGGGACCTACGTTGGACTTGAACCTACGTTGTTTTTTATCTTCATTAACGACCGTCTTAATGGAATCAGTTCCCAACTCGATCTTTATGCTATTTACTCTTGTCTTAACAGTAAGTTCGATTGGTCCGACAGAGTAAAATTAGAAGCTTCTCTCGAAAATGATCTCCAATGAGTTGTTAACTGGGGCAAAAAATGGTTTGTACATTTTAACTCCCCTTAAATGAAACTGCTACACTTTAATCATCATAGATAACCATTTTTGCCCCCCATCAGTATGGCTGATACTAACATCCAAGAGAGCAACACATTGTACATTTTTGGTCTCATATTTTCCACTGACAAGAAGTGGAATGATTATATTGAATCAACAGCTAAATCTGATGTTAATAATGTCGGTTCATTGTGACGTGCCAAAAAAATTTTCTCGTCAGAATTTCTATCTTGCATATTTATAAATCTACCATTTGTCTGTGCATTAAAGATTGCTGCCATATATATTTTTGTACTCCGGGTATATATCTGGGGATTCTGGACAAAATCTAAAGAAAGGTCTGCAATGTTATCTCGACTTCTGTCACTTTCGCCATAACGTGGCACCCCTCTGTCTTTGCTATAAATATTTTCATATCATTTGTTCTAATCAGCTCTTCTCTTTGATAGCTCGATTGCGCGAATGAAAGCATACTACTAGATTGGCAATTAGGTCTCATCGTTTTATTGTTGAAATAGCTAAATGTAATTGTAATTTCTATTCTAATAGGTTCTTTTCTCGCACTTCTCACCTCTGTAACGCTTTCTGTTGCTTGTTTCCCTGTCACCTACAATTTTCACGAATGCAAATGCAAGGTCAATCGTCATCTTATTCCTAAACCCTATTCTTTTATTGTAATTTCTCTTCATTAAAGTCTTCCCATTCTCTTCCACTCACGCTAACTCCTTTGCTTCTTAGTTGCATTATCACCTTGCTTTGGTGAAATGATTAAAAATAAAATAATAGATGGACTAGAAATTAAAGGAAGCGTTGGAACTATACAAACAACAGCATTGTTGAAAACTGTTAGAATATGGAAAAAAGTGTTGGCACTTTCTGCCTTGTGACTTACTATCACTTAACCTTCAGCATACGCTAATATTGGTATAATGAATAATAATAATAATAATAATAATAATAATAATAATAATAATAATAATAAGAAGAAGAAGAAGGAGGAGGAGGAGGAAGAGGAGAAGACCAAGAACAAGAAGAAAATTATAAAGAATAAGATGCTCTTGAATTTGGAAATCAGACCGATGAGCCGTTCAAGCGAAAAGACCAGATCAAAGACAGCAGTATCAGCCAGATTTTAAACATAGCTGTATCAGGGGGTTGCATTAGAGGAAGTAAAACGATAATTGAATATATCAAGGACTTCCCTTGGAAACAAGAAAGCTATATAACATGAAGGTTAAGGTTGTACCCATAATATTTGCCGCAATTGGCGCTGTGTCAAAAACACCAGCATCGAAATTGGATGAATTTGAAATTTGAGGTAGAAATGAGACTGTTCACATCATGACAGTACTGAAGTCTGGAATGATGTGGGGAAAGGTGCTGGGGATTTCAGGACACTTTCTCCTACTTCATCTTCAGTGAAAACCACTAAATAACTTGTATTAACATATAATAATAATAATAATAATAAATAATAATAATAATAATAATAACAGCAACAACACAATCGTAGCCCTGAATAGCTCTCAGTCAGTTATGTGCCATGCGTGATACACGTTTAGGCGATCATGTATCTTTCGATACATGACTGACAAGGCAGATTTTTTGCCGCAGTAGGTTGCCATTTCTTTCTGCGGTAGACCAGTTGCCATCCAAGGTTATAGGACCCGGTCTATCCTGCTATTTACCCATAGCTGGGAGGAAAAGAAGAGGATTCATACCTTTCCCAAGGGTATTAGTACATAAGTGAATGTAATGGATCTGACTGGAATTCGAACTCGGCTCTCCGATTTCTCACTCCGAGCCGAATATTATTTTGCTGGATTTTAAACGTCTGGGTAATGAAGTCAGTTTATTAAATAAACCTTCGAATCATTAATGGGTAACCAGAGCATTGAACAACAGAGTCAAGGAAGTCAAAAGATAAAATGGGTTAAGAAAATATCAAAAAGTTAAGATAAAAAGAGAAAAAAAGAAAGAAAAATCTTTAGGCACCGCAGTTGTCTCCTCTTGTCAGCTGTTATGATGGAGGTTGTCTTCAGAATTGACCCATTTCCCTGTCTTATCTCTAAATATCTCTTCTGTTCAGTTTCTTCGTAGCATAGCTCTTTTAAGTGTCCCCTTCGTAAAAGCCCTTTGAAATGATCAAGGAAATAGAATTTGTTAATCAAATTAAACTCTTTCCTTTATTATTTTTCTCGTTCAGTTTTGAAGAATACACTTCTTTATTTTTTATATATTTTCCTTTACTTTTTTTCTCAGCAAACACTGCGTCTTTCTCTTTCTTTTTTTATCATTTTTATTTCTCTTCTTTTTATAACTGTTCTTGTCCATCTAGATTCATCCTTAACTACTGAGGTCCCACTGTGCCTCTTGTTAGGCACTTGACAGTGTACGTAAATTTAATGCTCTATTCAAATCCACATACGGTTTAGTTTCAAATATTCTGATATTATCTTTATTCCCATTGGGGCAATGACGACGTGTTATTTTCTGCTTCTTTATGTCTGTAAAGTGTGAAGCCAATACAGGCATTAAGAAATGAATATCTGAGAAGGAAGCTTCAGATAACGTTCTAAGAAAATCAAGACTGACAAGTGGTTTACGGCAAAAATGGATTACGCATAACCGAGGATATCTACCTACACCAGTCTATTAGTACGTCTATTTGCTAAGTTTAGCTTTGTCTTGCACAAGGTCACACGTGAACTGCACTCGGTGAGGATCATTTGTTTATGCTAGTTTATTTATTTATTTCCTTTTATCAATCAACTTATCTTGCGCCTGATGCATGATCGAGTTAGATTTGAACTTCTTTTCGATGATGACTCTAGTTGGTGTTCCAGTAAAATCAGAATTCTGAAATCAGATTTTAATGAAATCGGTACAGCAGTTTCCTTTGTCTTTCTAACAGACAGTAAATACATGTACTTGTAAAATCTGCAAAACTCACAGAAATGTGTATGCTAGTCTACTGACATACATCACTTCTAGCTTCTTTCTTTCTAATTCAATAAGAATAAAAAGTTAGCCTCTGTGGCCTAATCAGCAAGAAAAAAACAGGTTAATCCCTTTAGCCTAATCAAAAAAGAAACACATATTAGACTAATCAATAAGGAAAAACGAGTTAGCTTCTTTAGCCTAATCAGTAAGGTAAAAGTGGCCTTATCAATAAAGAAAATATATTAGACTTTGAGACCGATTCAATAAGGAAAAACAGGTTAGATACTGTGGCCAAATCAGTAAGAAAAAACAGGTTAGCACTTGTGGCCTAATCAATAAGGAAAATCAAGTTATTCCTCAGTAAGGTAAAAGGAAAAACTTATTCTTTTATGGCCTAATCAAAGGAACATAGTAGACTTTAAGGCCTAACCAATAACGAAAATAGCCTCTGTGGTCTAATCAGTAAGGAAAAACAGGTTAGCAATTGTGGCTGGGCTAATTAATAAGGAAATTCATGTTATTCCTTTGTGGCCTAATCAATAAAGAAAATATATAAGACATTGAGGTCTAATCAATAACGAAAAACATCTTAGCCTATGTGGCTTCATCAGTAAGGAAAAACAGATTAACTATTGTCACTTAATCATTAAAGTCCTTTTACTGAAAAATCGTTTCCCACGAGTAAAGGATGCGAATTTAACTTATTTGAAATCCAGTGGAGTATTTGTCCTTTAGTTCAAAACCTCGATCAATAAATATATGCTATTCGCAACACATGCTTACACTTACTCCACAAACATCAACTTTAATAGCTTTTGGTTACTTAGTTTTAATTCCACTTCTTACTCTAACAGCTGAAGAGTTTATCAAGCCAAAGTGCTGTAATAAAAATCAGTAATATTAAAAAAAATTGTGATAAAGCAATAATAAGACAAATTAAAGCTAGTCATAAAATAATAATAATATTTTATATAGACATTTACAAGGGCTCACGAAAATTTGACTCCATTGCGTTGGCGATGAACGGTCTCCTATCCATAATACTACCGTACTAGATACAATGCAGATTTTAATAATTTTTTTGAGAAAAATAAATACGGTACGCAATGCACATTATAACTGGCTTGCGAAATACTCTTTATATATATATATATATATATATATATATATATATATATATATATATATATATATATTCTGCTGCCATATCTGCCAAATCTGCCATATCTGTTCAAATGCCCCTGCCATTCATCTAGAGGCTCGTAACAAATTTCAAAGATGAACCTGTAATGTAATCGATCCTGACTTGGAATCTTAAATTCAGTTACTTTCTCACCGTCATGGTGTGGTTTCTCTCTGTCTTTTCTATAAATATTTTCATGCCAACTGCTCAGATGCTCCAACTTCGTGAATTTAAGCGTGCTATTAGATTGGTATCTAATCTAGGTCTCACCCGTTTACTGTCGAAATAGTTAAAAGCAAGCGCCATTTCTACACAAAGAGTTTCTTTTCTCGTATTTCTCACCTGTGGAACTTCCTTCTGTTTAATTCCTTCCCAGATAAATAAAATCTTTAAAAATGTAAATGCAACATCAATCGCTATCTTCTGTCTTCTTGAACTCCGTTCATCTTTTGTCATTTCACCAATTCTCTCAATACTCAGTCTTTTCTTTCACTTCCACTCTCAGTAAACCCCTGCATAAGAGTGGCGTTCCCGCCTTGCTTGGAGGTGAAATGACTAATATATAATATATATATATATATATATATATATATATATATATATATATATGCGAGAAATATCATGGCCGAGACACACACGTCTCCCCATCTCAATTTAACTTTTGAAAATCATAGAACTGTGAAACCGGTAACGTTTCTCTATATAAATATTCTTAAAGACTCCACTTTTATTTTCAGCTTCTTTTTCGTATATATTTTATATATATATTCTTTTCGTTTATTTTATATATATATCTAATAATCAAACAAATCCTTTTACCTCATATGGGGAATAGGCTATTTCGGCAGACGACGAAATTATTTTGCTCTGTATAAATAAAATACACCGAGCTCTGTTTTGTGGATTAGTTCTTATATTTTATATATTACTAGGATCCACCTGGAGTATATGCCAATAGATTTTTTTATCTCATATATATATATATATATATATATATATATATATATATATATATATATAGTCGGAAGATCATTGCTTCATACAATGTTGATTTGTATGTTGATTCCTCTGTTCACACAATCTATATATATTCTATTCCTGATACTGAGCACTCTTCTTTCGTGGAAGTAGCAAATTATAATAAACTGTAATCAGCATATAATAAATTATAAACTTTAAACTACACATACACACACAGAGAAAGACACACATAAACATACACACGCACGCACATATACATAACAGAATAAATGAAAAAAATATTCAGAAAACATACCTATTTGTCATAAACGGGAACTAACTATACCCATATGTTCATTTTCATGTTGCTTGAAAGTACACACAAAAACATACATACACAAACACGCACATATGTGTGTGTGCGTGTGCGTGCATGTGTGTGTATGTGTGTGCGTGTGTGTCCGATCCAAGACACGTGTATAAATGCGTAAGAAATAACAAAGTTAAATCGTCATTTCGAATCTGAAACGTTTGAATTTCACCTTATTTAGGCACTGGTTGAATGTGGTTTTCATTGGCGTGCGCTTGCTGGCATATGCGCTCACACACATGTTCTTTTTTTGGTTGAATCCATCGTTCTTCTAAGGCTTTAAATAAGGTTAAAATTCCTTACGTAGAATTCCTCATTTTTGGTTCGGTTTCTTAGTAGAACCACTCCCCATTCAGCTTCATATACAAATCTTTGATTTTCGTCCAAACTGAAAAAAGCAATTAATTTCACGTGGTGTAAAAATCTATTTTCAGGCGAAACCTGTATGAAAATGTTTAATGTTGAGGATATCCCTGGTAAATTTAAGACATAGAAAATTTAGACAGCTGTAATATTAACACACAACGAGGGAGGGAGGGAGAGGGAGAGAGAGATCATCTAAAAAATATGCCTAATTTATTAACCAGATAAAAGAAACCACATCACTTGAGGACTTTCAACAGCAACAACAACTAAAATGTAATTTGAAGAGAAAATAATGACATAATCCACAAATAAAAAGTTAGGAAGGAAACCCCCATCAGTACCAGAAAGATCGATAACAGCTAGTGGTCTTGAGAAGCCTATTTTCCTAAAAAATTGTTTTAGAAACGTTTTCATAAATTTCAACCGAAAGTATTCCTAGCTGCTAGGTTATTGAATACTGAATGTTTCCTCATAAGGAAACACCTAAGATTACCATAACCATTACCATAGTTCAGAAATGTTTACTTCCTTTTTCACTTGGTCATTGGCCTAAGAAATTCACAAAGAAACCCACGAATGTCAATACTGGATTGCAAAGGAGTAGGTGTAAATATGAATCAAATCAAGAGATAACTTATACATATCTGTGTGTGTGTTCACGCGCGTGCACCTATATGCATTAGGATGGGGTATAGGTATGCTCTTGATTTCGAGACAATGACATCTTTTAGAGACAACGCCAATGTATCCGGTATGAGGGAATAACCACTTAAAAAAACATTCGATATCTGGCGTTGATTTAAATTCAAACATCAAATATTACACCAGTGTACATTTCAAAATTCTAAATATGTCACCTGTGTGCCTATATATTTATAAATAAGTATAAAATAACGCTATTTCTTTATATAAAACTGCGTATGCATGTACCTAATCGTGAACTAAAGGTGCATGTGTATTTTGAAATTAACTAAATTAATTGTAACGTTGATTGATCGATTTTTACGGCTTATCAACCCCTTGAAGGTTATTTAAAGCCGAAACATATTTTGGATTGTAGGAATAATTCTTTTTTTGCGAGGGAATATTACATTAGTAATTTTTTTGGAAATAACAATGATTTTTCCAGATACCAATTTCAGCTATATCTGTGAGGAGATGAATTCATACATTTCCCAACTGGAATTGGAACTCGGTTCTCTTATTTCACATTCCTAGTCGCTTTCCATTACACCACCTGCACATCCACTTATTTGTAAGGATAGAATTATGAAATAGACGTCGATTTTTTTAAGCTCATCATTTAAAACTATTTAAATTTAACGCCTGATCCCTTTTTAGCCACATGAGGATTATAATTTCTGACGTAGTAGAAAACATGTCACACGATGTATCATCTAATTGATTGATTAATAAAAATACTCTATAGGCCATAATTCCCGAGTCTATTTCAAATTCCCCAACACTCAAAAGACCGAGACCAAGCAAAAGATCCACGTTCACTCCAGCATAGTTCTCAGGGATATATCAACAGAGGATTAAATTCAGCAACCAGTTATCCCTTCTTACTACTACTAGACATAGACAAAAGACTTCTTCAAACCTACGCTACAAATATTAAAGAACTTTCTTTTCTACGAGAGAGAACAATTTTACTTTATGTCTACAGACACTGTGAATGTATATATGTGTTATATTTTGTCGCTGTTATAAAACGCACTTGTTCATATGTAACTAGTGTACTTTTTTTCATTCAAAATCTGTTTCTCAAGTGTGTTAATTCCTTGGCTGATCTATACATTTCTTGTGGCGTGAAAATGCTTATATTTGCTTGAATTAATGTATAATCTTTTCTGTACTGCAAAACCACTTGGAGTCAAGATGTAAATGATTGCTAGCGAAACCTAAGTGAATTTTCTCACTAAAAATGAGTGATAGATCCTCTTTATTGCTATCTCAGCACAGATCTGAGCTTTTCTAAATGTACATTTGACGATGGCCATCATGTTCATGTTGCTGTTAAGCCAAATTTATGTTTGCAGAACCTTTCTTTCTTTTTCTTTCTTTCTTTCTTCGGAAATCTGAGGGTAACACCAATAGGGCTATTAATACAAATTTATATTTGTATTAATTCTCTCTCTCTCTCTCTCTCTCTCTATATATATATATATATATATATATATATATATATATATATATTATCTATAACTCTACCCCCTCTCTCTTTCTCTCTCTCTCTCTCTCTATATATATATATATATATATATATATATATATATAGAGAGAGAGAGAGAGAGGTGGAGTGCTCAAAATTGGAGTGAGAACGTTTGGAGTTATAGATAATGTAGACATAGAAATCTAAACTGAGGGGTGACTGTCATCTTCACTCTTCATGTGATCTTTAGACCATCTCTATATATTCAATTATTTAGACATAATCTGAAGGTTGTTTGAAACGTGATACTGATAGTCACAAGGCAGTGCTGATTTCTTTATTATCTTTTATCTATCTATGTGTGTGTGCTTTCTTTATTTGTTTATATTAGTATGTTAATAGATTTGCGGTTTATATGACAATATATATAGCTGTTTCCTTATAAGGAGACATTTGACATTCATTAACCAAGCAGCCAGTGCTACTTCCGTTTGAAATTTATAAAATCTTTCTATCGAAACAATTTCACAGGAATTTTCTCAGGAAAATACGTTTCTCAAGTACAGTAACTGTTATCCCTCTTTCCGTTATTGATGGACGTTTCCTTCATAATATCATTATCTTGATTATATCATTATTTTCTCTTTAAGTTACACGTGAAATCAATCTTAGCCGTTACTGTTGTTGAAAGTTCTAAAATGATTTAATAGAATTCTGTGTTTGAGATCCTGTAGTGCCTGTCCACGAGGTTCAAAGAAGGATGGTCCTCGCTAAGACATAAAGACTTAATTTTCTCGAAGTCACTTTTAATCATCGATCTGAGAAAGCGGTTGTATACAGCTAACAGTTTAGATCTTTCTGAACGAGGTTGGCATCATGCAGACGAAAGTTTTGATCTGGCCAGCCTTTTTAAGATTATGACTCTAGTTTATAGATGAATCCGTTAATCTGTAACAACGAATTATATCGATATTTTCTCAATAACAAGTATTATATCGACCAAAGCTGGTTGCCTACGGTTTAGCCGGTGCCATTTGTATGCTGTTGACAATACTTATCTATCAAGCTATTATATCTGCAGCCAGATTCAAGATCCGCTTTGCTAGTTGTTTTATTTTGAGAATAGTTAGGCCTTTTTATTTTAAGTCGTTTACTTGTAACCAAATTATGTTTGTGTACTTTCAGATGAATAAGTTGTCAGTGGTACTATCAGCCGTTATACTTGGTGAAGTGGATTATCGAATACATTAATTGTTCAGTATTGACTCGGTCACAATGTTATGGTTGTCAGTGGATGACTGGGAAATCTCGTAGGTAATCTCGTACTATCTCGTATTTCACGTATGGCACCAAATACACAAACCCTACTACTCTGTATTAGTCTGGTTCTGTTTTTAATATATACTTTTGATTACGATAGTAAGGATATTAGTAGAAACTTGTTAGAAGTGGTAGTAAATATGTGTAAATAAACTATTCAACAGTATGTTCAATTGTATAGTACTTTGCGAACTATTAAAATTTCAACCAATCGTAAAATCTATTTATTAAAAAAGTAAATAGTTTTTCAATGTTTTTGTCTTTAGATTTCCAATATTAATGAATAAAAAGTGTTATATTTTTTTAGCTATCAGATTGGCTGACAAATGAATCTACAGACGGGCGTTGATGATACTAAGTATTAATTTATAATTGTTATTGAAATTGAGAGTTTAGTGCACAATCCACAAAGCACAAATTTGCATTCCACAAATGACAAACTAAAGAACCGTAACAGCTGAGATAACATTTTAATAAGCTGAATATATCAGCTTTAATGCAGATACTGATAAAACTTCAATACTAAGATAAAAAATATAGTTACCTCAGCGTCTTCATATCTATCTATCTATTGCTTGCCACCATCTAGGTATAAGCACTCACGGTGTATTAGTGTCACGGTTCGTATCTTTCATATATAAAACATAATTTTATGCATATTTATATATAAATTTTCCTTCAGTCAATATACTTTCAGTTTATTTGTTGGTCCATCTGTAGGTCTACAACATGTCTCTATATCTATACAAATCTGTGTGTATTTATATATCAGTATGTTAATAGCTGAAGTTTAGGGATACACAAATGTATTGAGACATATAGACTTTGTCTTAAGATTATATAAGTTAGGGACAGTTGCATCTTTTGGAGGATTTTATCCTGCTGTGTAGAGAAATAACACGTATATACATCTAAAAATGAAACATACAGAATATATATATATATATATATATATATATATATATATATATATATATATATATATATATATATTGTTGTAACCTAGAAAGGTTACTGAATGAGGAATAACGAAAACAGGGGTTGGAAATGAAACGGTAATCTTTACAACAACAACAAAATACAATATTCACCAGCGGCGTGAAGTAGGTAACCCACTGCTGGACTACTTAGACAGCATATTACCCTCACTTACAATACCAACGTATTTATGAGGATTGGGACATACCCATTAGTCTTCATCGGCGCAGTATTGGATCCTCAATATTTGTGGATGGTCAAAACTGAAGGTCATAGCCAAATTCACATACGTTAGGAACACTATAAACAGGGAACTGCACTCTTGACAATGAAATATCTGCGCGGGTGAAGAATGCTTTTTGATGTTCTAAAAGATCGAGCCTGGTCGTACAGATGATTTAAGAAGTGCACACTGATGACTGCCTATAACACCTGTGTATCGGGGTGCCAGTTATACTCCCGTGAAATATAGGTTGTGTACCGTAGAAACTTAGATGATCTGGAGAGATTCCACCAACGTTGTTCGATTCTTGGTATCCACTGTATATCGCACATGCCAAACACCGTGGCTCTCGAAAAAGCCAATGCAATCAGCATCAAAGCGCACATTCACCACTGCAGGCTTCGTTGGACAGATCATGTCATTCACCTTGACGTCAGCAGAATACCGAAGCAAATGCTCTACGGTGGGTTATTTTACGGCACTCAACCCTAGCATAAACCAATAAAGCACTTCAAAGGATCCCTTGCAGCCTGCCATATAGAAGATCTTGAGTGGGAAACTGTTGCTTGTGATCGAAATAAGTGGAGGCATACAATTCATGAAGCCACTAAGATCGTCCAAGAACATGCAGTAAGTTGGGCAAACAAGACCGAGGAAATAGGAAATCATTGATTTAGCAATCCATCAATTTACATGTGACAAATATGGCAGAGTATGTCTCTCTTATGCAGGCCTTTTAGCCACCGAAAGAGTTGTATTGGTAGACCTTTGATAAATTATGATCAGTAGTATGCTGGGAAAACATGCCGGGTGTGTCAGAAAACCTGCAGAAACTGCATCGGTCTCACCCGTCACATGAAAACCCACGGGCAAGTTGAACAGAATTTACAAAACATGCCAGACCACGTGAAGGACAACTTAACTGCCACATCAATAAATGTAACAGAAATGTGTGTATAATGTTGTGTATAACATGTAATTCTATTAATGAGAACATTACTTTAGTCCGATGAAGTTATTCTATAGGATGAAACGCGTTACACACAATTTTTACACTTTGTCATCCAATTGCCTAAAACACATACACACACACACATACACACACACACACACACTCACAAACACACATACACGCACAAGAAATATATGTATGAAGATATGAAAACAGTGTGAAAAATATGCTCCATGTTCTGAAACTAGTTTTAGAAGTCGTTCATCCATTGGTTTTGTGTGTTATTGTATTCTTAAAAATATGAAACGGAATTCATTGCATCCAGAATAGCATTTCAAATGTTATCTGGTAAATTATAGTTTGCTTAACGACAGGTTTCCACTTCAGAATGTGCCACAAATTTTCAGTTGGCTATCCAAAATAAAGAAAACCTGAAGAGAATTTAATAAAGAAAAAAGTTCTTTTCTATGTTTGATGAGATTCAAAGTGAATTCTTAAAAATGAATTACTATAACCTGGACAATCTGCAACAGTATATCCCATAATTATATTCAGTTTAATTGCTACATATTTACTACCATAAAATTAATTGCTACATATTTACTACCATAAAATTTTCACCAAATACAGATTCTTGGGCTTAGATGTTTTTCTGAGGAAAAAAAGAGAAAAAAAAAAAGAAAAACCACGATATTTTGGGTCAATTAGTTGCATGAGTTATAAGCCAGGTGAAATGCAATGAGTGTATCAGTGTATTGGTTCAATGAAATTGTCTAGACAGCCTTGAGAGTAAAGTTGTGTTTTCATAGGATACTGTAACAGTTTAACAGTTATACAGCTGTCTGCCTGGTACCTTCATATATTTATGCATATCTGGTTACAAAATAACAAACTAAATATTTGTTATATAGAGCTTGGAAGATGTATCTAAAATTAGGCATTTCGGTATACATAAGAAAAGGAATATATATATATATATATATATATATATATATATATCTTTTAAGTATTAATATCAATTATTTATGTAAAAAAAAAAACAAACAAATACAAATTTCCTAGCCCAAAAGACTAGAACGCTCAAAAATAAAAAATTAAAAACGGTGGCATGCCTAGAGATCATAATAATTAGCTACAAATGGTTACAATAGCAAGAAAAGAGGAAAAGAAAACAAGAGAAAAAGTGAAGGAGCGAGTGTAAAGTAGAAAATCTTTCGTTAATCTTCTTACTTTGAAAAGATTAAAGGCCACTGTGATAAATCTATCTATCTATCTATCTATCTATCTATGTATCTATCTGCGTAGTCATTGAATCAGTAATTCCATAGACAAATAATGAAAAATCACTGATTTTACAAAATAAATATTTATTTTCCAACATATTTCCCTTTTTTGTCAATGTAATTTGCCAAACGTTTCTTCATTAATTGCACCGATCGAATATTGTATATTGAAAATTTCCGATAAAATCCATCTATGTCACGTTAAAGAATGATTGATCTATCCGCATATATATATATATATATATATATATATATATATATATATGAAAAAAAGAGTGACAATGTGGACAGAGGAATCAATACTACATGATGATTTTCACGCTTCAATGCTATCTTCAGACCAAGTACCATTACTTCTTTAACGGGGATATATATATATATATATATATATATATATATATATATATATATATATATATATATATATATATATATAAGGGCAGTTGACTAAGGAATAAACCGCCACATCCAACTTCTCTTGTTTAAAGCTAATGATTAGATTTATTTATGGTCATGACTTCTAGATTGCTTATTTATGCTGGTGGGTGGTTCGAGAAAGAATATATAAGATATTGAGGCTTTAATCAATGCTTTAGTGGTTAAGCATCTTACATCTCACGACTTACTCTTTGACAAATAATATTGATTCCGTTTTGCCCGGTCTACCGGTGACGTGCTTACGGCCATCACTAAATATGTATATCAAGCTCGTGATAGTAACGGCAAAGCTCGAGCTGTGGCTCTAAATATTTCAAAGGCGTTTGACAGGGTTTAGCATGCTGGTCTTCTACGTAAGCTTCATGGCTACGGTATTACAAGACGCTTGTTTGATTTAATCCAATCATTCCTACCATATCGTGAAATGAAGGTCGTTCTGAATGCGCTCGTTTCCAGATCCTTTCACAAGAACGCGGGTGTCCCCCAAGGCACTATCCTGGATCCCACGCTATTTCTGATCTTCATCGATGATCTTCGTGATGTTATCAGTTCCCAAAACATTTATGCAGATGATACTACCATTTATTCCTGTCTTAGAGCTGACAAAGTTAACCTGGCCGCTACTCTTGAAAAAGACATCCAATCAGTGGTTAACTGAGGTAGGAAAACTAACCTGCTCACATTTAACCAACAGTGAGAAACTTCCTTGTTCGCCATCAGCATGGTTGATGCTCGACTCTAGGAGAGCGTCTCACTGCGCCTTCTTCGTCACACGTTTTCAACTGACTTACAGTGGAACAGCTACATTGAATCAATATCTGCATGTACTGCAAGGAAAATTGGTTTATTGTGGCGTGCCAGAAGGGTTTTCTCGTCAGAGTCCATTTTGCACATTTACAATACCATTTGTCTGTGCACTGGTTCGACTGCTATTCATCTCGAGGTTCTTGACAAAATCCACAGAAAGATCTGCAATGTATTCGATCCTAACTTGGCATTTCGACTTCAGCCACTTTCTCATAGACGTTATGTGGCTTCCCAGTGTCTTTTCTACAAATATTTTCATGGCAATTGCTCTGACGAGCTTTTTCCCCTGGTGCCCCGACTACATGAATTTAAGCGTGCTACTGGATTGCTTAGGGTGAAATGATAAAAAAATTCTTCTATAAATGTAACAAATTTTAATCTATCTATCTATCTATCTATCTATCTATCTGTATAATAAAGTAAAAGAGAGAGAAATAGGAAGAGAAAGAGAATGAGAGTTTCTACTTGCACAACCTAATCCTTTTTTAGCATGTTTTTGGTACAGAAAAAAAAAGAAAACCCCAGTAAAATGTCCTTTTCCGTTCTCGATTGAGTGATTCTAGTTTAATGCATCCAGTAATTCAAAAGAAAGCAAACTTAATTTGAAAGACAAGAAAAAGAAACGACCATTGATATTCAAGCAGTATAAATAACGACCTTATTTGGTAATAAATAAACGTCAGATTCCTATTCTCATTATCTGAAAAGAACATATCTTACGATTTTTCAATCTTGAGCCATGATATGTGGTTTTACTTTTGCCTTTTATCATTTTTGCACTTAGGTATTTAACTTAAATTGAATTACACTTCAAACGTACTGTGGAATTAAAGAAAGTTGTTTTTAGATAAATGAAAAACGCTGTCATGTACGTTTTACGCTATATATATTTGTATTTCAATATGGGTGCTGTTTTATATTGCGTTTTCTTTCAGTATTGGTACGGGTTACCAATTCTCACTGTAACTTTTCGTTCCGTTCTATTCTTTCTTTCTCTTGACACAGACACAGACATACACACACACACACACATATATATATATAGAGAGAGAGAGAGAGGGAGAGATAGAGGAGGAGAGAAGTGAGAGAGAGAATTAATATGTTAGCAATACTTTCATTAATTCTATACAGTCCCTGTTTTGATTGATTTTCAAGTCGCAACATACTGTGCGCTTACTCTTTAAATGAAGATGAAATTTCAAAATTTGATATTTAATTATCGATGTTTTCACGGTTTTGGAAAGTCGGTAGATAGCGGTAAGACAAGTCGAATGTCTGCTTACATATATCGGGTTCAAATACAGTCTAGAATACGATCAGTATTAGGGTTTGATTTTTACCTTTTTAGTCATAGATTTAATCATTAGAATGCATTAAAATATACACATATTTTAGTAACACCTCTCTTTTCTATCACTTATGACATTGTGTGTTGGATTATATATAAATTATCAACTCATTTTTATGTTATTAGTACATAAAACAAAAGAAAAGTATCTTAATTAATTCTTTAAAATTATGGCTCGTGTTTTTCAATGCCTCTTTTTTCATTATGTTCCCTAGGAATTTCAACTGGTTCTTCCTGATGGTAAGTATAAGATTTTTTTGTTTCCATTTTCTCTAAAACTTCGTCGTTGTTCACATGTTTGGAGCATGGTATCTACAACATCCTCCTGTAGAACCACACTTTTGCTGCCTGAAGTCTCCTCTTCGTCTGTGATTGTCCAGCATTCATTCTCATACAGGAGGACTGATATTACGTAACAGTTCAGTAATTTTCTTTGTTTCTAACAAAAATTTCTGTTCTTAATACTTTTTTTTATCTTAAGCGAGTTCACCCCAAGCAAGGCAGTAAGGCAACTATGCCACAAAGGGTTACTGAGTTTGGAAGATTTAGAAAACAGAAACATTACTAAGAGGCAGGAACAAAGCAAGAGTAATCAGAAGAACAGTAGATAGCGATTGACATTTCATTTAAATTTTTGAAGATTAAAGTTGGCTGGAAAGCATGGAAGAGAGTTTCACAAGCGAGAAGAGCGAGAAAAGAAACTGTTAGCATAGAAATTACGGTTACATTTAGACAACTTAACTGCACAGGCCTCGTCGTCAATATAGTATTACGTTTAAATTAATAAATCATGGTACAATCGTAAAAACTCATTCGAACAATTGTCATGAAAGTATTCATAGAAAAGGACAAAGAAGTAACTTTAAGGCGGTGGGAAAGTGAGTAAAGCCGAGACGTCAGTCCAGTACAAATGATATTGCTAATTCTTCTTTGGATTTTATCAATTATCTCTAAATAGTAGCAGGAGCACCGGATCATATGTGGCATCAATATTCTAAGTATGAAGGAATGGTAGAAAAATTGTCTAGCACGGCACAGTGGCCCAACTTTCTTAGCAGTTGACTTAGCAATGGATTTAATATAGTATTTCCATTTCATGCCAGCTGAGAACGTTAGCCCAAGAAGGCGCAACGAGTCATTCTTTTGGAGGTTAGCATTAGCCATACTGATAGAAAGGAAAAAGAGGTCTCTCAGATGATTAATAGAGAGCAGTTTTTCATACTTTTCCCCAGTTAACAACAGAATAAAGTCGTTTTTTTCATCAGCCGTCAATTTTACATTATCTAGCTGATTAGACTTATTATCAAGACAGGAGTAAACCGTTCTGCCATTTAGATAGCAAAATGAGAGTTGATGACACCGGAAAGGTCATTAATGAAAATTTGCTTAGATTTTGGAATTCATCCTTGGCTATCCCAATGCACCTTTGGATTTCAGTGGCGCATTTTCCGTCCTCTGTTAAAACACTTCCCAGATATTTAAATTTTGTACTTGTTTTATTTTGATATCTCCGATTTGTATAATTTTCACGTTGAAAAGACTTACGAATGACAAAAGATTAAGAATTACTGTTAATTGTTAAGCATGCGTTGTGAGCACACTGAAATAGAGCTTTTGTTTCTTTTCCTGAGTACATACATCTTTCTTTCGATCTTTTTTTATGCGTCCAACTGCCTTCATATCAATCTTTTCCTTGTGCCCCTTGTCGTTTTTAACTATTTGCTAGGCATTTTGTTGTTATTATTTATATTTTAATGTATACTCATTTTTTTTTTTACATTTCTAGTATGCATATCTATCAGTGCCATAGCCTTTAGTTTGTTTATGTGGATTGATTTCTTTCTCTGTCAAATGTAGATTACATTTATCACTAATAGTTACTAATAAAAGCTCTTTTTTCTATTTTATCTTTTCTTAGTTCTTATCGCCTAGAGACTTAGACCATGATAACTTGTGTTCCGCATGACTTCATATCTGCCTTATTTTCCTTTTTAATCGGAAATTATTTGCATGTCTGTAAAACATCGGAGTGTTTGAATTTTTTTAAAGTTTTATTTCAGTAGTGAAATTGTAGTTTTATTATTCCTTTTACGTCCGTTTTTGGATTTCACTGAAACTAAGAACACATTGGCGAGAAAAGTGGATCGGTTGGAGTAATTAATTTATGATAAGGCCTCTGAAGTATTAATCTCTGGTTTCATCAAAGAATTCGTGTGTATAACATAAGTGATAGAGGACAGGGGTGGATATGCTGAGGTCTTAGAGTATTGAGAGAATAATTTCAAGAGAGTATTGTACAAACAAAATGCCGGAGGGGAGGGTGGCCTAACGGTTAACAAAAAAAAGGAATCGGTGAACCAAGTTCAAATTCCGACCCAGACTGTTTTGACTTGACTTAATACTCATGTACATGGGTGTGTCCATGAATCAGAACAGTAATTATTTCCTTCCACTAAGGACAAACAGTGTAACAAGTAAAAACCATCAGCAAGAAGAGAAGACTAAGTTGACAAAAACGTAAAGCCTGGCAGGCTCGGATAGTTGTGATACGGTATTTGTTTGTACAATACTCTCTTGAACTTATTCTCTCAATACTCTAAGACCTCAGCATATCCACTCCTTTCCCAAAAATGTCTTAAATAATTGTCGGACTTTGTCCATTTCATATATATATATATATATATATATATATATATATATATAAATGGATTAAATCCGACATATTGTTATTTTTAATTTATTTTGTTTTTTTTTATGGATCCACCTATTTTAATAGAAGTTCTGTTTTTTAATTAAACAGTATTTATTAATTAATCAATATTTTTATCCTACTACATCTACCAGCCTGAATACGCATATTTTTCTGACAAGATTTAGTTGGATAAAAATACTCGAATAAACGGCGTGGGTAGGCTTATTAAAATTTTAAAAGACAACTCCTCCGCCTTTCAACTGATTTCCACTTTGTTTATTCAAGCAACAATAGTACACCCGTTGACAGAGAAATGCTAAATGATATTTAATTGTTTCAGTCTTTTTCATAAGGAAATATTTTTGAGAAGAATGTGATCTGTCAGTTTTCCTGAACAGTGAAACATTTATATTTGAATTTCTGCGATTAGATATACTTTGCAATTAAATGACATTTTCGTACTAGCATCTCCATGTTCATTGCCTAGATCATGATTCAGTGGATATAATCCGCCTTGAGGGAATGTCAGTGCAAATCTAAGGGAAGCCGGACAGTCCAACGACTGATGCGTTATAATAAAATCAAAAACGATAATACCAGGAGAAATTAATGAATATTAAAATTCAGCACTTGAACTATCTCTTTTTCTGGATTTCATTTACAGTGCTAGATTCTGGAGGCAAACACTCCTTGCCGATGTATCCACAGAGTCACACTCAACAGGTTTCTACACCCACGCGTACACATGTTTCATTCAGATGGATTTGTCAGAATCTGTATAGTGGTTAATTATAACCCCAGATTGTTATAGAATGTGACTTATACTACTTTTAATGTAAATTTCAGGCCCTCGTGTTGTGACAATAAACTTCAATTATTGTTCTGATCGTGCGCTGTTAGTTACAAATCTTCGCTGATAAACATTATTCCTCAACCGACAGTGAGAGTCAGAACTGCTTACCAGAAAAATGCGTTAAAGTGATTTTTCAGTATAATTAAATGTTGTATACTGAATTCCTTACAATGGATAAACAAACAGTAAGCATACTTTTTATTTGGCTTGATAACCAATAAAAAGTCAGCACATTTTTAATTAACAGTTTATAGTTGCAGCAATCTTAACCTGTTCAAGGTTAGGGTTAACCGTTATTTTCCACTCCTATACACACAAATGGCTTCCAAACGTAACCCTCTACCTCACTGTAAAAAATAAGATGTCTATGTAGAAACAAATATTTATTCGAGTATATTGCACAAACGCATTAATATACTGAGTACTATATATATATATATATATATATATATATATATATATATATATATATATATATATATATATATTCCCGCAGTAGGTTGCAATTTCTTTCTGCGGCAGACCAGTTACCAACTCTGTCTGTCCTGCTATTTACTCATAGTCGCAAGAGAAGGTATTATCACGCAAGTGGATTCGACTAGAATTCGAACTCCGCTCTTCGATTCCTCAATCCGAGCCGCTTATCCATTACTTCACCGTGTCTCAATATATGCAGACATTACTGTTTCGCTGCATCACAGTTCATCAGTGCGACAAGACATCCGAATGCCTCAAGCTAGGATCGAAACCCAACTGATTTTGGTATCAGTCAGAGCTTCTACTGCTCGGTAGAGTTACACAGCTAAATCTAGCGTATTGTTTTTGGGAATGTAAACAAATGCCAACCAGCCAAAGTGCTATATATATATATATATATATATATAGTGCGATGGATAAAAGCCATGACTTGGTTATCTTGCTTGTGTGGCATAGTGTCTCCAGTAGCCACCGTCTTGACCCAGGGCAGCATTACCCCCTCAAGGCACTTGATGTAGGCTTCCGTATTAAGTTTGGGACCATCACCAATAAATTCAGAAGTTCTTTTCATATCAAAACAACCAGAGTGAGTTTTCCGAGCTGTCGTACCTTCGTAATCACAATTAAACTCATCCAACCCTTTCCGAATCCTCTAAACTGTTCTCATATTGAAACCCAAACACTCTGAAATGTTCGCATTGGAGCTTCCGGTGGGAATGCTAAGCAATACAGCATGTCATTTTCAAATTTCTGGCGGAGTGAATTGCGTCAAAGTGCTCTTTTTTCACAGACGGTGTGCAACTGACCCTGCGGTACTGTGCAGTCGACAAAATCAAAAACAAACAACGCGCATGCGCGAAATTAAAAATATAAATTTGCGAAAATTTACCCATTGCACCCTCTATATATAGTGTGGGCATAGGAATCAACCCTGTATGACAACTGTTAGTTTCAGGCTTATATGCGTTTATCAAAACAAGTATTTCTACTCTTTAGCAGAACTGAAATGCTTGATCTGATGATAGCATACGAATGTAAAACTGACTGTCACCGTACAGAATTGTCCACACTAGATCTATAAACGCTATCTCTCCGATATTGAGCACTCTTCACCTATAACGTCTAGATATAGAAAATGTTCGCAATACATATGTGTGTGTGTGTGTGTGTGTGTGTAAGTTACGAAGATGATACCGTGGCAAAATAAACTTCATGAGGATATGCACTTGCTATAAGTTTTCTTAATCACATGACGATACAGCCTAGTTACAGTCAATGATGCAAAAGGCAATGTAACATATATGTAGATTAGATCTGCTGTTCAATCTAATCATTTCTGTCTGAAAACAAGAATAACCTAGTTTTTCTTTTCTGGATGGATGTGCGGGTTTCTTTTCTTTTCCGGATGGAAGTGCCGATTTCTCGGTTAAAAATCGGAAAATCGGAAAGCCGAATTCAAATTCCAGCCGCCTTCGTTGCGCGCAAATATCTTGAGGAAAGTTATAAATCCATCTGCTCCATCCCAGCTATGGCTTAAATAATCGAACTTTTATTTGGAAAAATCATTGTTATTCAGAAAAGAATTGTTAATAAAATGTCCACTTGCAAAAAAAGAATTAAGTTCCCAAATATTCTTCAATTTTAAATAACCACCAAATGCTTGATAAGCTGTAAAAAAAAACTAATAAAATTCATTTTCAGAGTTTTGACATTGAATTTTGAATTTAACCACAGTTCAACTGAGTTCTTAAGTTAAACCTTGCATGCTATTTATTCATGATATATACCGCTATTTACTATTATGTTTTAAAATGTTTTGAAGAGAAACTTTACCATGATGAAAAGACACTGAAATTAATAAGGAATAAACAGTAGTGAAAAATGAATAATGGTTGACAATGTTTATAATAATAATAATAATTCAAAATAATTTCTTATTAATACTATTAGGAATAAAGGAAAGATTAAATATAACAATGCCAATCTTTTAGGAAAAATAAGTAATAAGTCTATATTTAAACATTGTGATGCGCGCACTTGGTACTTGGAGATCAAGTATTAAGTGCATCTCTCAGAGTAGGAGAGGTTGCTCGAAGTACAATGGATGTGAGTTGGAACCTCCGCAAAAGTTTTTTTCTTTATTATTTTCGATCCATGCTGTTTAATAATCATGGTCTGAATAGTTGCACTGAGAAGTAACTGAAATTATGATGAAAGAAATACTCTAAATATTACTGGGTTGAAACGAAATTTCGAAGCATTTTAAAGTGAATTTCAAAGAAAATATTTCCATACTTTTACAGAGATTTATTCATCCACATATATGCCATTTGGTCCCATTACTTTTCGTCATATTTGAAGCATCTTCATGATTCCATCTTCTTAAAACTTTTTCTGGTTGATGAATTGGTCCAAGTTTCTTTACAGGATTCTAAAGAATTGAATTTCTTTCCATTAAAAGAATTTTATAAGGATCGAAAAAAGTGGTAATTCGAAGGTGCAAGCTTAAGTAAGTACTTAGTGAGTACTGCGTATATAGTAAGACATCCCAGCGAAGCTTCAGCCAGTTCCGACAAGTCAGTTCCGAGTGCTTTTTATCGATTGCTGTCTTTAATTAATCCAAATGGGAATAGTATTAGTCTGAATTCAGCATCAGATTTTGCAGGTAATAAAACTACCTTCAACTCTACCAGATACACAGCATCACCCTCTATGTATTCAGACCTACTTTTCGTTTTCCTGATAACTTTTTCACTCCATATAGTTGTAGACTATCCATTTTTCATCGACTGTGATCGTTATTTTAAATAATAATACTGTTTGAAAATTAATATTATTGAATCGGGATAATTAAAATTGACTATCTAGAGTAAGATTATATTATATAGTGGTTCTAGGGATAAAATTAACCAATGGAAGACTTCAACGTCGCATATAGAAGACAGGACAAATTTTCCAGCCATTTTTTAAAACAAAGTGCATCTTATATGCCGTCAAAAACGGTTACTGGTGGGTGTCAAACGGATTCCAAAAATAAAATAAATTTCCTTGCGTATGCACATTGCGAGATTTTCAAGTCATTTTTTTACAAAACTTGTTTATTAACACTTTTTACTGAAGAAAGATTAAAACAAATTATAGTCTGAAAAAGACATAAAAAAAAATGTTCATATTCTTACTAATCAAGAACAGGTACTAAAATTTTATCCTGATCAAAAGATGTTGCATTAAATTAGAAATGGCATTAAACACGCAACATGTCTCTTTATTCATTTTTTAAATACCTTATGTGAATGATTGTTTTCTTATTTAAGAACAGTTGATTTAATCTGGAGATTCGTTTCGCTTCTTTATTTGATACTAAATAAATATAAACTATTATTTTGCTCATATTTGGCATTTAATGAAGATAGATTAACTGATCACTTACTATGAAATTTAAGATAAATAACTACAAATCTTTTCAAATTGCCTCGTACTTCAGGAACATGGGACTTGTCAGATATCAAAGTATTGAATTTAGTATTGTCATTCTGACGGTAAAATAGGTTTGTATCAAATAGCATCGAAATTGAGAATTCCGGTTTCAACAATTCATTTATAGCAAGAAATCTGTTAAACATGTCTAGACAACTTTGGATGGTAAAGTAAGGAAACAGTCCAGAAAACAAATTTTCTACAAAAGATTTACTTCGTATTTGAAAGTAATCTATTCAGAATATAATAGGAAAGATGATAACAGGTATAATAAACTCCATATTTGAAAAAGTAAGAACTTCATGATCACCTGAGGCAAGTACGAATTTTATTTGCATAATGAAATCTTCTTGAATTGTTCATTAGATGTGAAAATGACTTATTTTTTTACTTCTATTATGTAGCTCTCAACATAATTTCAGTTATATTTTTGACATGTTTAAAAGTTGACCAGATAAAATAAAAGTGGAAATCTGGTCTCGATAAAAAACGTAGCCAATTCGTATTCGTTTTATCTTGTAAGATTTAAAAAAAAATAAACATATATTTTCAGAAGGAGTGTTTTATTTTTTCAGTTGCATTTGTGTAGATTAACAAAGAAACGATAAACAAATTTTTCTTTATCCATACTGCTTAAATGATTTTCACTAAAAATTAAGATTATTTTCGCAATGATTGTAATAATGGCAATAGTCGTCGTTTCGATAAAGTGGGTCTTGAATCTGTGATTACATGAAGTCTTTAACTGTCTCGAATTTAACCAGTAACAAGAGACGACGAATATAACTTTTTTGGAGGAGAACTTGCAGAAACTTCCGGAAAAACAACTGTTGATTTATATTTAAGGGAGGAATTAATATGAAGTTAAAATAAAAATAATAAACGATAAAAGAAAAAAGACTAAACTATTACAAATAAGATAGACAGAGTGTTATATCTCGTGCAAGATATAATAAACAAAGTAACCCGAGTGTTGGTTTTCAATAATAGGTTTATAATCGGATGTAGGTGTGTCAAGTACAGAGACAGTCGGGAGTATGCTAACCTCAATAGGGGTTAACAAACGAAGACTTGACGACTGTCCGCTGTGGTCGTACTTAATCGGCAACCAGTCCGTCCATTATTGTGAATGGGGAAGTTGGGTTATATCATCACAACACCTCCACCCGAAGCTGAAATTCTCCCTTTTGAAAATTTCTGCTTCTAATGTCGTCTTTTTGGATCAGAGCTAAAACACTTCACTGGTTTTCTTTCCCGTGTGCTCCTTCTTTTAGTCGTCACAATTAGATGCTTTTTTGGCGAAGATAATTTCCGCTTTTCAGCCCGTAAGGCTGGTCCATGAGATACAGGTTCATATACACTATTGGGTAGTGTCATGTTAAAAACATCGCATAACACTTCCATCGGAATTTCTTCTTCGCTTTTTTCACTTTCTTCACCATATCGTGGTCTAATCTGATTGATGTGTCTTTTACACGTACATTTTTTACTTTTAATCGTGTAGACCACTTTACCAATCCTTTTCTGGATTATGCCATCCATCCAATAGCTTTTTCCACTTTTAAAATTTAAAAAAAAAAAAAAGACTGTCTCCTGACGTGTATTTTTTTATGTTGACTTTTTCCTCTTTCTTGGCAACTTTTTTGTTTTGATAGGGTAACAATCTATCGAAAATTGTTCTAATTTTCCTTGCGAACATAATTTCCGCCGGTGACATTTTCGCATCGCTGTTCTCATTAGGAGTTACCCTATAGATTGCTAAGAACTTCTGAATAGTTCTTTCTTCCGTGTCCATACCTTTATTTTTTACGTAAAGCACGTTTAAAAGTGTCAACAAATTTCTCGGCTTGACCGTTCGACCTGGGATGACACACTGGTGTAGTTATGTGTTCAATGTCTAAGGCAGTACAGAAATCCTTAAACTCCATACTTGTGAACGCCGTACCATTGTCGCTAACCAATGTCCTGGGAACCCCGAAACGACTGAAAATTTCATCCAATGCACTGATGGTGTTCCTAGATGTAGGATGCTTGCACTTGACTACCTCAGGCCATTTCAATAAAGAGTCCACCAATATCAAATAATAGTACCCATTAATTGGTCCAGCATAGTCTATATGTAGACGTGCCCACGGCAAATCCGTTTTCGGCCAAGGATTCATTTTGACCGGAGGTGCCCTTGCAGCCAATTGACAACCTCTACATAGTCTTACAAAACCTTCAATATCCTTGTCCATTCCTGGCCAGTATACGTAACCACGCATGAGTGATTTCATCCGAGACATTCCAGGATGACCGGTATGAAATTCTTTCAGCATATCTGTACGTAGAGATTGAGGTATAACAATTCTATCTGCGTACATCAACATGTCGCAAATTGAAAAAAGTGAAATCTGAGTTCCCTTTTTCTGTCTTTTGTTCCCTCTCGTCTGGTTCCTTAATTTCACAATATAGTGATCTTTTTCCGCTTCTTTTTTTATTTGGTCCAAAGTTACCGGCAATTCCCTGATTGTATTCAACAAGAGACCTGATATTTCTTTTTCCTCAGTTAATGCTGCTATAACCGTCTCTTCTAAAATTTCTTCATTTTTTGGAATCAGCCTTGACAGTCCATCCGCATGCCCATGTTCTTTAGATTTGACGTATTCCAGCCTAAAATGGTAATTAAGCAGGATTACACCCCATCGCTGTAAGCGATTATCTGTATGTGTAGGAATGTCTTTTTTACCTCCAAATATTGTAAGTAACGGTTTATGGTCCGTTTGTAGTTCAAATGATCTACCATGTAAAAAACAATGGTATTTTTTAAACCCGAACACAATCGACAAAGCCTCTTTCTCGATCTGGCTATAATTTTTTTCAGCGTGTGCGATCGGTTTAGTAGTGCCATCTTCATATTTGTGTAGCAGTGCAGCACCCACTCCGTACAAACTTACGTCAGTTGCCAGAATGATCTCTTTCTCAGGATCATAATGTGCTAAGGCGAGATCTGAGAGTAAGCATTTTTTTATTTTCTGAAAAGCAGTCTCGCAATCTTTTGACCAAAACCATTTGTCTTTTTTCAACAATTCGTTAAGGGGGGCTCTTAAATCATATATTTTAGGTATGTAGATTGCATAATATTGTGCCAACTCCAGAAACGATTGTAGATTCGCAACTGTGTCGGGTGCAGGCATGTTCTTAATTGCATCGGCTCTCTGTGGGTCCGGTTTCCTGCCTTCACTGTCTATCACTTGTCCGAGGTATTTAATTCTTTCCATGAAGAATTTACCTTAGAATTTACCTTTCTCGTGGCTTAATTTAAAGCCAAAATCTTCTAGTCTTTTGAATATCGCTCTGATGTGCGTTTTATGTTCTTGAACATTCTTACTTTTGACTAGAATGTCATCTAAATCGGTACTAAACTCAAGGCCTGCCAGCATAGTGTCCATCACCTGTTGGAACAAAGCTGGGGCGACCTCGAAAGGAAGCCTATTTAGCTTATAAATACCTTTGTGTATTTATACACAAATATTTCGAGCATTCGTTCACTTTAATCTGCAAGTATGTCAGACAAGTCGATTTTGAAAAAATCTTTCCACCATTCAACTTTGAAAAATATCTTCTGGTGAAGGTAGTGGATAACTGCGATTTTTTAAGGCAATCATTTAACCCTGTTGAAAATCTGCGCACACTCTTATTTTTCCGTTTTCTTAACAAACTGTGGGCGAGGCCCAATCGCATGGTCAACCTTAGATATCACTCCATTTTTCAAGCCTTTCCAATTCTTTATTAATTGTGTCTAAGGAGGAAAAAAGGAACGTTTCTCTTAGGTTTAAAAATTGGTTTCACATTTTCCTTGAGTTCAAATTTGACTTCCGTCTTAGTACATAAACCCAATCCCTCAGAAAAAACTCTGGGATATTCTTCTTTAATTCATTCATGAATTTTCATTTTTAATACTTTTGTTTTTCTGCACTGTTTATTACGTTGCAAAATGAGTTAATCGGGAGTTCAAACAAATCAAAGAGTACTATCCAGTCTACTTCAAAAAGACATGAATTAATCCCTTGGATTACATACTTTCGTTTTTGCAGTCTTGCCACATAACGAAATATCGCACTTTAATTCTCCCTTAAAGTTTAATTTCTTTCCTGAAACCCCTCTAGCAGTTTTTTTTTTTGGTTTCAGATAATTTGGGTCTTCCAATATTTTTCCATGTTTGTTCATCAATGATTTTATGTCTGAACCAGAATCCAATAGGAAAGTAATTGTATGATTATTTATACGTACATCTACGTACTTTCTATTTTTACCGTTCTGAATTTTTTTCTGATAATACCAGGCTTACATCTTGTAATTTCCTTTTCTTGCGGCAAAGCGAATATTTATGCCCTTTATTTCCGCACGATTGACAATTTATTTTTGTACCAACACGTGTTTTTGGTATGGTTATTTTTTCCACACGTCTCACATTTTTCTATCTTTTTGGCTTTTGGAGTTTTTTGAGTTTTTACGTGTCGAACATTAGCAACACATTTTTCCTCAATTTGTATATTATCCCTTTTTACGTTTATGAGACGTTGGCATTCTTCGGTCACCGTTTGTAATGTTATTTTCGAGTCTTGCTCGACCATTATTAATATTCTCGACCTAATTCCTTTATATTTAGGATCAGTTAGTCCTTGAAGAAAAATTAGGCACTTGAATACATCTTTGGTTATTTCTTCTAACTTGAATTGTTCAACCAGAGAGTTCACTGTTCCCGCGTACGTCACAAAATCCTCGTTATCTGCTTTAACGATGTTTAGGCATCTGTATCGCGTGTGGAACAGACTATTCCTTTCGTCAAATATTTTGACAGAATACTTATAGTTTCTTCAAACGAAACTTCTTCTGGCTTTCTGGGCAATATCAAGTTTGAGTACTTCTATTCTCGTTTGTCCCTAGTTTCTGGACTAATAATGTTACTCGTTCCTCATCCGACCAATGTTGACATCTCTTGGTAAATATAGTTTCGAAACGTTTAAAGTACGCTGGAAATGTAATGCCCGAATCAGGTTCATATATACATTCGGATAATGAATTTGCTATTTTTTCGGCAGAAAAAAAACAGCATTTTTCCTTTCTCCAGTCGTCTGTTTCAGAATTTTTTCGAGACTTTTTTGCTGTTGCAGTATTTGTTGTTGTAACTCTTGGTGCTGTTGTTGTTGCTGTTGTTGTAACTCTTGATGCTGTTGTTGTTGCAAGCTTATACACAGCATTTTAGTCATTTCGACTAATTGCTCCATCCTGACTTTATTTAGAATTCGACAAAAAAAATTTTTTTTTTTAGACCGTTAACAGAAGCCGTAATATTTTTACAACCCGTAATTTTTACTTGAATAATCAATTATTAGACCGGCTCGCATTTGAGTCGCGGTTCAATATATATTTTTCAAATCACAATTTAAGAGTAAAAATTCTTACTTTTCAAAAAGTTTCCTTTTGACTTGTGACTCCGCTTTCGAAATCTTAATCGGCGTCAACTGATATCTTTGACTTGCGAATCTGCTTTCGAAGTCCGTTCAGCGTAATCTGATATATATATATACATTTTTTTTTTCAAGTAAGTAATTTTGTTATATCTCGTGCAAGATATAATAAACAAAGTAACCTGAGTGTTGGTTTTCAATAATAGGTTTATAATCGGATGTAGGTGTGTCAAGTACAGAGACAGAGTCGGGAGTATGCTAACCTCAATAGGGGTTAACAAACGAAGACTTGACGACTGCCCGCTGTGGTCGTACTTAATCGGCAACCAGTCCGTCCATTATCGTGAATGGGGAAGTTGGGTTATATCATCACAACAGATAGATAGATAGATAGATAAGTAAATAGGTCTAGAAGTTTAATCATTTGCTTCATCTGTCAAGTTATTCAGAGTTTTCAAGGTTTCGTTGAACAGAAAAGGATGGAAAGAAGAAAAATAATTATATATATATGTGTGTGTGTGTGTGTGTGTGTGTGTGTATATATATATATATAGAGAGAGAGAGGAGAGAGAAAGGGTGAGAGAGAGGATTATATACTTTTTGAGAAGACGACATTTTTATTTTAAAATTTAACGAGGACAGGAAGAAAATTTCAATCTCAAAATTTGTTTTATTAGTTAAAAGCAGGACTCCTTGGAGAATGTAAATTATCAATTTTTATTTTCAAGCTACTGCTCATTTCCATAAAATCTGCTCTGAATCGGAAAATAAAAATGCAATTAAACTATGACGTTATTTAATTAGAAAAGCTTTTGATTGCATTTATAAATGAGATTTATTAAGAACACTATTGTCTACATTTTTTATTTTACCTATAATAAAATTCTGCATTACTTTCAGCCTGTTAGGTGATATTGTTATTAAATGAAAGCTGTATTTATTGATCAAAAACTTAATGCAAAGTATTTTTTCCAAGAATTTCAAAAATAATTAAAAATTTTTATGTATATAAAATATTATGTAACTTGCCCCTGTTTGAAAGTATAGTCGACCATAGACGACATAATCAAAAAATAAGAGCGGTGATTATAGTAAATTTTAATTCAACATTCCTAAAATTAGATTACGGAGAATATTTTTCAACATTTTCAAAATTACTGAGTACTTCAAAATTATATAAAAAGGCACTCACCCGTCATTTTCTTAAATTATGTCTTAACAGGTAAATCACCGCTACTGTTTGTTTTAAAAATACATTTCTCTGTTATTTTAAACTTTTAAGTAAATAATATTTTTTCAGATCAGATTAATTATACTTTAAAACAGCTAATATTCCGCAAATAAAGTTTCAGAAAAGTATATTTTATTTTTGGAAGATTTTTTAAAACCGAAAATTAACTTTTGTTTACAAATGTGTCAAATGTTTCAAAAATGGTCGATTTTCTGAAAGCGACCAAAAAGTTGAGATTACAATCAATATAATTTCTATTTGAAATACACCAGAGTGTCATGCTTACTGGAAATAGTAAATTTAATAATTTAGGTTTCGATTAAAGCTGAAATGAAAGCTTAAAGAATGCTTTTTATTTTTAAAAATTCATTTAGGTATCGAAACTGAGTGGAAATACTTAATATATATATATATATATATATATATATATATATGGTTGTTCAAAAATTTTGTTCTATGTCGTTAGGTGGCATGAGGAGAATATAGTTTTAACTATTTTCATTTAAAAAGAATGCTTTTGATTATACTGTGGCAGCTGTAACAATGCATTTACAAAGTTTTTTAATGTGAATTTTTTAAAATATGCCAAATATGAGTATTTTTTATTGATTCTAACACTGAACATAAAAATAAATAAAAAATATTTTAAAAATTGTAAAAATGCGACACAAACGGAGCAAAAAATAGACTTGTGCTGTTTATGGAAAAGGTACTCGAAGTAGTTTGCGAAGTATTTTGCTGGAAATTTAAGGCTGAAGGATATCCCATTGTAGATCAGTTTATGCTGATGGCAATCAAATCAAGATATTTCTTGATAATAATCAACCATATAAAATCTAAAATAGGAAAATATGTTCAATACGAAAACCAAGAGATAAGACAAAAGCGACAAGTTCTCAAAGAAGCTGCTGGATTAAATAAAAAGTACTCACATGAAGGAATACAAAACGTTAGGAAGGAGCTTTGAAAGATCTGTCTGATATATATCTAGCGATTCGCAAGGAATTTATTCAGCAAGAACTTAACTTAGTTCAATCCTCAATTGAAAATAAACAAACCATTATGAAATCGGTGGACAAAAGATTCTAACCAAGTCAAAACAAGTGAAACAGAAAAACTACTAATGTGGAAAAATCACTTTCCATATCTCCTTGGAAAAACCCCAGACATAGGTGATACATATATACAACTAAATATCAAATGTAGAGACTTTTTACAAATGCTGAATTGTAATCTATTCTAAAAACATAGAAAATCTAGCAGAGCACTTGGCCTTGATGAAATACCACCTGAGGTATGGAAAACCAAACAATTTAATGATATTCTTTTGAATCTCTTCAATGACGCATATAATTAAAATAATATAGAAACATAGACTTAAAGGTTGTATCCCCCTTTTCCCAGAAAACGAGATTTGGATGTGACAAAATATACAGAGGAATAACCCTTGTAGCAATAGCTGAAAAAAATGTATAACTCTACGTTGCTTAACCGCATATGTCTAGAAAGGTATTGAGAAAAATCAAAATGGCTTTCGAAAATGACAATCAACGATGCTGGTTTTCACTCAAGAAGAAAACTTGGTGGCAGAATTTTCAACGGGAAAATTAAAAATTTCACTCCAATGGGTTTCGTAGCAGAAAAAAAAAAATGACGAAATGATTCCCAATCTGAGTCTTGGTAGCAAACAGATGGCTGGTAAATAGAGGGTTCTTGGCTAATAGACAAGCGGAAATAAATATCTACAGACCCCACCGAATAGACAAAGTTGCAAAGCGGAGAGAGGAGGTAAGGAACAGAGTAAAGAAGCGTGTCCGTCAGAATTACTCGTGAAACGAGTAAGGGAATCTACTATTTGAGAGATTGAGCAACTGATTTTTATATATATATATATATATAATAGTTTTTTCATAGTCTATGTGTGCATGTGTGCGTTCGCACGCGTGAGCCCATGCGCCTGTTTGCGCAGATGTGCGTACGTGTAGAATGTCTTGATTATTTACTTTTTTCGTCGTTTTTTCACTTTACACTCACTCCTCTCTTTTTTCTTTTTTCTCTTTTCTTTCAATAGTTGCAATTTGACTTCCGGTTTTCATAGATAAGTTTTTAGTTTTCTGAGCGTTCTAGTCTTTTCTTGATTTAGGAAAATTTTATATCAGTTTGTATATAAATAGGTAATTTTACTGCTTAAATAATAATAATAATAATAATTATATATATATATATATATATATGTAAAGTGGACACTGAATTCAACACAAAGCGGCGTCAGTCTATTTCATGCATCAACTTCAGGCCATGTGTGTAGTGTTTTGCCTCGACTATTTATATATGCTGGTCAATGGTGCATTATGGGTAAGTGATGTCTATGTATTACCCGGGTGGCTATTGAATGGTTGATAATGGTTATAATTCAAATTATTCTTGAGGCTATTGAATAGAAATAATTGTGTCTCCGAATACGGTTATTTGTAGCTATTTTATAATAATTTTGTTAACTTTTTACTACTTATTTATTATTGATTACTTAAATGTTGTTGATTATTATTATTAAATTTATTTGTGTTTATGTGTTCATTCGTAGTTTGTTAATTTGTTTATCATTTACTTAATTTGGTTGTTTATTTCTTTAAATTGTATTTGTTTTGGGGGGTTATCTGATTTGCTTAGTTGAAAGTATTAGCATTGTTAACATATGTTACATTATCTGAGTTATATATAGTGCATATATTTTAATTTTTCATGGTGGTATTTTACAATATATTCGTTTTTAGTTTTCGATTTTTAAGTAACGTAGTTTTCTTATCTGCATTTGAAGATAAGTTCTGATCGCTTATTTAGTAATTTGTGGTGGTTAGGGAATATTATACATACACACACACACACACACACACACACACATATATATATATATATATATATATATATATATATATATATATATATTGTTAGATCTTTTAGTTAAATTGTGGGCCAGGTCGAAATAATATAGAATGGTGATCGAAACTCTTTTCGTCATGTAATGCTCTAAAGATTCACGTGCTTACTAAGTGAATAAATATAGCTTCCAGATTGAAATCTGAGAGATTTGTTTAGTACTTGAATATAATAAAGATGATCCTCATGAGTTATGCCAATTTAGTTCATTTTTCTGAATTGTTTTGTTTTTTAGTTGGCTTGAAGCCGGATCATTTAAATGTATTCGTTGAGTTTCTATCACATTAAACTCAAAGTATATCTGTAAATTCATTTTGATTTAAATTGATGCGTCTTTCTCTTAGTTTACATTGGTTGAATGGTTAATATTATCCATAAATCCAAGTTTATTTTAATTTATTTTTTTAATCATTTCAAAGCAATAAAGCCACTAGGACGCAAGGGGATTACTGAGTGTTAGAGAGTATGAGAAAAACTACTATTAAGGTGAAAAGACACTAAAAGAACTAAAATAATTAAAAATGACAGAAGATAACGATTGACATTGCATTTAAATTTTTGAAGATCAAAGTTTACCGGAAGGCAAGAAGCTAGAAGATCTTTCCACAAGCGAGAAGAGCGTCAGAAGAAACTGTTATATCTAACCATTTCAACTGTAACATGATGAGACCTTGCCGTCAATCTGTTTCTGTGCTTAAATTCATAAAGTCTAGATACGAAAGAAGAAAGTTCATCAGAACAATTACCATAAAAGTATTTCTCGAAAAGGCACAGGGAAGCTACGTTATGGTGGTTGGGAAAAGACTGAAGCCGAGATGCCAGGTCATGACTAATAACATCAGCTATGCTGATGGAATTAAAATGTTGACGGAAGTTTTTAAGTCGTTCTAAAATTTCGTAATTAAAAGGGAACTTAAAAAGTTTTTAAAAAAACTTATTAAAATATGAAATCTAAGAGAAACATATGCAACATGGCTACAGTTTACATATATTTTATAATTATAATAACCCTTTATTAATAATACGTATACATCGTGATGGTGTCTAAATTATGTAGGCAAAGACCAAATGATAGACTAAGAACCAGACACATTTTCTTTTTAGCTAATGTATGATAGAAATTCTCCCGTAAGAGAATGCAGCAAGTAGAGACGCAAACATCTTGTGATAGAATTTGATGCATAGTGATAAAATTGTTCGCAGCAGGAGTCAACATATTACCTTGATTTGATAATCTATTTCGTGGAAGGATTTGTAAACTTTTTCAGTTTCTTCTTTTACCCATTTTTTTACCTAATAAATAAAATTATACCAAATTAAACTTTTTTTCACGATGTCACATAGAATACAAAACTGTTTGTCAACAGTGAAAAGAACATCTTGGTTGAATGGTGAATATTATCAATCTAAGTCTAATTTTAAAACTTTGTTATTAAAAGTAGAATTTAACATAAAATGTTTTTTAATCTATTATTAAAATAGGAAATTTTATTCGTTTTGATTGCAATAAAATATAGTGATTTATTAAGCGTAGTACCCAATGAAGATCAAACTCACAACTCAATCGTAATTGACCTAGCAACACAAGCTTGTTAACAATTACACCACAGATTGCAGTAAATCATATCTTTCCTTTCATTACTTTTGTATACTCATCTCTTTCCAAGCCCCAACCAGAGACCTAAAGTCAAAATGGCATCATGAAAATTTTCACCGAACATTTTTGTAAAAAAAAGTAAAATAAAAATAAAGATCACATACATTTTACATAGATAAAGCTCTTCGAAAGGCGTGAACTGTACTTGTGAGGAGAATTGTTTGTATTTGTTTAAGGCATGGGTTACCAGGGATCACTTCAATGAGCCTATCAGAACCTTTTCCAATCAAACCGAGGGCTCCAACAACAACTGGAATTATTGATGTTTTCATATGCCACATTTTTTAGATTTGCCTTTCAAGATCCTTGTATTTGGATAGTTTTTTTTAAGATATTCAAAGATACATTATAGTCTGCAAGAACTGCCGTATTATTATTATTATTATTATTATTATTTTTGTAGTAGGATGAAAAACTTGAAGAAGCAAATGATAGTCTTGTTTACATTATATTTTTCAACACATGAACCTTCCTCTATGGTACCTAGACTTTAAACGCAGTACTAGATTCATCATTTTACAGCTTAACTGGCTAGATGTAAACGTAAGTTCTATGCTAACAGTTTCTGTTCCTTTTTTTCTAACTGGCACACACAATGTTACATTTATTAAAAAGAAGAGAAAGTGTATCAAGGAATTCAGTTATTCAGTTTTACCTTCGTGTTCGCAAATCAAGATTTGTTTTTTATGACTTGTTAACCCTTTAAGGCCGAAACATATTTAGGGCTGTAGGAGGCTGTTTACAATAGCCGGTGTTTCCAAGCAATCCCCAATCTAAGTACTGATCGGCTCGACGCTGATTAAATTCAATGATCGAACGAGAACTGGTGTTTTCAACGTGATTTGATCGTAGGCCGTCAAGCCGAGAAGAGACATGTTAGAAACGAGATACTTTCATTTAGAAATACATTTTTATAAGGGTGAGACTCAATTTATTCATTAATTATTCATGGATGTGAACTTTTGAATTTTTTGCTAAGTCATTCTGCATACCCAGCATGGGCATCTTTCAGTACAATGAAGACTACTTAGGAGTGACCAAACAATATGTAACAGAGTGTACTTGGCTATATGATACTAGCATGAACACTACAATCTTAACCTCTTCAAGCCAAGTGTCAGTCGTTATCTATCTTCCTTATCCTCACAATCTACACTTCCTATTACCACCTCACACACTACTCATCATAACCATTTTAATATTAACACTCTACCTTGAGTAGCTCGAGCTATGTATTGGATGCACTTGAGTATTAAATAAAGCAGTCAGGAACGATCTCTGATCTGACCTATAATCAAATACCCGCTTTGCTTTGGTTGTGTAGAAGTGGATACATGTGTCTTCCAAAAGGATTAGTGTAACGTGAACACAAACTATCCCAGTTAGTGTTTGAACTCGATTCGCTGATTATATCTTCCGTGTTATTAGCTGTTAAGCCACTCATACCGCCTTAATTTTTTTGGCGGTTTTAAAACTGCAAATTATCAAAATATTGTTCTAAATGCTAGAAAACTAATCATAAGCAAATTATAATTGCATTGGGTCTTCAAAGTCTCAGACTTTTATTGTATTTCAAGCTGAAATAATAATGAACTCTTTTGAAAGTTTATGACTTTGACATACAAAGAGTGAAACAACGTTAATAGAATATTTTAACTGGATGTACAGACGAATAAAGAACAAAAATAATAGTATTTTTTTTTATATGAAACAAGATTAAGATAAAGCGCAGTAACATAATTTGAATCATTTCTATTAATTCACCCGAAAATATTAATTAAACCCCAAACTAAAAAGAATTTATATTTACTACAATTCACACCAAATTGTCCCAGTGCGAATCCATTTGATTGTACCCCGGCTGGGCTGATCTTTCCGATCGCCCCAAATGTGGGCGACTCGGGTGCACTATTCCTAAGTTTGGAATCGTGTTTGGGGTAACCTTGATAGACAAGCCAAAAACATTTTTTTTTAAATTGTAAAAAATTCCTTAGAAGTACTTCGAATATCATCCACACTTACGAAATGTGAAAAACTCACCGGTTTTTTGGTAATTTTTCATTCTGAGGGTTGGAGTTGTTACAAAGCAAACTAAACAAATTTTGATTTAAAATTTATAATTTCAAAAGTGTGCCAAAAATTCAATAACAAACAAACTTGAATTTAAAATTTATAATTTCTTAGGGTAAATTAATATTTGCGATAAGTAACTTTACATTATTTGGGGTGAGTTAACAGATATAATTTTGTTTATTAATGATGATAAAAACAGATTAGTAGACACAAAGTAGACATTTAATTTCGTCTAATTCTTGTTCATTATTAAAAAAACAAAAAATTCGAAGGAAATTTATAGCATTATGTCGCACAAAGCGAAAGAAATTAGCTTATTTCATGGACACAACAATATAAACATATTTTCTTTCTTTTGCTCTCTCTCTCTCTTTCTTTCTCTCTCTCTCTTTTTCTTTCCCATCCTTTGCTTACTCATATATTCTTCGCCCTTTACATCAAGTTATCTTCTTTCACATTTTTTAACTTCTCCGATTTCCTTCTATTTTGTACTCTCATCACCTTGTCTCGTTGGTATTCTCAGGACGGTATACACCTCTACACAGCTCTGTTCATCTCTCTTCAAAGAGGAAGTGAAGTGTGAAGAGGTGTATTTCTCTCTCTCTCTCTCTGCATCGATGTCAGTCCAAAAGTTTTGCAGGTGAGTCGAAAACACCCACCATCCTAAAATACTGTCTCAGACTTATCTGATAGCAAATTGCAGCCACAAGAATAAACATTGGCTGATATCCAAGTCACCAGGAAGGGAAACAGTATGCATTCGTGCCTTCTCGTCTTGTAGGGAGGCATTAAAAGAGATGCCATTCTTTCTTTTCTTCCTTCCTTTTTGCTTTCTTATCATTATTTTTTGTAATATTTCACTGAATTGTTTCTTTTTGCCATTAGTTTGGGAGAGGCAACATGTGCCTTAGCATTTGCCATTAAGCGCCAATAGACTAAGTAAGCATGAGTGGAATGTTCACATCATGTCGTAGTCGCTAATGTGTCAGTTAAGAAAAGCTTCTTTCCTTATGTGATCACTATTTACGCATATATATATTTTTTGTTTTCAATCATTTCGCCCCAAACAATGCAATAAAACCACTAAGACACATGGGGTTACTGAATGTGAAAGAATATGAAAAATAAAAATAAAAATTATTAAGGAAAAGAACAATAAAAAAGGAATTAAGGAGGCAGAATATAACGATTGACGTTGCATTTAAATTTTTGAAAATAAAAAGTTGACCGAAAAGAAAGAAGCCAGAAGAGAGTTCCACAAGCGACAATTACGATAGAAGAAATTGTTAGCAAGAACTTATGACATAGCCATTTCAACTCAAATGATGAGACCTAGATGTCAATCTAGTACTGTGCTTAAAATCATAAAGTCTAGTTACTAAAGAGAGAAGTTCATCAGAACAATTGTCATGAAAATATTTACAGGGAAACTACGTTACGACGGCGGCAAAGTGACTGAAGCCGAGATACCAGATAAGGACCAATAACATTGCAGTTTCTTCTTTGGGTTTATCAATAATCTCTTAATATTTAGCAAGAGTGCCACTCCAGAACGCTGCAGAATCAATATCTCAGCCATGCTAAGGGGAAAAGGACATTTATTGAAAGCCAAGAATAGTAATAGTGGAAGAACATAAAAAAGGAAAAAAAAACGCAGAAAGCTCTCTAAACTGTACAGAGTCCTGATAAACTAGGTTCAGTACATAAATCAGAAATTAAGAAAAGAAGGGACGATTGTAGATCTATTAAGATCCGGTACTCCAAGAAAAATTTCGAAACGTCCTCATTAAAAACTTTTTCGTATAATCAAATAAACAAGAATTACTCGGGAAGTATTGGTTGATGACATGAGATCGACTCTAACATTGCAGCATGCCAGAAAATATGTAACAAGAAAGAATGCAGAAATACTTACCACTTAAACTTAATGAAGTAAAGGCAAAAAGGTAAAGAATAATATAAAAAAAGATGCCAATAGCAACAACATTTTGTGGTTAGATGAGACCGAAGTCGATGTATTTGGAAGCAACGATATAATTACCGTGTGGCAGAAACCGAAGTAAGAAGTAATTAAGTTGTCCAAGTAATTCTGTACCTCACGCTGCTGGAAATATCATGCTGTGGAGATGTTTGTCATCTATAGATACAAGAGATATTCCTATCATTGGAGGAACTATGAACTCAGCCAAATATCGCACAATTCAGGGAAAATTTCTTATCTCTTCTAGAAAATTCAATATGAGGCAAGGCTCAATGTTTCAGCTGAATAATGATCCCAAACAGACAGCATGGGATTGGTTAAAAGCTTTATAAAAGTTTTTGAGCGGCCTAAACAATCACCGGGTCTGAACCTGATAGAAAATATATGGAAAGAGCTGATGAATCAAACTGGGAAGCATCACCCGTCTAAATCTGCTGAGTTGAAGGAAATAATGCCATGAAGAATTATATATAAAACAAAAAAGAAAGACAACAGCAAATCGCTGTTGAAGCTGTTATCGTGTTAAAAAGTTTGGAGATAGTCTCGACTACCAAAGTTTATGCAATAAAATATTAATTAGTAATTTCTTCGATATGACAAATTCTTTCTCATTATTTCTCAAATATTTGTTTTTATATGTAATATGATAATTTCTAATTTATAAAATTTAAAATTTCATATATGCTAAAATTCAGACTGCTGCAATAAATTTACATGTATTCATTTGGTGAAAGAAGTAGTACTTTTGGGGGCATTACGCATATTTATTTGTCCCATCATATATATTATATAATTGTATGCTGGACGTAAGGATAGACTCAGAGTTAAATGTCCAACGTACGCACACACACACACACACACACACACACACACACACACACACACACACACACACACACACACAGATATACACATACATGAACATCGCATCAATCATCTAAGTGAGAAATTTTATTACAAAAATGGAGAAATGTGATAAAACGAAAAAGGTTTATTCAATGACATCTCGTTTCGCCTCCGATTGTAAGGCTGACATCTTCCGGTAGAATTAAAAACAAAACCGTGTGTATATTTTAATTAAAAAAATCTTGTCTGTCTTCAAACACCACATATAAATAAGTAGCTCTGTAACTGTTGTGGCATTGTTAGGGCCAGAAATAAAGACACAACGTGGGGAATTGAGTTACACAAATATATTAACAGAAACAGTAATACAAACGAGAGTGTTACAGCAAGAATGTTCGGTCCGACTCTCTGAGCTAACTGCTGGAAACTTCCCTCTCCAAAAGGCATTACCTGCTCCTATTTATAGCTTGGAGAGTCCATGCGTGCGTGGGTAAATTACCATAACAGTAACCCACCTAGCAAGCCAAATAATATTGTTGTACAATGATAACTTTGGTCATGAGATACATTTATAGATCCCACAGAGACGAGCGAATTCTTAACCATGGGAATTGTCTGTAGGCATCTGCACTATGGATAATGGTCGTATACGATGTAATATAGAAAAGTTGAAATTTCTAGGGTACATAATAAGGAAAGAGGGATTGGAAAATCTTATACTCACAGGACAGGCTGAAAGCAAGAGGATCAGTGGAAAACAACGTATAACTTAGTCAGCTTGAGTAAATGGATGGCGGTACAAGAAATGTTCCACAGGAGTATGCTGAGGATACTATGGATTGGACATATGAGCAGCAACAAAGTTTTAGACAAAATGGAAACAAAAAGGACATTTATAGTTAACATCAGAAAAGGTCAATTAAAATTTCTAGGGCATATAATCGTGAAAGAGAGATTAGAAAATTTGACACTCACAGGACATATTGAAGGTAAGATGGAAAGAAAAAAGCAGTGCATAATCTGCCTAACGATTTTCTCTGAAAAGACTATCTTAAATATTTCAAAACATAAAGAAATAAAATTTGTGTAAAAATTCTAAAAATTACAACTAGAAACTTTTGATTAGAATATTAGTATCAGAATCCTCCATGACAAAAATAATTTTTTAAGAATATTCGTATGTCTGTAAATGTTCAATTAAAAATATTTTAGCAACGCTTAAACAAATCGTGAAACTATAAAAAAAATTAGCAAAGCAGAAAAAATATATCAGATTTATTTATGAAGAACTGTCAGATTCTATTAAAAGACTGTGGAAGCATTTAAAATTGATATAATGGAATATGCGTACACCTGTGTTCCCCCTCACTGGAATATGATTGGTTGGTATCCGTCATAAATACCGACGGACGTGTAGGTAAGAGAGAGTAAAGAGTCTTAGTCTGAGAGTCTAAGTCTATAACGACGCCCATTGGACGACGCCATTGATCTACACTTCTTACCTGCGACTACGACTTGTACCAGGTCGATTACTGCTACCGTATTCTATTTGGTTATAGTAGCCAAAACCACTTAGCTACTTCGTTCAAATATATCCCTTTCCAGGACATAACAAAAATGAATAATACACTTAAAATAAATTCAATTAATTATTATAATAAAGAAAAAATAAATAATAGCATGTTGCAACCTAATTAATGAACGAGCAATAACCAAAAAGAAGTTGAAAATGAAATGGTAATCTTTATAACATCAACAAAATACAATACTCGCCAGCGGCGTGAAGTAGGTAAACCACTGCTAGTGGTGGACTACTTAGATACAGCATATTACCCCCCCCACCACACACACACACTCACAATAGTGTCCAATGTATTTATGAGGTTTGGAATATACACATTAGTGTTCATAGATACGGTATATATCATAGCAAATGGTACCTAAATTCTTGGTTCGACCTAGAAGCGTTTACCTCAGATATATATATATATATATATATATATATATATATATATATATATATAATGTCAGACAGTTGTAAATGACAGTAAATTAGGTCGCCTTTACGTAACTTCCAGCAGACGAGGGAAAGCCGATATTAGCCAAACATAGTATCATAAACAGACAAAAAACGCAATTCTTGGTTGATAACGACTGTAGTAATAGTTGAAAGTAGTCGGGTTAAAATAAATAAAACAAAAGAAATAAAACAAACAGAAAAAAAACAAATGAACCTTTAAAATTTAACCAATTCTATAAAACAACTTATTCGAAAGTTGGATAAACGTAATATAAAATTGAACAGGCAGACCTTGCCGGTATTGTTCAATAAAACTTGTTTAAAATAATTCTTGTTACCCAAATACAACATATATATATAGATATATAAGAGAGAGAGAGAGAGAGAGAGAGAGAAAGAAAGAAAGAAAAAGAGAAAGAGGATTAATAAAAGAACCGCCACAAGTCTGGAGAAAACGCCGCCTGTGGCGTAACTTCGTCAGGAGCATCGCAGTTACAACTGATTTGATTTTTTAATCCGAAATTTTGGTTGATTTCGTTTAGAGACATATCAACATCTATGAGTTATTGAATGACGAAATCTAAACATTTTGAACACAATTTTATGGCTTCAGTTGCATATATTTTGAACGCAATTTTATGCTTTCAACTACAGATAAAATGTATTGTTGGTAACTATTTTCCCATAGATTGTACCCGGGAACAACAGCATTTAAGAGAAACTTTTCTATATATATATATATATATATATATATATATATATATATATATATATATATATATATGACTTTTCGTATTACCATATATATATATATATATATATATATATATATATTATTGATTTAATGTCGAAGGGATAAAGACTATAATAATTTTATAGAGATTTAAAATCCGCATATAAAATGTTCAAATAGAGATTCTACAATAGATTAATAAAATCTAATGTTATCCGTTAACATTCAATAGAAGAATTCATGTTTGTGTGCACACAGACATGTCTAAACTGTGTTGGTTAAAATATTGTATAAGAAATATGACTTTTAGTTAGATTATTTTAGACTTTTCAATCCGACCCGAAAGTTGCTTCTTATTGAAATGAACAACGATATTTAGGTTAAACTCAAACAAGCGTATCCCCGCTCTTTTTTTTCTTCAGTAAGAGAAAGGAGCCAAATCACCTTTTGATGTTAATCTGTCTCAGATAAACGAGGTATTCCGCTTCACTCAATCAGTTATCAGTCATACGGGATACACGCTTAGGCGATCATTAATCTTTCGATATATGACTGACGAAACAGATTTTTCCCGCAGTATATTGCCATTTCATTCTGCAGTAGACCAGTTGCCATCCAAGGAACCTGCTATTTTTCCATAGGGGAGAAGGAGAAGAAGATTCGTAAGTGAATGTAATGGAATTGACTGGAAGTCGAACTTGGTTCTCCGATACCTCAATCCCAGTCGCTATCCATTATTCCACCGTGCTACCGCTTCACTCGTGAGATAATTTAATATATATCTTTCTTCTCTTTAAATAATGCGCAAACATTTACATACGCACGTTCACACACGTACACACACACACACATATATATATATATATATATATATATATATATATATATAGAGAGAGAGAGATATAGAGAGAGAGAGAGAGAGAGAGAGAGAGAGAGAGAGAGAAGATAAATAAAAGAACCGCGACAAGTCTGGAGAAAACGTCGCCTGTGGCGTAACTTTTCAGTTTAGCTCGGTCATCGTCAGGAGCATCGCAGTTACAACTGAAGACAGACAGTTATACAACAAAATCCTCAAAGTGCTCAATGCCGTGTTGCGTAGAAACAGTTTTTCCTATGAATACCAACAGGCACACACATAAACTTCATTTCTTTTGGGTTACTGGAGGATGTTTCGAATCTTTTCTTAATTTTAGATTCTCGTAATCAATCCCTTTTCATAGCCAGACATACTTGAATCACTAAAAAATATAAGCTTGGTAACGCAGAAAAAGCTTGGCACAGACTCCTGAAAAAACAAAAAGAACAACAACAAAAGCCCCATCTCTAATAATATCCGCTGATCTGATTGGAATCGTATTAATTCGTTTATGAGTTAATTCCACACCGAGCGCTCCACAAAAGTGATCTTGTGCCTGTAGCTGTTGGTTTATGCATTAACATTTTCCTCTAAAACTATTTCCTTATACGTTACGTAAATATTCACTGCCGACACGTGATCCGTGAAAATCTATTAATATTTGCTGATCTGTAAATATATTTGCTTTCATTGAGAGGTTGATCAACAGTTATTGATTTTAATCTCAGCAGTGACCCATATAGGAAGTTAATTGCATCTTCATTTTACATTATTAACCCTAAAATCAGATCTCTGAATATACATTTGTGTTTTGTCATTAATTTTCACTACTCCTAGGAAACTAACGAATGAATCCTTTTATTACATTTATGATTACCTTTCCCGCAATATGTATAACACGTGGCCAGGAATATTTCGGAAAAAAATATATTCATTTAATGATTCATCCGTACTTATATATCGTTCTTTATATTTTAATTTAATTTTATTATATAATCTTAAATTAATAATCTATTCTATAATATAAAGCACAGTGTGCCATTATATATCCATCGGTTATGCAACCCGATAACCTCTTCTTAGTATTGAATTAATTCCTTGTTTTAGTTACAATAGGCATTACTCAATGTCAAAAAACGAATATTCTTCGTGTTATCAGCAGAACATTAGTGCGGTGTGTATTTCAACACAAAGCACAAAGAATGTATGCTCCACAACGTCAGAAGCGCCAGATGCAGGGTTAACCTGAGATGACACCCCAGCTGCAAGCGTTAGAACGACCCGCATGACAAAAATAGATATATAAACGCCCACCTCTGCTGTGAGATGATAGTCTCTCAGACATAGCAGACGAGAATGTAAGGACTACATTTCGGACGTGAGGCCGCACACAAAAAAAATGGTAGACGGGAAATGACGAATTGATGAATAAAATTTAATGTTAAATATGAGAAATTAAGTCACCTATTATCATTGATCGGCATTTCTTTTTCATTACTTTAGTGTGAAGGAGAATGAAGCTACAAAAACATTTTTACTTCTTTTTCGTTGTTGGATCTTTCTTTATATTTACTTTACTGATTTAAAAAGTTGAATTATTCCTTACATGTGACTACATAATCAATTCCCAAAATCAGTATTTCAATGACTAAATATTAGAATACTGATTTTGAGGAAAAGGATCGGATAGAGAACTTTTTAGCGCCACCCAATAATAGCATTTTATCTATCTTCTTCTATGTGCCGTGTCTCTCCAGATTTTGGTCAACCGTGGCTCCTCACAATTGCCTGTCCTTTGTAACACTTTCAAAATTTTGTCTTTTTGTTATCTCTCCTAAACCCTGTGCTGCCATTTAACTAATTCAGAGTTCATTAGAGCGTCTAGTACTTTGCCAAAAAGAGGTAGAAACGGATAGAAGAATCAAACGGTTCACCTGATTTCTTAAAGACTGGAACTAGAGAAGAGGATTTCCAACAAGCAAGAAAACAAAAAGCAGCTAAGCATTTATTGTAGAATTTAGAGAGAACAGGGGCCAGTCCAAGACCACATTTGTTAAGGATTATTGCAGGGATACGATCAAGTCCACATGCTTTGTAAGGATCCAGTTTAGAGATGACAGCGGAAAGAATAGACGGAGCAATATGCATATCACTCAATATAAGGTCAGTTCTAAGTGGAAAGTCAGACAAAGATACTCCATATGAGTCAAGAGTAGAATTTGAAGAGAATTTACGAGAAAAACGTTTTTCTTTATCAGTAGAAGGTGTTAACACTTGAAATTGAGTGGAGATAGGGGGAATATAAAACTTTTATTTACCACGCTATTACAAAGCCGCTAGTAGTCCCGTGATCCAATTCTATCAGCAGACAAAGACTTAGCCTCTTTGAGGACACGTTTACAATTCTGAGCAGATACAAATAGGCTTCTGTTTTGATTGGAACTATCACGCTAGTACACCAGGAAAAAGTTGTTCCTGTAGACTATAGCGGTTGAACAGGCCGGTGTGAACCAAAGAGAATATTGTGGTTCCACTTCGCATTTGCGAGAAGGCAAAAACACATCTATGCCGGTTTTAACCCCAAAAGAAACCTCTGTAGCACAATTTTTAATAGGAAGATTAAGAATAACAATCGAAGGAGCATCTCAAATAAAGTCACGAAATTAATCCCAATCAGTACGCTGTTAACAAGAAGATTTTTTTTTTAATACGAGGTTCCTTTCTAATAGACGGCTCAAAATAAATATCCCCAGATATTATAGCGTCATCCGAATTGCCAAGTGGACAGAGTTGCGATGATCTACAAGAGCTAGGAGAGGGGGTAAGGAACAGATCCTGGTAGGACTTCTCATTATCTCTGGATTGCTTCACTATAAAGGTTGAATAAATTTGGTGAGAAGACACATCCTTGTCTCAGCACGTTTCTAATTTTGTGTATTTACTGAATTCATTTTCTATCAGCATGCATGCGGTTTGTTCCTAGTATAAGTTCTGGATTATTCTAATGTCCTTCACAAATACATCAAGCTTACCTAGCAGATTAACAAGTTCATTGTAACGCACTTTACACTTAAATCCGCTAACGATAAACAAATGATACATACTTAATTATGGGTTCATCAGAGGGACTAATGCGTTAAACGAGGATGTTTAAGTGTTAGATACTAATGTGCCTACTGGAGAAATTTGGTGTGATAAATTCGCCTTATAGTGGGAAATACAATATTATTTTCTTCCCCTGCGAAACCTTTGTGTGTTTATATAGTTATTTTAGAAAAGGATGTTTGAAAATGTCAAAAATGCCTGTTGCCCTTCTGTTTTCACACGTGTCAAAAGGAGGCGAGAAATTAAGTACTGAAAGAAGCCTGTGTCCAATTTCGTATCAGTATATAATAACGTTTATACAACAGGACATTTTTATTAGGATATTATAGAAATGGAAGATGACAAATTTCGGATGATAGTGAAATACTGAAGTATAGCATTTGTTGATAATGCAGTAATACTTGAAAAATAGAGGTTCGGGCTGGCATAACGGTTATAATTGCTAAAAAAGGAATCACCAAACATAGGCTTGAATTTCGACTCAGGCAGAAAACATTCACTTTTTACTGATCCCCTGTTTAGTATGGGAATTACTTCAGTTAATATTAAAATATGCTTTGCACTCAGTGTTACGCCGGAGCTTCAAAACAACTAAGTGCATGAGAGGATTGATCTGAAAGATGACCTTCCTAGCCAACAGGTGTAGATCCATACCTCAAAGAACGTTAGTGTCTCTCATCGACCTGTCAACAGGTGGTCGACCCAACTGCACTTGGGATTTGCACACGCGAGAAAAACTGGATGATAGAAAGATATACAAACAACTACCCGAGAGGAAAGAAGAAGAGGGCCTCTTATCTCCACGCGAGAATGTGAAATCCACGTTCGGAGAATACCCCAAAGTTGCACATCCATTCACCGTCAGTAATGGCCGAAGTTTGGAGTTGAATAAATAATAATGTTACATAATAGAGATTTAGTCTCGTGTTCTTATTAAAGCAAAAATGAAAACATGACACTTGGAAAAGACATGATTTCACTTCCCTCTGTCTTCTGTCTCATCACCATCTAAGTTGGCAAAATGTCTCATCACAAGAATGACTCAGTCGTGTGGGAATTGCGTAAGTGAGCATTTGGACAAAACCATTTCCCGTGACTATCTTATCTGTACAGTCAACTTTTCTAGTAACTAATAATAATATGCTGACAGACATATTAAAGCTAACATACCGAACATAGTAATTAAAGATTTCAAAAATAAATATAGTAGCGACTGTTAAAGAATTTGACAAAAGGTTTAATATCCAAATCCAGAATCTTCCCAATCCTGCCGAAGGAACCACTCTTTGAATGACCGTCTTTAGTAGTGTAACTGTACTCCTCACACTTATTACATTGGCATTGGCTTTCTTGACGCTATTTAATCCCTAGTTAGAGGTTTTGAATTCAGATGTGTCCTTCTTCTAGACCGGTTGCCACTCAAGACTATATATCTGTCTATTCTGCAATTTATCCATAGCTGGTGAGAATGGGGTGGGGTGATGGGTTCATAACTTTCCCAAGGTTATTTGCACGTAAGTGAATGTAACTTACTCGACTGGAATCCGAAACCGACTCTCTGATTCCTCAATTCGAGCCGTTATTTATTACCCGACATATATGCAAATATAAGGCTCTTAAAATTGAAAAAATGAAGATCCTTCAGATTATTGTTATACCAATAATAATTGGCGTACAGTTAAAAAGGTATAAACAAGATTAACAAGATCGCTGGTAGTCTGTTTATAAGAGATTTAAAAGTAGTGATGTGTGAAACTGCTCATCTATTCAAGAGAGTTTACCAATGTAAAAAAATATAAACTCTATATGGAATACCACTCAACATCAGATTCTAAAAAAAAAAAGAAAAAAGAATGCATATATTTACTAATTTTCCTTAATAAATGAAAAATGATTTTTATGGACGGAGAATGAATGTGCAGGTGGTGTAATGCATAGTGGCTCGGAATGAGAAATCGGAGAGCTGATTTCAAATCCAATCAGATTATTTACATTCATTTATACGCAGATACCTTTGGAAAGGTATGAATCTATCTCTTCCCCTCATCTATGGGTTAAATAGTAGGAATTGTATCTGAGAAAAATCATTGTTATTCTTAAAAAATTGTTAATGCAATATTCATTTGCAAAAAATAAAATAATTATTCTTACCATCCAAAATATGCATCGGTTTTAATTAAAACAGAAAGGGTTGATAAACCTTAAAAATACCAATTAATCATTTATGCACAAAAATTGAAAAAAAAAAAACGTTATAAACATTGCCATCGTGTTATTTCATGAATCATTTGGTATCGTGTCTCCATTTTTGTTTATTCAGTCTGTGTCATTAACCTATAAATAAGTACGTTGCATCATGGAAAAAAGGGTTTTCAACAGAATCGTTTATCTTGTCCCCTTTTTTATATATATATATATATATATATATATATATATATATATCTTACTTATTATAAAACGCAGATTGTGTGTGTGTGTGTGTGTGTGTGTGTGTGTGTGTGTGTGTGTGTTTATATATTGGATCGGATTTCCTACATTTTTCAACCGATTTCAACAAAACGTCACAGGACTACATAAAATTACCTTGTGGTGGTTCTAACAGCGCCAAAAAATGGGAAAAACATAATTGTTTTTGCACAAAATCAATTTGAAAACACGATTAAGAGACATCGTGAAAATGGAAGGGGGACAACTCACATCGGGTTGTTTGTGTGTGTGGGTTCCTTTAAATATGAGAGCGGATTTCCTATATTTTTCAGCCGATAAAACAAAACTTCACTTCTTTTTTTTTTTTTGGCAGGTAGTGTTTCTTATTCTCTTGCACACTTTTTTCTTTATTTTTAACATTCAGAATGCTTTAAAAATTCCATTTACAAGACAATTATTTATAATAGAATTCTATTCAACCGTCTTCAGGTGAAAGTGGAGATTTTTAACATGAAGAAAAATTAATTATTTTTAATAATATGTAAAAATCTCCACTTTCACCTGAAGACGGTTGCGAGACCAGACCAGAAACACGTGTCGTGAAATTATGTAAAACAAAGTATAATATTTTTTCTCAATAAATCCACATTACAACCAAAAACGTTTGCGGCACCCCTCTTCTTTTTAATATACATACTTTTCTCTCGTTGGAACCACTACAACATATTTCTTTTATATATATATATATATATATATATATTTGACATCACTTCATTTAAAGCAATTCACAGATCCGTGGAAAAAAAAACTTATACTTGTATAAAATGCATCATAAACAAGGAGGTTGTGATCGTAGGGCTGTTGCGGAGTCGAGTAACTGGCTAGCTCTCTCCACATGTGTAGATTATGTACAAATGTCTTTATCTTTGTGCAGGATCTTCCAGTTCACTCGGTGAGGTTGTGAGCACTCTGTCTGCCTTTTCTTCTTTTATCAGAGGTGGTACTTTGTAGGATGGTAGTGGAAAGACTATTGGCCCTTATGACATAACCATGCCATTTTAACTTCCGACGGTGGTTATGAAGTCGTCTGTTTATTGTCAGATGTTATATCGCACTACGAACATCTACCCGAATTCAAACTGTTTGGCGCATTAGCTCTCTCTATCTTTCTGTATGCCTGCAACATTAACAGCAGAACTAAAGTGAAGAATAAAGCATTAGAAATGAGATACGACAGAACCATCTTAAGCATTTCCTAAGTAGATTGCATCAGAAATGATGCAGTGCTAGACGTCATCATACAACACCATCATTAAAGGTATAATGACTATATTTTCAGGCAAAACTTGTAGTTTTATGTAAAAAAATAACGCGAAATAATTCTAGCCTCATAAACAGCGTTCCATATAACTAGAATTTTTACTGATTTGAGTTGCATTTTGCTTGCTAAGCTGAATCAGCATTTGTACAGAGAAAAATCATTCTACCGTGAAGGTTTAGATGTATCATGATTTTATGATGCTATGCTTTCTTTTAGCGCAGAGAACCTGATATGGAAGAGTCATGCATAGCACTCAACACAAATCGAAATTAATGCAATAATAATTGCTTCAGATTATTTTGATGTACGTTTGCCACAATAGGTATATCTATAATATCTGTCTGGCCTTTGCTATAATTCAAGCGAAAACATACAAATTCATGTTGTTTACACTCACAAACGTACACATTTGTGTACGTGTGTGTGTGCGTTTATGTGTTTGTGTGTGATAAAATATGGTTTCATGGTATGTGCTGTGGAGATGAACACACCACTCCAGAATATGACTTGGGCTCGTCCAAATAGCATATATACTTACGCCGAGAATCGCCAGCAGAGGTAGTCGGAGCGAGCCTTATATCCTTATTACAGAATTTTGTAAGACTACGTTGACTCCAAGCAACATTCTATTTCATGATTGTGTTATCTTCATTCAATGAAATAAAGACAACAGTATGCTATATTTACAGGGTAAAAGTACTCAATATCCAGGATAGAACGAGTGTAAATATAAGAAATGGGGATACTGATGTCAACATCGAATAGTGACAGTCTGTTTCATATTTGAACGCAATCTTCAAGCCTGAAGCGTAAAAAAGACTTTTGACACTCGGTGCTAAATCGGTGTCCAAATTTCTTATATATATGTATGTATGCATTTATCTATGTATGTATATACCTACGAAGTATATACACAAATTATAAGTGTTTATTAAAAGTTTCACTGATAGTTAACATAATAAAACGCACACACAAGAGCAGTCCTGCACAAAACACTTCCCCTCAAAACCGCATATACGTAAGCACACACACGGACGAAAATTTCTGGGTATGACCCATTTCTAAAAATCCTACCAGATGATTAAACATTAAAATTAGATCTTGATCGGGTTTTTTCATCATCTTATATTGTTATCTATCTATCTATCTATCTATCTATCTATATATATATATATATATATATATATATATATATATACATACATATACATACATACATACATACATACATACATATATATATATATATATATATATATATATATATATATATATATATATATATTGATTAACTATATTGAATTATGTTTACGTTTCTTTCTTTCTTCCCATATCTTATTTTGGGGGATTGTTCTTTCCTGTTCTAACTACATCAATTAAAATCGTGCTTTGTTGCTACAAAGATACTTAGCCACTGGCAACAGGAAACAAAAGACATAAATTTGATCACACACACACACACACACACACACACACACACACACACACACACACACACAGAGGCGGGCAAACATACACATAGATCATGCTTACATAGAGGGTGAACACGAGAAACAGAAGTTTTGAGAGATAAAAAAAAGTTTCTTTATGTTCAACTTACTCGTATTCCTTGTCCAAGTAATTCATCTCTCAGAGAGTCTGTAAACAAATTTTCAAAGAAAAAAACCGACACATGATAAATTCGACCTTCCCTGTTTGAAATGGTTGTGATGAAAGACTATCAATTTTGTTTTAATTTCGTTCCTCTTCGTCTTCATTTTTCAAAAAAAATTTTTTTACCTATAATAATGATTGATTATTTCAGTTTCGTGAAATGACAGTTTAACTTAGTATATATTTAGTTTAGTACGTTTAACTTAGTATATATTTTGCGGAAATAAATATTAGGAATTGTTATTTTTCACACGAGGACACATATTTCTTCGGAAAAGGCATCTTTTCATCATCAGCCATCTCTTCTCCTCCCAAACATGGGTAAAATAGCAGGACAGTCCGTTGGTGGCAACCAGACTAGGAAAAAGAAAGTTTGAATTTAAACTGGATCGCACTATCATATGTGCATGCATGTGGCTATGGACCGCTTGCGAATCTAAATTCTCACTGATACTCCTACTATTTGCACGTTCGAGTGAACAGTCTCTCTGCTACACTTGGTCAGCTTTCGTTCGGATGCAGCGTCAAAGGGAGCCCAGTGTTCGAAAGCGAAGGTAGAGAAAATAAGTAAATATATCTATATATCTATATACGTGTGTGTGTTGCCCGGGGATATAACAGTAAAAGATATATCTATATACGTGTGTGTGTGTGTGTGCGCGCTCGCGCGTGCGGTGAATGTTATTTTCGCGCAATCATCAGGCGGAGAAAGAAGCAATATAATTAAAAAATAATAAATATAATACTCATTCATTTTGAATATATATATATATATATATACTAGCAGTAGAGCCCGGCGTTGCCCGGGGATATAACAGTAAGAGATAGATCAAGTATCCACCATCATAAAGACTGAAAAATAAAATTGACAAAGATTATTGTTTAAGGTTGACGGACATGCATGTCTTAATTATTATTATTTTTTTATTTTTTTTACGAATTGGTCAAACCCAAACTCAAACAAAAACATTGTTTTCAATCGTTATGAGTCTCCCGATTGAATAGAATAATTTTATAAACAATTGTCTTGTAAATGGAATTTTTAAAGCATTCTGAATGTAAAAATAAAGAAAAAAGTGTGCAAGACAATAAGAAACACTACATGCCAAAAAAAAAGGAAGTGAAGTTTTGTTGAAATCGGTTGAAAAATGTAGATAGCCTTTCTGTAATCTTTTAGTTTTACAATTTATGATTTTTACTTATTGAATACAGTAAATACAGTAAAGTATATTTTACTTGTGGTGATTCATAATTAGAATTCTGATTTGAATATATTTTCCACTCGTTGTTTCTAATACAAAAAATATTAACTTCATTTGGGTTTATTAATTATGATCTAACAAATCTTATTCATTTAGTAGCCTTTCTGTAATAATAATTTTTTACAATTTATGATTTTTACTTATTGAATACAGTAAAAAAATTGGGCACCATGTGTATTTAAAGTAGTTTTCCATTCCGGTTATTATTTTTAGTTAGGACTTCTTGTGTATGTTTGATTTCATTATCTTTCCCTAAAGATAATGAATTTATCTGATGTTTGTATTCGTACAATCAGTAGAGATCGTTAGATTATTGTTTAAGGTTGACGGGCACGCATGTCTTAATTAGTTTTTATTTTTTACGAATTGGTCAAACCCAAACTCAAACAAAAACATTGTTTTCAATCGTTATGAGTCTCCCAATTGAATAGAATTCTATTATAAATAATTGTCTTGTAAATGGAATTTTTAAAGCATTCTGAATGTTAAAAATAAAGAAAAAAGTGTGCAAGAGAATAAGAAACACTACCTGCCAAAAAAAAAAAAAATAAAAGAAGTGAAGTTTTGTTTTATCGGCTGAAAAATATAGGAAATCCGCTGTCATTTAAAGGAACCCACACACACAAACAACCCGATGTGAGTTGTCCCCCTTCCATTTTCACGATGTCTCTTAATCGTGTTTTCAAATTGATTTTGTGCAAAAACAATTATATTTTTCCCATTTTTGGCGCTGTTAGAACCACCACAAGGTAATTTTATGTAGTCCTGTGAAGTTTTGTTGAAATCGGTTGAAAAATGTAGGAAATCCGATCCAATATATAAACTTTTACACACACACACACACACACACACACACACACACACACACACAATCTGCGTTTTATAATAAGTAACATATATATAATACATAAAAGATATATATAATACATAAAAGGTCATAAAAGATTTTAAAGTTATATATATATATATATATATATATATATATATATATATATATGTATGTATGTATATGGGGACCGTTTTTGAATCGAAATATATATATATATATATAACATATATATATATATATATATATATATATATATATATATTGAACATATATATATTGTGAACATATATATATATATATATATATATATATATATATATATATATATATATATATATATATATATATATATATATATATATATATATATATGAGTGTACTGAAAATATTTCGGTCCGACCAAGAAGCCCTTTCAAAAAAGATGTTGATGCTTTATGAATTTCTCCGACAACATAGAGACAGACATTACTCGCTTTACTGGAACATCATTGTGCAAATCAGAATTATGTCAATCGAAGATCTTTCTTATTTGGAAGTTTTTGCTTTTTCCTGGTGTTATTTTTTTAATTTTTTTTTTTTTCGTAAATTATGAAATTGATATACGTGTGTTACGAAAGTTAGCCACGGAAAATAATAAATCCACTCAATACGTTATATTATGTTGTATAGTTATCGCGCTGCTTTATTGTTAAGAGCTCTAGAGACACATCCACTGTACGTGCGCATATGTGTATGTGGTGGAATGATGCAAGTTAAAATTAAGTAAGTTAAAACTTCGAACATTTGATCCTTTCTCCAAAAGTAGAAATATCTTTATGGTCATCACTTCTTTCATAATGTGGAAAAGAGTCAGTATCGCCTGTATGAGAGGAAAGGGAGGAAAGGGAAATCTGTGACCAAGAAAGCAATATTTCTCAACTTACACTTTCGTGATTAATTCCGTATTCCTTCATCCGATTTGACCATTCTGCTCTCCTATTTTTCTGTATTAGTTTTATAAATAAACTAATTGTTATTCTTTCTCGTTCGTCCATGGAAGAATCAGATTGAATCCATTAGCTTTAAAGGATCCGACATAATAAGTGACCCATTTGATAAAGAATTCCGTGGTATTTTCAGTGAGTAAAGAAAGCACAAAAGTAAATAATAATTACCATCTTTGACCGATTTTTGTTGAGTCTCTCCCTTAAGATAACATAAGTTTTGTTATTTATCTATTTCAATTTAGTTACGCACAAAAGATTTAAAAATTGACTCGGAATGATAAAGAAATGCATGCAGACGACACAGAAACAGGAACATATACGCACTCATATTTCTATTTATGTACAAACGTATGTGAATTTGTACAAATTTATGTGTCTATATCTGTGTGTGTGTGTGTGTGTGTGAGAGAGAGAGAGAGAGAGAGAAAGAGAGAGAGAGAAAGGAGGGCTTTCTTGATAGCTAACATAGGTACGTAGTTTTCTAAACTTGATGTACACAATATATGTGCGGATTTATAAAAAAAAGTATCATAAATAAATACAAAAGCTTATACTTCTGAGTATTATATGTACAAACATGAATTTATACTGATTTATGTGTGCGTGTGTGTGATTGTGAAAGAAAGGGCAAGAAAAGGATGCCTGTTTGATTTTCAAGTCAAGCATGCGAGCCATCCTCAGTTGAACGATTGGTGCAACACAGTCTTTTCATCCTTCATGTATTGGTATAGCAGGCTAAGCAAGGTTCAATGAACAAACACACACACACACACACACACACACACACACACATATATATATATATATATATATATATAAATATGAGTTAGGAGTAATAAAATAGATATATTGTTCTAAATAATTAATGGATTTTATTTTTAATTGGACATTATTTCCCTAAATGTTATTTTTGTGAAAACGGATGTTTAAGCAGAGACAAACTTTCTTCTTTTTTTACATTGTGAATTAAGAGATACTTAAGAAAGATGTTCTCTCTGGTAGTGTACGAATCTGCTCCCCTTTGTAGGAGAAACCACCGTCAGATCCGGCTGCCCATCAAGATCAAAAGTTCAAAAGGTAATTGAAACGGTAACTGAAATTTGATGGGCTATATATTTATGTTCGATCGTTGGTTCAAGTGCATTGACAAAGGAGGAGATTATGTTTAAAAATAATTAGATATTTGTAATAGTGAGACGATTGCTGGAATACTGAAGAGGTGGGGAGGGATAGTTACTTGACTCCAGGGAAAGGTGCAAGTTACTACTGGTACGAAAACCCACCAGGTCCAAAGTAAGCGGACCCTGGGAAACGATCACAAAAGAATTGGATCAATAGGAAATCTGGTGAAGAATCGAAGCAGTCGCCGGTACCTTTGAAGCCAGCAAAGTACTGAAGAGAGTGTTATTCTATTTCAGGATTTTGTTGTTATTTGATCATTGCTGATGGCTACCAGAAACTGGATTAAAAATACAAATTTGGATGCCACAATTTCGCCACTCATTTTGAAAACAGTTGGTCTAACAAAAAAGAACTGCAGCAAATTTTACTATCATGTCAGATACAAATATACTTGAGATAACTATAAAATATACTTAAAAAACAACTATAACAAAATATCTGGCCAGTTACAGAAACATAAGAATTAATAAGATATATTTTTCTAAAGAATTAATGGATTCCTTAAATGTTATTTTTTGTGGATACAGGTGTTTGAGCAGAGACACACTTTCTTCTTTTTTTACAGTGTGAATTAAGAGAGACTTAATAAGAAAGATGTTCTTTCCGGTAGTGTACGAACCTGCTTCCATATTTTTAAGCAGTTTCGTACACTATATCTATATCGATATCTACATATATATATATATATATATATATATATATATATATAAAAGTTTTATTAAAAAACACTGACAAGGTACTGCGGTTAAGATTTTTATTTAAGTTTTCCTGTGTTCCTATAATTTTCTTCTTTTCTGGACATAAATTACGTAGAAATTGTCCCCAAAATTTGTATGTCTGAGCGCTTTCAGCTATACCTTTTAACCATTAACATTTTTACTTTTAACTGAAACTATAAATGGCTGAAAGTGATCAGACATACAAAACATTGGGACAATTTCTAAAAAATTTATGTCCAGAAAATAAGAAAATTATAAGAACACAAGAAAAATTAAAAACTTTAGCGCAGTACCTTGTTAGTCGTTTTAAATGAAATAAGTACAAAACAGGAATTGCTGCCCAAATAAATACACACACACAACACACACACACACACACACACACACACACACACACACACACACACACACACACACACACATATATATATATATACATATGTGTTTGTGTGCGTGTGTTGTTTCACACATATGTATATATATATGTGTTGTTTCACATATATATTCATATATATTGTTTCATACATATATTCATATATATATATATATATATATATATATATATATGTGTGTGTGTGTGTGTGTTTCACACACACACACACACACACACACACACATATATATATATATATATATATATATATATATATATATATATATATATACCGGAATTTGGAAACAAACTAAATAGCATTGAACTTGCAAAAGATTTCGCTTTTGGATCAGAAATTAACAACCCTTTAACCTTTAAAAATATCATGCTACATAGAACAAATAATGACGCTCAATTTTGGGTAGTAGGTGTGTGTGTGTAGGTAAAAGTTCCCAGCACAATGTTTTCTTAAAACTAAATACAGAATACTTAGTGCAAACACTGTTTTAGCTTCTGTATTGAGTGTTCATTTATTATGTGTCGAGTAAAAAAAATAAAAGTGGCAGTGAACTAGATACATGTGTGATACTGCACGTTGTTCCTTTTCAAACTTAGAAAGACACCAGCAGAAGTAAATAAGTTGATTGATGAAATCTATGGAAATTGATCTTTTGAAAGCATTATGTAGGAACCGCTTGCGAAGGTCAAGAAAGGTGAATTTGATTTTGATGACAAGCTATGCAGCATTCGACTACTTGAATTTGGAAGTGATGATTTGCAAGCTTTTTCGGGTGATGGCCGCACTCGATCAATATTGAAATTGGCTGAAAAAAGCGGGAAAATTGTCAGAGAGGAGCCTTAGACAGCATCTCAGCATATGTATTTCAGTTCTTGTGACTGAAGATTAGAAGTAGGATCAGTATGATAATATCGAAACGTCGAAAATTCCAATAAAGCCAAGATTGCCTTACAGCATCGACAGCAAAGCATAACCTTTTGGGAATATATTACTTCATATTTGGCGGGCTCTAAAATTAGTACGAATTGCTGAAGTCTTTTGGAATTGTTACTGCAAAGCTTTCGAAGTTTGAGCGTTACAGTTAAAGAAATGCGGTCCACATATTTAGGACAAGGTAGCTGAAAATTAATAATTTTCATGACCGTAATCGTCCGCACCTTATTTTGTTGACTTACAAAAAGCAATGGAATCGAGTTGGAAGATTCTTCTTCACATGACATACTCGCCACACCTAGTGTTATCGAATTATTTTCAGCTTTGATTAAAACAGCGTTTATTAACTGGTCAAAAAATATCTTCATTGTTCAAAATTTCATAAACAATTTTATTGCGTCGAAGCCAGAGTCGCTTTTTCAAGATGTAATTCAAAAACTTTCAGAACGTTGGCGTAGGATCATTTTAGGAAACAAATTAACTCAACAAACCAAGGAATCTAAAAGTGTCAAAACAGCCGCGTGTCTCGTGGAACGGAGGCTAGAAGACTGTGCTAAAAATTCTTCTTGACCCACCAAATGTCAATGACCGTCAACACTTTGTCCAGTTTTATAAAGACGAAGAGAAAACTGGTTTTCCTAAGTAGTTTCTTATGATGAAAGCAAATACAACTTAATCCTAATAGGTAGATTGAAAGTTATAAGAAAAAAATCCTCATTGTCATTTAACTGTCAAACATATCAGATCCAAAGGGTTTCATGATTAACTCGGGGAAAATGTTTAAATGCTACAAAATACCAAGATATTCTGTGTTGTGGATTATTTCGCAATCTACAAAAACTTTATTCTCATATATTTTTTCCAGTACATCTTTGCTTGATCAACAAAAAACATGTTTGGTTGGCCAATCATCGCAACCCAATAAATTAGTTTTGTATAATAAAAAATAAAAATAATTTTTGAATGCCATTTGAAAATAGTGAAATTTTTGTACTTGTTGATTATTTTGTATAAACTGGAAGATTCATAACTTACCAGGATTTAGTGAATGTTTCTAAAAAAACCTCATATTACGAAGGGCTGCTAAAAATCTCTTGCCCGCCCCCCCCCTACCCCCCAAAAAACTCTTCGGCAAAACGTTCAAAAGTATAGCTTTTTTGATCAGATTTTGGTGAGTCAGGACGAGAACTTTTCAGGAACCGTCGTACAAACTTATCTCATCCTTGTGAATTAATAACATTATTGGTGAATTAAATTATTTTCGAAGTGGTAGCGCACAATAAAGGAAATCTGCATTTTTTTGCATCGAAGAATATATATATATATATATATATATATATATATATATATATATATATATATATATATATATATATATATATATGAAAGTGATTTAAAGTCAACACTCAGAAGCGACAGACTGTTTCCTGGTAGACGGTTGACTTCAAATATTCACTTTTATATTTACGTACGCTCTATCTCTGATATTGAGCACTTTATCCCATAAATATAGCACAAATTAAAACTATATTTCTTTATATATATATATATATATATATATATATATATGTGTGTGTGTGTGTGTGTGTGTGTGTGTGTACGTGTGTGTGTGAACGTGCGTATGCAAATGTATGCGCATTATTTAAAGAGAAGAAAGATATATATTAAATTATCTCACTAGTGAAGCGGTAGCACGGTGGAATAATGGATAGCGACTGGGATTGAGGTATCGGAGAGCCAAGTTCGACTTCCAGTCAATTCCATTACATTCACTTACGAATCTTCTTCTTCTTCTCCCCTATGGAAAAATAGCAGGTTCCTTGGATGGCAACTGGTCTACTGCAGAATGAAATGGCAATATACTGCGGAAAAATCTGTTTCGTCAGTCATATATCGAAAGATTAATGATCGCCTAAGCGTGTATCCCGTATGACTGATAACTGATTGAGTGAAGCGGAATACCTCGTTTATCTGAGACAGATTAACATCAAAAGGTGATTTGGCTCCTTTCTCTTACTGAAGAAAAAAAAGAGCGGGGATACGCTTGTTTGAGTTTAACCTAAATATCGTTGTTCATTTCAATAAGAAGCAACTTTCGGGTCGGATTGAAAAGTCTAAAATAATCTAACTAAAAGTCATATTTCTTATACAATATTTTAACCAACACAGTTGAGACGTGTCTGTGTGCACGCAAACATGAATTCTTCTATTGAATGTTAACGGATAACATTAGATTTTATTAATCTATTGTAGAATCTCTATTTGAACATTTTATATGCGGATTTTAAATCTCTATAAAATTATTATAGTCTTTATCCCTTCGACATTAAATCAATAATATATATATATATATATATATATATATATATATATATATATATATATATATAGTAATACGAAAAGTCATATATATATATATATATATATATATATATATATATATATATATATATAGTAATAGGAAAAGTTTCTCTTAAATGGTGTTGTTCCCGGCTACAATCTATGGGAAAATAGTTACCAACAATACATTTTATCTATAGTTGAAGGCATACAGTTGCGTTCAAAATATATGCAGCTGAATCCATAAAATTGTGTTCAAAATGTTTAAATTTCGTCATTTAATAACCCATAGAGGTTGATATGCCACTAAACGAAATCAACCAAAATTTCGGATTAAAAAATCAATTTAAAATTATTGTTGTCTACGTTTCAGGTACGAAATAGAGTTAGCAGATACAGAATATTAGAAGTCCCAACGAGAGATGTGTCTTCCTTAAATAGGTAATTCAAACCTTAGTCTATCAAGATGATCTCGCTTGGTCGAGGAACGTTGACAAGGTCGATTTCTGTCCTGAGGCACATTTTTTTTAGTTGGACTACCAGATCTAGACCGTTTGTTATTAATTTAACTTTTTAAAATCAGGGATAGCAGTTCAAACACGTATACCCACTAAAAACAACGTTTATAGTAAAATGAAAAATAATGTTAGATTAAAAATTCATCATATATATATATATATATATATATATATATATATATATATATATATGCTTCTTCAGGCGGTGGAATATAATTGTTAATAAATATTATTAAGTTCTACTCTGTATTGAGCACTTTTTAAAAAATATAATGTTTGGACATTGGAATTAACCTACCTTGCACTTGATATATATATATATATATATATATATATATATATATATATATATATATATACGACCACTTTCGTCGTCTGCCGAAATAGACTATTCCCCATATGATGTAAAGGGATTTGTTTGATTATCAGTTATATTGCTCTGTATAAACAAAATACATCGAACGCTTTTTTGTGGATCAGTTCTAATATTTTCATATTGCTAGGATCCACTTGGATTATATGCCAACAGATATTTTACCTTAATACATACATATATATATATATATATATATATATATATATATATATATATATAATTGGTTCGTTTTCTACGGTTTATCAATCTTTTGCAGGTTATTTAATGCCAGAAAATATTTTTAGATTCCAAGATATTTTTTAGATAATAATGATTTAGTGATACAAGTCTTACTAATTAATCCATAGCTGGGGGAGGAGAGGCTTATTTATACCTTTGTCTAGATCAATCAATTAAGCTTGCTTGATCATTTCATCACGCCTAGGTGCCCAAATATTAGTCGTATGTGGGTTGAAATGTCTTTCAGAATAATTTTACTAAGGTTTAAAAATGAATTTATATTGTAAAATCAGCCGATGACTTTTTTTGATGATTACAAAAGACGAAAAAATAGCTTAATATATTAGAGAGGGATACGTTGATCGTCTTCAAATTACTCTCTCCAGTTTTTCAAATGAAGCAAAATATATTGTTACTCCCATGTTTCAATATTATGAACTTAAGGCTATTTTAGCCAATCTGCCGAGACCTTAATTTGTCCAGATTAAGCAGAACAAAGTAAATTATACAAGTATCAAACACAGTGAAACGTTGCATAAGTTAGATTTATTGCTTACAGAATTTCTTGAATATGGCTCACAACGGTTATTAACCTTTTCGCTTGCATAGTAAATAAGTTTTTAATGCATCATGACGTCATGATAATGATCTCATGTCATGTTAACTTGCTGAATCAGTAGCAGAAACAAAACTGCAGAGTTCTAAAACATTTGCTACTAGCGAATATTATAGAGACCTATGAAACTAAACTGACACATCTTTTGTCTATATACGCACTTACGCATTCAAAGGAGAGTAGGCAGCAAAGATGGAAAAGCACACATGCATAAACACATACATACACACAAAGATATAAGAACGATGCGAATATAAAAATCAACATTGCATAGTGACTGTCAGTTTTATTCATCAAGCGATCGTCGGACTAAGTTTTACCATGTACGGGTTTCATATATAGGTTACTGGGGCCTATGCGAAAGTGGGAAGAGTAAAATTATCATTTTTTGTTCTTTTTTTGTTAAGGACTAATGTTTTAGACTACATATAGCCCTAACCATGAGTTTGTTTATTTCATTTATTTATTTTTATTTTATTTATTTGTTTATTATTCTTAATTATTTTGTTCTATTCATTCATTTATTTATTTTGGTGTATACTTTCTTTGGTTCTAAATACTGATATTTGAAATTAAGTTTATTTAGATTTAAATGGAATCTAATCATTTGTTTAAGAGTTTGTGTTGTTCTGGAAAGGTCAGAACTATAAATAACTAGCAGTATAACCCGTCTTTGACCGGGTCTTTCATTACTGGGAATGTTTACCGTTCAGTTGGTTGGAACAGTTTAAGTTTAAAGTCAGCCCACCCGAAAATCAATATTAGTAACAACATTTAGGTGCAACTGAGGCACATCCCCAAATGGGGGTTAACAATTTGAATGGTGGGGGTGGCCCTGAATAGAGAACTGTATAATAATAAATAATATTATTGTAATAATTTAAACTATTTAATTTTATTAAAGTTTTTATGAAAGATATATATCCAAGTACAGTTAGTAATTAGTAAAACGTTGCTGAGAGTTATAATGGACAAGAAGTAGTGGAGAGCCATTGTCGCCAACAATTTGGACTCAAACCCGGGACTAAAAAAAAACAAAAAAAAAAACATTCATCGAACTCAAATAAAAACTGTGGAAATGCGTAAACAACATCCGATCACACACGCACACATGCACACACATTTTGAGAATTATAGATATAGATATAAAACTTTAACCGCCCCCCTCCTACACACACAAGACAAGGAGTAAGTGTATGCGGCCCTATGATGGATTGAGGCGTGAAAATGACAATCACTATGTACTGTCTATAACTACAAACGCTCCAATCCTTGGTACAGAACACTTGGCCCCAGTAAATTTTAAACTTTATAGTATATAAGGAAGTGCTGAATATTTCTCGCTCCAGCCTAAGCTACTTCTCAAAATCTTTGACCAAACATCAGAATTTTTAAAATTCCTTGTTGGACAGGAGAAGAAATATCATATGGTTCAACCCACCGTACAGCAAGAACGTAAAAACAAACGTAGGAAAAATATTCTTCAAACTCTTATACAAACACTTCCCAGAATCAAGCACCTTACACAAGATATTCAACAAAAACACAGTAAAAATCAGCTACAGCTGCACCGAGAGCATGGCACAAATAATAAAAAAGCACAATAGGAAAATTATCAACAAACCACACGAACAAATTAAACCCACGTGCAACTGCAGAATAAAGAACGAATGTCCCTTAAACGGAAATTGTTTACAAAACAACGTAATATACCAAGCCACGATAAAATCACCAGATAATGAAGAAAAAAGTATACATAGGAGTAACTGAAGGACCCTGGAAGCAAAGAAATTATACATACAAAACATCGTTCACAAATAGTAAATATGCGAACAGTACTATGCTTTCTAAGTATATCTGGGAAATAAAAAACAAAACGCACATCACACCAAAAATATCTTGGAAGATAAGGAAAAAGTCATCAGCCTACAACAACCAATCAAAAACTTGCAAACTTTGCTTGGAGGAAAAAAATAGCTATCATTACTTTCCCCGACCAAAATAAATTATTAAATAAAGATCCGAGCTCATCTCAAAATGCAGGCATGAAAATAAATTTTTACTACGTAACCTAAAAAAAAATGAAAAACGGAAAAAAAAAACAAACAAATACACTAATAAAAAAAAAAAAAATAATAAAATAAAATAAAATAAAATAAATAAATAAATACTATGTTGCTTAAAAACCGAAAACCGAAAAGAGAAAATATACAAATAAATTGACCTAAATTCATCCAAGTAAATAGACAAACCAATCCCAAATTAAAAACTGTTCCCGCCAAAAAAAAAAAAAAAAAAAGTTAGAATGAACTACAACAACCAACCCCAAAATTGAACAAATAGCTTTAATTAAATTCTCAAACTAAAACAAAACTGTTAAATACGTGACATAAACAAATTTTTACTACGTTAATAAATAAATAAATAAAATAAGAAACAAAAAAATAAAAACGAGCAATATAATTTGACCCAAATAAATAAACAAAGCGACTTCCGGTAAAAAATAACCGCCATAATAGAATACCCACAATGCACCACTAACCCGTATATATATAAATAGCCGAGAAAAATAACAGCATATGTGGCCTGACGATTGCATATAGCATGAAAGACTGTCGCCTCTAAGTGTTGACTTCTATGTTTACACACGCTCTATCTCTGATATTGAGCACTTTATCCCATAAATATAGCACACCTTAAGACTATATTTCTTTATATATATATATATATATATATATATATATATTTTTGTGCGTGTGTTGGTGTGTGCGAGCGCGTGTAAATACACGGCATTATTTTCCTCAGATTTTATCCTTACTAAAAGATATACGCATTGAAAATTTTCTCAACTTGCGATTAATCGATATAATATAAAGACTACTAACCCAAGTGCAAAAATGGAATGAGCCAGCTTCAATTAGGTTAAAATAAGGAAATTTCACTTTCAGCTTTGTCCCACGAAATTCAGGAATGAAGAAAAGGGAATTAACCATTGCATTGTTTTTCAAGTCGAATAGGTCCATCAGAAATGTGTTCTCGTACGATGAGACTAAAAATGGAAAATAACCCACGTTAATACATTTGATATATTGGGGAGCTTAAAGAAGAAGCTACTTTTGTTTTTGTTGCGAGTTGGCATTAAGAGTCTTGACATTTTCAAGACCATTTGTTGTATTATGAAGGATATCATATAAACGTGTATTCTTTTTTAAAAAGTCTCAGCAGTGGCATATTTTTAGTGATTCAAACATTAAAGATAAAAAAAATAAGCAATATTTTATGAATATTACGCTTTAAAAAAAACAAAAAAAAACGTCACTCATGGGAAAAAAAGATTTGTGAAGTTACCATAAATGGTCACACATGACAAAAAAGTTTTGCGAAGTTTCATACTGGAGATTTCTTGCTGACCGATGCTCTACGATTGGCTAGACCATTTGAGACATTATTTGAGAATAATCAACATTATATGGTGAAATTATACAGGAGATATCAATATATTGGAAATATCCAAAGAATAGGACTAGATAGGTTTATCTATAGCCCGGTTCACATTCCTTCTCCGTCTTTTGAAAAGGAGTAGAGACTTATCTCCAGTTTCCTATTTAGGATTGGTTTTCCGGTTCCTAACATCTTCCCATTTTTTCACTCCCAGTAATCCCTTGCGTCTTAGTGACATTATTGCATTTCTTGATGTGAAATGATGAAAGAAAAAGGAATGTAAGCATTGAAAATCATTTGCAATCGCTTAGAAATATTCGTTACTTTGATGCATGGTCCCCTCATCGGTGAAGTGGGAAAAAATTCTCTACTTAAGCGTAATAAAAATGTTTCACTTTTTTTAAATAAATTGTAGAAGGAGATGAAAAGTGAATGTTTTATAACAAGATGGGACATAATTTATTATAAGTCGGCGAATTGGAACACCACTGATCATACCAAATCTGGTTTTCATTCAAAGAAGGTGATGCTGTGTGACGGTTACACACCTGGCCCAGGGTCGAATCCCTTGGTTACGGCGCCAACTGTGACGTCGCTCCTCCTGGTCGCTCCTCCTGGTTCCAAGCGTGCCGCTCCAACCCCTTGGTTGGATGATCACCAGCCTCGCCTTTCCCAACTCGCTTCCAATACCTGGTCACTAAAGCAACTGTACCGATCTCCGGTCTGTCTACCCACGCTGTGTTTAGATCTTAGACAGACGGGACCAGCAGGGATTGGGGCCGATACAAGTTGAGTCCGACGGGGGTGGCAAAACACAAATAAAAGAGAAAATAAACTCACGAGACAAAAAGATTGCTGATGAAAAAAAAAAGGGTAACAACCTTTTATATCTTAATGTCCGTTACATAAAAACAAAATTGTTCTCAATTCCCGACCCGCTCTGTGGACTATGGCACCAAGCTTCTATCACACAACCTAAAGATTTCGAATTGCCTACTCTTTAGAATTGTGTATGTCGGAGTGTGGTTTGGTTCGACACTGGGGCTAATTTCTATCGATCATTCGCAGTTGATTCTTCTCTTCGACTTGAGTTGTATTTCTTCTTCTTCGTCGACTTAGGCTGGAAGTTCTCTTGTCTTCGACTTGGCTGCTTTCTTCTCTGCGGCTCTCGAGTAATCTTCTTCTTCGTCTGCTTGGGCTGGAAGTTCTCTTGCCGCAACTCAGCCGCAACTCTCTGTCGTCCGAGGTGATCTCTTCTCGCTGCCGTCCGGGGCTGAACTCTGCCGTAACTCTGCCACAACTCTTGGCGTCCTTCGAGCAATCTCCTTCTTCGTCTGCTTGGGCTGGAAGTTCTCTTGTCTTCGACTTGGGTGGAAGGATTTCTTGTCTGAGGATTCTCTTGCCCGCAAAGGGGCGAGTGAATCGGGCCTGATGCCCGCGTTCAGGCTCTATCCCTGCCCGCGGTCCAGCTGCAACTTCACTCCAACTCAACTGATTTCTGTCGACTGGGGTCCTGCTTTTATTGACGCCGCAACAAACTGGGGTGGGTCTGTCGGCGTCAGGGTTTTCTCGATAATTCCAAAAGTCGCATTATTTCTGTCTTCTCATTATCGCTATTGTTTTCACCCCTACTTCCTCACAGTGCCTTTGGTGGGGAGGTGCACACCCATCTCTCTTAGTCTCTCGTATGTCAGGTGACCGTTTTTCGACCAATGGTTCCTGATCGGGCATTTCTTTCTCTTCTTTTCTGCAGATCACGTGACCGTTTCCGACCAATTGTTATTGATCGAGCATCCTTTCTCCTCCTTTCGGGCGTGGTTACATCGTTCTTGTTTTTAAAAAAACAAAATCCAATTTTGCCTTTTCTGCACGTACGAAAAATGACAATCTTGGCTTTCTCTCACCTGGGCTCTGTCAAACAGCCCGCCGCTAATTAGATGTGACTTTAGGGAAGAATATTGGCGCTATCTGTGAACTGAGACAATCGTCCCCTTCACCTCCCGTCTTTGTCAGACCCGACAGTCAGAAAATCTTAATTATCTACATTGAAAATGTTCCCACTTTATTATCGTAGGTTTCCAATTCTTAATAGGTCAGGATCTGTATATAGTTCCACCGGTCACTCCCCTCAACCCAAAAACACTTTTTCTCTGATTAAGATTTCGTTCTCATTGTTCTTAAAATTTCCCTTTACTCCAAATTGATAATGAGTCTTTCTACGCAAAAGTAGGTCAGATGTTTTGACCGATATCTGGTTTTCATCAAGCGGCCCGTTTTGATATCATGTCTTTTCCCTTTCTTTCTTCTTATTATTTCTAATTCTATTCTTCCAATTGTCTTTAAAAATTCGGCCACACGCAGGCCAAGATATCTTTCTGACTCCTATCTCCACCATTGACTGGGTCATGCATCATCCAACTCTCTTTCTTTCTTTTTTCTTTTTCTTCCTCTTTCTTCTCTTTTTCTTTTCTTTCCTCTTCTTCCCTTAGGATCGTCTAAGTACAATCTTAGTGAATTATTTTCAACTCAATTATTTTCCGTTTTAAAAAAATCAACAACCTGTTTAGTAAACCGAGTAAGAAAAAATTAAATCATATTTCTATGAATATTTCTAATAATGCAAGGTGCCACAATCCTCCCCTAACCGATTTGTCATTTACCCGTAAATGACACCTAAACCCAATTACATCATTTAACATGCACCATGCATTTGTCTCATGCAATTCTATTCTACTTTCTAACATGCAAGGGTAATGTTCTTTCCATTTTCTTTTGTTCTACATGCAATGAAATGTTCTTTTCATTTTCTTTTGTTCTACATGCAATGAAATGTTCTTTTCATTTTCTTTTGTTCTACAGGCAATGTAATGTTCTTTTCATTTTTTTCTGTTCTACATGCAATGAAATCTTCTTTTTTATTTTCTTTTGTTCTACATGCAATGAAATGTTCCTTTCATTTTCTTCTGTTCTACATGCAATGAAATGTTCTTTTCATTTTCTTTTGTTCTACATGCAATGAAATGTTCCTTTCATTTTCTTCTGTTCTACATGCAATGAAATGTTCTTTTCATTTTCTTTTGTTCTACATGCAATGAAATGTTCTTTTCATTTTCTTTTGTTCTACAGGCAATGTAATGTTCTTTTCATTTTCTTCTGTTCTACATGCAATGAAATGTTCTTTTCATTTTCTTTTGTTCTACATGCAATGAAATGTTCCTTTCATTTTCTTCTGTTCTACATGCAATGAAATGTTTTTTTCATTTTCTTTTGTTCTACATGCAATGTAATGTTCTTTTCATTTTCTTCTGTTCTACATGCAATGAAATGTTCTTTTCATTTTCTTCTGTTCTACATGCAATGAAATGTTCTTTTCATTTTCTTTTGTTTTACATGCAAGGTAATGTGTGCGTGTGTTTGTAGGTGCAGATGTGTTCACTAGGGTTTGTTCTTCTTGGTCAATGTTTTCCTCTCTGCCGTGGGAGGTTTTTCCGCCGCACGTGGTGGTCTCACGCCAGCCTCTTCCATTGGTCTTTCAGCAATTTCTTCGCCAGTCCTGTCTGAGTAAGGAACACTGCTCGGCATCTCCCTCTCGAGTTGCTGCATGCTCACTAGACTGTCGTTCGCCAATCTTCTCTTACTCTTAATCTTCCATATTATTACACCCCGATGGCTATAACTAGGAATGTACCCATCACTATTGACCAACTTATCGCGATCTGCTCATCGTCTTCCCAAGCTACACCTTCGTCTCCCAACGCACTTAACTTATCCCTTAAGTGATCCATATCGATCTTTTCTATTGGCTTCATTAATACTGGCATCTTATTTAAGGTGACATTAGAGAATCTCTTCACTATCGGCTCCCATAATTCTGTACAATTGACTAAGCCTCTACCAATCATCTCTACGAGTGAATCTTTTCTTCATACCTTTCTTCCATCTGGTAATAGGGGGGCAAGGAGATGGACACCCCAACCGCCGAACATCCCATGGGTAGCGTCACCAGGGATAACGGTGGCCTTATTCTTAATGTCCTTGTGGACTCTCCCCACATACCCTAGACAGGCTGATATGTTTCTGTGTGGCTACTGCCCACACCCCGTCTGAAACACTGATAGCTTGTGGTAATGCCGAGTTTGTTAATACCTCTACTTGGCAGATTCTTTTGATTCCTTCCCCCTCCCTTCAAACAATTCTAGTATGCACAGTCTGCGGTTACCAGTTTTATAGATAGGGCTCAACGAGGTACAAGTCCCCAGGGTATCATCTCTACACCTTCCAGCTTCTTCAGCTGATAGCAACATGAATTTCGTTCTCCCTGAATTTAATGCTATGTAGTCTGCTTCCACCTTGTACCTTGCTATCATTCCTGAAAGGTAACAAATTCTCTTGTTGTTATTCTTCACAATCACTTAGTCTCGCTCGACTCATCACTCAATCATTTCATAACTTTTTTCTAAGTTCGGCTCTTCCTCCTCTAACTAACCCCTAGCAGACAGAATGGTCTGGTCAGGTGTGCGTGGCGCCCACTCTAAAGGTCGTACTTCATGACACCACTGGTGGCCAATCAATAATGCCAATGATCTTCTTCCGTCCCTTGTGAGGTGCAGCCCGCGACTCCATCCCTCCACTCACATCTACCATAGTCAGCCAATAGGATTTTGGATGAGCCAGTGTCGTTATCTGTCGACACTAAATGCTTCTATTCTGCACAGCCTTTTTTTTTCTACTGAGATTTGGGGTTCTTCTCCCTCCCTGATCTCATCTTCTGAGGTGATTCCTGTTCAACCTCTACCCCTCTTTCTGTGTTTGACTCCCGTCCAGGAGGTTTTTTGTCCTCTTCTTCATCCCCTGATTCTTCTTTCTGTTTAGAGTCTTCGCCTTGAATGTCTTCAATACCTCTCGACTCTATGTCTAAACCTCTCCTGTTCCTTATCCTTTCCTTAAGCTGGGAAAGGGGTATTCGATCATCTTCCTCCCACTCGCTGGGCCCTTCGTCTTGTTCAGGGTGCCTCTTTTTAGAGCCTTCGACTGATTGATTGGACCTCTTCGTCTTTTTCTTCCTTTTCTTCGGACATGGGGGTGTGATGGCGATCTCACGGGGTCTTCTCTGCACTGACTCAGTCGACGACTGAACATCGCTAATCCCCGCTGAGGGTTCCAACTCTGTCACTCGGACTGCTTCGTTTATCTGGTCAAGTCGACCTATCTCCTCATCTTCTTCGGAGTCTTCCTCCGTCTCCATTTCTTCCGGTTCAACCAGAGTTACCTTCCTTTTCCTTGTCTTCTTAGGCCTCGGCTCGCTCATTTCCAGGTTAGCTATTTCAGCCTTCTTCAGATCATTGGCATGAACCCTCCTCGCTCGTCCTGCCACTTGATCCCATATTACATATGATACTGGGCCCGTCTGCTCTACTATCCGGTAGTACGGTTCCCATCTCTGGTCCAGTTTTCCTTCTCTCTGGTGGATTTTATAGTAGACAGGGTCTCCAACCTTCAATTCTACCACCTTTCTTTCAGCATTCACCCTCTCATTTCTTTTCTTCTGGGCCTCTTTATTCTTCTTCTGGCCTGTACGAATATCTTATGTTGCTGTTCCAGCAATAGTTGATGATGATCTTCTCCCATATACCTTCTTCGGGGCTTCAGTAGGTTATCTACAGGCAGGACCACGTCTCTGCCAAACAACAAAAAATAAGGAGAAAATCTGGAGGTTTCGTTTATCGTAAACCTCACGGCCGCCAGAGCCTGCGTCAAATACAAGTCCCAATTTCAGTGTTTTCTCTGACCAACTTGGCCAATACATCTCCCAAGGTTCTATGAAACCTTTCCACTTTAGCATTTCCCTGGGGGTGATATGGGGATGTTTTTATGTGCTCTACATTCAAACCTGTCAAAACTTCTCTCATGATGCTGTTCACATTCTCCGTGCCATTATCTGTTACCAATTGCACAGGGGCACCATACCTAGGGAAGATTTCACTTATTATCAACACGGCCACAGTTCTGGCCTTCTTGTCCGGCACTGCAAACGCCTCAGGCCAATTTGTTAGCCAATCGACAAAACTCACTATATAGTTGTTTCCTTGTGCAGTTTCCCCATATGGTCCTGATACATCCATACTCACTTTCTCGAAGGGGAAGTTTGGTACGTCTGTTTCCTCCAAGGGTGCCATTTCCTGCCTTCTGCTCTGCGACTGGCACACTACACAACTTCGAACATAGTTAGTGACTTCTCCGTACAGTTTGGGCCAATAGTACTTTCTTCCTATGAGATCACATGTCCTATCAATTCCCATGTGACCCAACCTCTCGTGGCACTGCTCCAATATCTCTGGTCTTAAACTTTTGGGCACATACAACTTGGGCTTGACTTCTTCATCCCTTCCTGAGAGATAATACAGCCTTTCCTCTATTATGGCATACTTGGTGGTCTCTCCTGACTTCACCTTCTCTCTCAGAGCAGCTATTTCACTGTCTGCTTGCTCCTTCTCAATTCCTTCTGTCCAGTAGGGATCGGTTATTATCTGGGCGTCCCCTTCTTCGTCCGATTCTAATATAGGGCGATCTTTTAGCTTATTAGAGTTAATTACTCCTATTCTATAGGCTTTATCATCTACTCCCTGTTCTACCTTTACAGATCTTTCTTCCAGTTGTTTCGGTATTCTTGAGAGCAAATCTGCGCACGTGTTTTCCTTTCCTGCCAAATACTCTATCTTACAGTGGTAGCCACTTAACTTAAGTGCCCACTGTTGAATTTTCCTATTATTTGTCCACTCTGCCTGCAATAGGTACTGCAGAGGCTTGTGGTCTGTTTTATAGTGAAGACCGCACCATTTAAATAGTAGTCCAGTTTTTGGAGAGCATACATGATAGCATATGCTTCCCTCTCTATTACTGGCCACCTCTGTTGTGTCTCTGAGAGCTTATGGGAGAGGAAGTATATCGGTACTTCCTCTGGTATGCCTGGCACTGGTCCTTCCTTATCAGGACACGGCTGGGTAAGTACTGCCCCTACACACTGCTCACTGGCATCCGTGTATAATATCATGGGCTTGCTGAGGTCTGGATACGTCAGCAGTGGAACGGTCGTCAACTGTTCCTTTAGCGAATCAAATGCTCGTTGACAGTCCTCTGTCCACTTGAACCTAGCGTATTTCTTCGTCAGGGCCACTAGCGGTATGGCAATTCTTGAAAATGCCGGGACGAAGCGCCGGTAGTAGCCTATAGCTCCTATAAAACCTCTTACCTGCCTCACTGTCTTAGGCTCTGGCATTTTCCTTATGACCTTTACCTTATCCATGTCGGGTTTAATACCGTCTCCGTTTATGACGAAGCCTAAATACCTAGTTTCTTCCCTCAGAAACTGACACTTTGACAATTTCAATTTTAATCCGTCTTTCCTCAACCTTCCCAACACCTGTCTTAAATGAAAAAAGTGTTGTTCCGCTGTCTCCGAAAATATCAAGATATCGTCCAAATACGCCATGGCAAAGCTCTCGTATCCTCCTAACACTATTGACATTAGCTGTTGGAAGACTCCCGGGGCATTGGCTAAACCGAATGGCATCACTCTGAACTGAAACAGTCCCAGGTGACACGCGAATGCGGCCTTCTCCTTGTCAGCCTCATCCAGGGCTACCTGCCAATACCCGGACCTCAAGTCCAACGTAGAGAAGTACTTTGTCTTCCCTAATAATGCCAAAATGTCGTCTATCAATGGCAATGGCACCGCCAACGGCTTCGATATAGAATTCAGCTTTCTAAAATCTACACAGAAACGGTAGCCGCCATCTTTCTTACCTACTATTACTATTGGGAAGCTCCAAGGAGAGATCGATCTTTCGATCATCCCAGCTTCCAACATTTCCTCTACTGCCTCTTCTACAAGGGGTCTTTTTTATGTATAGGTGTTCGGTAGGGTTTTAATTTCACAGGGGGTGGTCTCCGGTGTCGATTTTCATTTCGACTGTGTGGGTCTGACCTAGCTCCTTGTCTGACTGGGCCACCACATCTCGATTGTTCCTTAACAGACCCCCACTCTAGTTCTAAATTGATCCGGTGCTAATATGTCCTCATCTAAGATTCCTTCTGTTTGCTCTACTAGCTTCCTTCGTTCCTCCTCGAACCTCACCCGATTCAGAGTTCGTAGGGGAAGTGCTCTTCCTATCTTCTCCCCTCTCCTAACCTTTATAGTCTTTTGGGCCTGGTTCACCATCATTATGGGCACCAACTCGGCTGCCTCCACTATCGTTTCGCACAGGGTTACCTCGTTATCTTCTAGGCCCTTTCCTTCTACAGGGACCAACTGCAGAGGTCCTCTCCGTACCTTTTTTTCTGACATTAGCCTACCCTTTCCCGACACTGCGGTCCTAGGAGGTAACTTTACATCTTCCTCCACCACTATGGTTATCTCTTCCTCTGGTGGGCATCCCAATGGCGTTCTCTCGCCGTTCACCACCAACACAGTAGGATTAAACTCGATCTGGGCCTTCTGGCTCCGGAGCCAATCTTCTCCCAAGATTGCCTCTGTACACAGGTCGGGGGTTACGTAAAAATTTTGGGTGCTTTTCACCCTCCCAATCCTCACCGGGAGCCTCACCATCCCTTTTATCTCCAGGGGGGCTCCATCTGCCTGCGTGATCTCTATGTCCGCTTCCCGTAACCTTCTCTTCCATTTCACCCGCCTGTATGTTTCCTCTCTCATCAATAACACAGATGCTCCTGTGTCCACCAAAGCCCTCATCTCTCTACCACCTATCTCTGCTCTACAGGATAGTTCTTTCTCCTGCGTTAGCGAAGAGAACACTTGAGCTTCCTTCTTCCTGGGTCCCCACCTTTGGGTTAACCCAGCCATAGGCGCCGGTAGTAATAAATCACCTTCATTTTTTCATGAGGTGGAGTTCTGCGCCCCCCTGCACCTGGGCGACCCCGGCCGGACCTCTCCCGGTCTCCCATGGCCGTTTTTAAAAATACAGTTTCTTTTCAGGTGTCCTGGCCTCCTGCAAAACCAGCACCTTCTTGTTGGACAGCTTGCCACAAAGTGGCCCGCCCGAACACATGTCCAACATTTTGCTCTTTCCCTTTTTAACTGGGTTGGCCTTGCATCTATTCTCGGGGGAACCCGTCCTCTATTCAAGCGGTTCACCCGTTCACTGGTCCAAGCTTTTATTTCTCTCCTTTTTAACTGGGCCACCCTCCCTCTTAATTCTGGGGTGGCCCGCTGGCTTTTCCCTGGGCCGGTCTCTTGGGCTCAGCCTTCTTTGTTAATATCGGTGGGGCACCCTTCCTCAGCCCGCACCACTTGGCCAGGTGTCCTTTCTTACCACACCTGATGCATCTGTCCTGATTGAAGTCTGGGGCAACCCCACTTCGTCGGACATTCCGCCGCCCTGTGGTCCTCGTACCCACAGGTCCAGCAGACCAGCCCGTATCGACCCGGCGTGGGCTTATAAAAAGCCATGCCTGGTCGACCATGCCCTTCTATTGGGGTCCTCCTCCCATAATTCTGCCCGATCCACCTCTTCCTTAACCCTCTGATTCCACACGGGGGTTCTTCCGCCTACCCCCCTTCTTCCAGCCTCTTGACTTGGTATCTGCTTCTTTCCACACCTCTTCACTTTATCCCACACCCCCTGGCTCTCCCTGGCCAGCTCTATCGCTGCCGACAGTCTGAGCGGTCCTTCTTTCAATACGTCGTGACGAACACGCTCGTCGCTCAGCGCCTCTACATACAGGTCCGCCAGTTGAGCCTGCATAACCGCATTAACCCTGACCACTTCGGGGAATGCCAATGACGATAGCTTCCCCGCTCGGGCCCCTAATTCTCCCGGGGTTTCATCCCGCAGCTGTGTTAGTTTTAAAGGGCCCTCATGGCCTCTATGGCCGTACCTTCGTCGGCGAATTCTTTGGTCAGTAGTCTTTTATTTCTTCCCAAGCCAAGCGGGGTTGGTTCTCCAAAGCCCCCTCACGAACTCAGACGCTTTTCCCTTTGTGGCATCGTATGCCAAATACAGGGGTTTCTTGGTCCGAAAGCTCGTAGATGGTTCGGCTCTTCTCGAGGATTGCCAGCCAGTTTTTAAACTCCTTCCCGCTGCCATCAAATACTGGGACCCTCGGTCCACCCAACAGCTTCCTTAAATCCACTGACAACCCCGCCCTACTTCCTCTTCACCCCCACTGCTCTATCCGAATCATAATCTGACATGTCTACAGAGAAAGACAGTCTATGCAGCAACAATCGAGGTTGGGAAATAAAATAAGGTGTCCTACCTTACAGACGATTCTGTTCTTTCTTTTCCTTTTGTCCTGGGTCGTTCTGAGTTCTGTCTGAATTTTCAGCAACGGCGGTCGATCGTGGTCTTCTCAGGGCTGAAATCCCTCGGTCACTGCACCACTTGTGACGTGGTTGTCTCAGGGTTGATCCTGGTCACGGCACCACATGTGACGATTACACACCTGGCCCAGGGTCGAATCCCTTGGTTACGGCGCCAACTGTGACGTCGCTCCTCCTGGTCGCTCCTCCTGGTTCCAAGCGTGCCGCTCCAACCCCTTGGTTGGATGATCACCAGCCTCGCCTTTCCCAACTCGCTTCCAATACCTGGTCACTAAAGCAACTGTACCGATCTCCGGTCTGTCTACCCACGCTGTGTTTAGATCTTAGACAGACGGGACCAGCAGGGATTGGGGCCGATACAAGTTGAGTCCGACGGGGTGGCAAAACACAAATAAAAAGAAAATAAACTCACGAGACAAAAGATTGCTGATGAAAAAAAAAGGGTAACAACCTTTTATATCTTAATGTCCGTTACATAAAAACAAAATTGTTCTCAATTCCCGACCCGCTCTGTGGACTATGGCACCAAGCTTCTATCACACAACCTAAAGATTTCGAATTGCCTACTCTTTAGAATTGTGTATGTCGGAGTGTGGTTTGGTTCGACACTGGGGCTAATTTCTATCGATCATTCGCAGTTGATTCTTCTCTTCGACTTGAGTTGTATTTCTTCTTCTTCGTCGACTTAGGCTGGAAGTTCTCTTGTCTTCGACTTGGCTGCAACTTCTCTGCGGCTCTCGAGTAATCTTCTTCTTCGTCTGCTTGGGCTGGAAGTTCTCTTGCCGCAACTCAGCCGCAACTCTCTGTCGTCCGAGGTGATCTCTTCTCGCTGCCGTCCGGGGCTGAACTCTGCCGTAACTCTGCCACAACTCTTGGCGTCCTTCGAGCAATCTCCTTCTTCGTCTGCTTGGGCTGGAAGTTCTCTTGTCTTCGACTTGGGTGGAAGGATTTCTTGTCTGAGGATTCTCTTGCCCGCAAAGGGGCGAGTGAATCGGGCCTGATGCCCGCGTTCAGGCTCTATCCCTGCCCGCGGTCCAGCTGCAACTCCACTCCAACTCAACTGATTTCTGTCGACTGGGGTCCTTTTTTATTGACGCAACAAACTGGGGTGGGTCTGTCGGCGTCAGGGTTTTCTCGATAATTCCAAAAGTCGCATTATTTCTGTCTTCTCATTATCGCTATTGTTTTCACCCCTACTTCCTCACAGTGCCTTTGGTGGGGAGGTGCACACCATCTCTCTTAGTCTCTCGTATGTCAGGTGACCGTTTTTCGACCAATGGTTCCTGATCGGGCATTTCTTTCTCTTCTTTTCTGCAGATCACGTGACCGTTTCCGACCAATTGTTATTGATCGAGCATCCTTTCTCCTCCTTTCGGGCGTGGTTACATCGTTCTTGTTTTTAAAAAACAAAATCCAATTTTGCCTTTTCTGCACGTACGAAAAATGACAATCTTGGCTTTCTCTCACCTGGGCTCTGTCAAACAGCCCGCCGCTAATTAGATGTGACTTTAGGGAAGAATATTGGCGCTATCTGTGAACTGAGACAATCGTCCCTTCACCTCCCGTCTTTGTCAGACCCGACAGTCAGAAAATCTTAATTATCTACATTGAAAATGTTCCCACTTTATTATCGTAGGTTTCCAATTCTTAATAGGTCAGGATCTGTATATAGTTCCACCGGTCACTCCCCTCAACCCAAAAACACTTTTTCTCTGATTAAGATTTCGTTCTCATTGTTCTTAAAATTTCCCTTTACTCTAAATTGATAATGAGTCTTTCTACGCAAAAAATAGGTCAGATGTTTTGACCGATATCTGGTTTTCATCAAGCGGCCCGTTTTGATATCATGTCTTTTCCCTTTCTTTCTTCTTATTATTTCTAATTCTATTCTTCCAATTGTCTTTAAAAATTCGGCCACACGCAGGCCAAGATATCTTTCTGACTCCTATCTCCACCATTGACTGGGTCATGCATCATCCAACTCTCTTTCTTTTTTTTTTCTTTTTCTTCCTCTTTCTTCTCTTTTTCTTTTCTTTCCTCTTCTTCCCTTAGGATCGTCTAAGTACAATCTTAGTGAATTATTTTCAACTCAATTATTTTCCGTTTTAAAAAAAATCAACAACCTGTTTAGTAAACCGAGTAAGAAAAAATTAAATCATATTTCTATGAATATTTCTAATAATGCAAGGTGCCACAGCTGTATTCATGTTGAAAATGGACCGTCAGACCGCTACTATGAAATTTTCCCAGAGAAACGAATTATTGGTTCAAACGAGTATTGCTCCCAGTTAGATTAATTGAAAAGTATTCGGAATTAGTTTAAGAAGAAGTTTGTAATATTCTATCAGAATAAAGCTAAATAGCGCACACACAAGATTTATTCCAATTTGATTCCGTAGTTTGCATTCATTTATAGTATTCACGAGAGCTTGTACCTTTGGACTATCATTAATTCTCGCCCTTACATAATTCTCTTAATGAAGAAACTGCAGAAGACAACCCAGAGAATCTTTGTTGAGAAACATAAAATATTCTGGAAGGTTGGAATTATGAAGTTGTCTAAAAAGTGGCCGTAGTGACTGAAGCAAAATATTGAATACATCATTAAATGAAGTTAAAGGCTTTTACTTTTACTTAATAAACCGAACAAACATTTTGACCACGTAATCGTATCCAAACAATCCCATCAATAGCAGTATAATATCTATATCACCGAGTTTATCATAGCAGATCAAGTAGAAGAGAGTCATTTTTAAGAGTAGTATTGTAAAAAGAAACCAATGAGTAATATAGATGATGGAGAAATTGTTTGACGATTGTGTCATGTTTTCATATAACTACATGTTTTCCTAAGTTTCGGGCTGGAGATTACCTAACCAAGAATCTTGTTTAAATAAGTTGATGCTTATGATCAGACATAAATAGATTTTGGTTATTGTATAGAAGAAAGTTCCGAGCACCGGTCGTTGAAATCTTCTCGAGTGCATGGCAAATATCATTTTATTTCATTTTAGAAAATTGCATATCTATTCTATGGAAAGGACTTCGAATATTCATGGGTGATTAACTAAAAACAGTACCATTCCCATGAAAGATCAGGCCTCATGCTATACAACAACAAAAAAAATGTGAGAATAACATATTAAAAATGTGGCCCACCTAGACAAGCATGTCTGTTGGCAAGATTCCCGCTTCTTATGCCTATGTCATTTTGGATATAAAATAAGAAAAACATATTCAGAAAATTTTCTGCCTTAAAATCTCATGCTTCAGCCAGATATCAAAAAGAAAAAAGAAAGAAAATATAATAGAAAAGTTTAGTGGATTAAATGGTTCATGAATCTTGTGACATAATAATTGTGAGTTCAATCCCTGGGATGGACAGTGTGTACTTCGACTCACTGGAAACGGGCGAGCAATAACTGAGCATTACTAAAAATAAGAACTAGGCGAGATATCCCTAGACATGGGCAGTGGAACAAGAACAATCTACCCCCGTAGATTAAATAAAAAGTTCAATTCAGAATTCCCTGTATGTTACCCAGATTGATATAGACCTGATGAAGACCGGAGTGCGCAATGAACGAAACGTTGAGATAACAACAAAAATGAAGACAATAGTCCAAATGTAAATAGGAAAGATATATTCTGCAAAGCCAATCAATCATTTTTTGTTCTTCATTAGTTAAGCTTAGTATATGAATCTGGAAGTATATAAGCAGAATACATTGAAATATTTTTAGAATCAAGACATTTTAATTACTAAAACCGAATTGTTTATTATAAGATGTTAGAATTTTAATTTAATAATTATATTCTGTCATATAAGCCAGGTGATGGTTACTGACAGGAGTCGATCAGTAAGTCCATTTTCTGCCACATAGTTATTAATTAAATTTTGATTGGAAACTTCCAATATTATGTTCAATCTATGTGATTAATAATCATCAATGAATTAAGTGCATTGACAAGAAAGGAGATTATGTTGAACTATAAATATTTGTTGGCTAAAATGATCTTTTCCACATTAGGCTGTGAAATTACTTATCTAATGAAAATTATTTTTATCTGTATTGGGGTGGTGTATTAATGTCTGTTGAGATACAATAAACGAAACAAAGTAATTCGTTATCGATGACGAGGACTGAGATAACATGGTTTCCTCTCGAACACCTTGCTTACAGATTTCTCATGCTTAAAAACAATATACATATTTTAATAAACAACCAATCATGAGCGTTATTCAATAAACAACCATGCATGAGCGTTATTATTTAATAAACAACCAATTATTAGAGTTAGCATAAAGATCATCTGAAACGAAATAGCATCCAGAATAATATGACTTCATTTTCTTGGATGGACAAAGAGCAAAGAACAAGAACCAAAACGGAAAAATGCTAAAGGTTTTTACGCGATTTGTCATCAAGCACTTGTGAAAAATTCTTTAAACTGACGAGTAACCATATTTGGATGTTCACATGTTCTACGGGCAGACAGTGCAAGGGATTTCAGTTTCTTCGTTTGTAGAGTTCAATGGAAAGTATTACTGACATCTTCAATTGCCTTTCTCCACAAAGAACTGCCAGTTAAAAAAAAATCATTCTTTTATTTTCGGTAATGGAAATATCTAAAGAATTCCATGCAACATAAGTTCATAAAACGTATTCATCAAGCCAGTTACAAAACTACAGACTCACAACTACAAAAAAACATACACATAGCTATAACCATTTGTATATAGTGTGAGAAAGGCTTGTTTATATGTGTGCCTGTGTGTAAACATCAGTGTGTGCGTTTAGTAAATTATATTTCCCAACGAAACACTCTCAAACATATAGACATATTCATAAAACACGCATACATTCAATCACATGCATACATATAGCACACACACACACACACACACACACACACAGAGAAGTATATATTATTTTTATATTTCGTTTCCTACGTATATAAAAGTGCTCAATTCTAGATATTTATCTATCATCATTAACAAAACTTCTTCCTATATATCTATCAGGTTGCAAAAGTAATGTCCGATTTTGTGAAGAAAGTTTTAGATAGTATTTATGAAATTTGTGATTCTTGTTATAGTTAAGGAATGTCACAAGAAGCGATTTATACTTTTCTCTTTCAGATTATGAAAAATAGTTTTCATTATCTTCTGCAATATTCGCGCCCATGTTCGTGCATTTAAGAATCACAATCGTCATCTCTTACTAAGTTTCATAAAAGTGGCAATGCAAGTACAGCAGCAAAGCTTATTCAGAGCGTTTATAGAGGTAATGCAGTGAACGAAAGTTGCAGGGGGTAGATTTTCTGTTTTCAAAGTGGGGATTTCAGTTTGGAAGACGAGCAAAAACAGGGTCGTCCAAACAACTTGATTCTTAAGTGTTGGTATCCATTGTCACAGACAGTACCACCATTACCTCTAAGGAACTTGAAGAACAATTTAATGTAGACCATACAACTGGGCTATGCCAATTAAAAAGGATCAGAAAGGTTTAAGTGGTTGGGAAATGATTCTCTAATTTTCCTAGCTGCAGAATTGTCTCCAGAGAATCTGCAACGGTGTGTTGCTTGTTGTGAATCAACATTTTCAGGCACCATTTTTATATAGGCTTGTTACAGGTGATGAGAAGTGGATCCTTTACCATAACATTAAGCGCTGCCGATCGTGGATCAGTCGAGGAGGAAGATCAACAACCAAGAGTAGGACTTCATCCAAAGAAGATCATGTTGAGTGTATGGCGGAATATTGAAGGAATTGTCCATTACGAACTGTTAAACAACAATCAAACAATTACAGCTAATCTGTACTGTGATCAGCTACATCGTATGAAAACAAACTAAAAGCGACCTTCCTTAGTGAAAAGAGAGGATGTCATTATCCATCACGATAATGCTCGTCCTCACACAGTTCGGCTGACTGAAAATCTTTCGGAATAGCTTGGTTGGGAAATATTGCTTTATCCACTATATTCTCCTGACCTTGCTCCTTCTGATTATCGCTCGTTTTGGGGACTATAGAATCATTTGGATGATCTTAGGTTGACATCAATAGAAGAGGTTGAAAATGAGTTGGATTCATATTCTGCTTCAAAACCTAAGGAATTTTACAGGCGTGGTGTTTATAAGCTTGTTGACAGATGGAATGATGTACTAGAAAGCAAAGGAGTTTATGTTTACGAATAAATATTTTCATAATCATCGGTTTTTTCATTTTTAATATAGACCTTGAAATCGGACATTACTTTTGCACCAACGTGATATATGGTGAACTCCCCGTCAATGTCGAGGGTGTAACAGTTCAATTTTATAACTGAACCGCCAAGCAACTTACACATGATTTGTTATATTGGTGAAGGTTTGTGCAGAACCAGCCACACTTTTTTTAACGATACAGGTAACAGAAAAATAATGCACAGTGTTCCACAAAGTCTCCCATCAGGCCTTCACAGGTCTGAATTCACATTTTTCCTTCTCTTAGATTGGTTGCCAACAAAGGCTAGAGAGCACGGCTGGTCCTGTTAGCTTAATAGATCCATATTTTTCCTAAAGAAATTTGGGCGAAAGTAAACAGAACGACATCGATCAGAATTTAACTTCAGCATGCTGATCTCACTTTCCGCGCCGATAACCACAGCATCCTGCGCCACGTGCACATCTATATATTATACAAATGTTGCAATATGCAATACTTCATGAGAAGGTTTAAACCCGGTTTCAGTAGATTAGCTTTCAACTTTTAAATGTTAATTTTGACAGCAGACACGTACTCATTGACATATTACCTTTCAACAATCCAAACAATTAAAACATGCGTTTACACGTACTATCTGTTAAAACTAAATCAGTATGAAGAGCTACATCTGTGAATAATCGTCTGTGGACTTGTGCAAATATGATTTTCAGCGAGTTTACATGTTAATCTACATATAATTCTGCATAGTTTAAAATAAGTTTATGTGTTGATATGCTAATGAATAGGTGTGGATGCAATTGTATGAATTTCCACATGTTAAATCGGGTATTAAAATGGAGCTTATCTAATTTTATGTGTATGTCATTAATGGTGGGTGGAGTGTTTCGTAACGATAGTGAATGCATCGCTTCAGTCGGTGCGCTTTTGACATGACAAAGAGGCGAGGGACAAAGTATGTAATGTGTACAGGTGTGAAACGAAAGATGAGATATAAGAAATGATAACGAAAGAAGAGGAGTGAAGCAAAGAGAAAAAAGAGAAAAGAAAGAAGAAATAAAGTAAAGAAGAAAAGTCAAAAAAGAAAGGAAAAGAAAACAGGTGGAAAGAAACATTAGCGTAAAAACAAATAATAGAAAAGAAAAATTGAAAATCAGAAAAAACTGAAAACATAATGAATTTTATGGCAAGTCATTATTTATAAGGGGTAACTTTCACAGTCTTATAGCATGGAACTTTTGAAGTCAATTGCTAGCAAATAGAATTATTAAAAATAATAAAAATTACTCCGTAAAGGAGTTTACACATTTCTACACGTGGAGTGAGCCAGCACTTAAACCTTTGTGGACAAAGCCAAAGGAAGAAAAATAACAATTAAACGTACGAAATCTTTTTGAAATTACTTGAAACCAAATTGATAGCAGTATATTCTTCGATATGGGCGCGGTCCAAATCGGACGATGATGGAGTGGTAAGGGTTGAAGATATAAGGATGTACAGACGTGAAATAAAATGCTGATTTTCTTTCGAGCGTTATGTTGCAAGTTGGCTTTATTGGGTCAGGATTAGATTCTGCTCAATATATTTTTGCGTATAATTAGGCGCACGTGTGGATTTGTTTAGATTAATTGAGTAAGGCAGATTTAACTTGAAAATACAAAAATATATAAAATGGAAAGGGATATAATGAAAACAGGGGAAAAATGGTTGCATTTAATAAGTAAAAAGAAAAGAAAAGAAAACAGATCAGAAGATGGAATAATTGAAGGAACGCAACCAGCAAAAGGAACAATCAATGAACAAGAAATGTGAAACAAAAAACATCAAAAAGATAGAAAAGGTAAAAAAGAGACTGGACGAAAAAGAAAAGAAAGAAAGAAAGAAAGAAAGAAAGAAAGAAAGAAAGGTAAATATGTTGAAAACAGATGAGAAGTAAAAATAAATAAAAATGAAACATAAATGAAAAATACGAATAAATAACTCAGTGAAGAAATGAAACAGAAATAAAGAAATTAAAAAAAGAAAGGAAAGGAAAGAAAGAAAATCAGGCAGGAAGTGAAAGAAAAGGAGAGAAAGGAAGAAAGAAAGAAATAAAGTAAAGTAAAAAGAAAAAATAAATTAATATAAAAAAGAAAGAAAAAACATTTTAAAAAAGAAAATAAAAGAATGACGAAACAAGAAAAGTTTTTATTTTTATTATAATTGAAATTTTTTAACATTGGATTTGTCTTGTTAATAACCTGATTAATTAATATCTGCAATTGGTATTCACACGTTCAACTTTAAATTAAATTGGCTCTACAACAAACACATACACCCACATACATTTGCATACACGCGCGAACGGACACACAAACACTAAAAATACATTTTTAATGGAATGTTTTCATACGTCTACCATAGAAATGGACATATATACTTTATTTGGATTAATGAGTCTTCTTTAAGACAGTAATTCACACAGTTAGGATCGAACTTATTTTCATTAGTTCGCAAGAATATCTATATTTTATGATCATATATGTGGATACATATCCGTTCTTTTTACACATACGTCAACATAACAAAATTAAATACACTTAGTTATGATAATTATGAGATTTTACTGTATATCTCTGGGTTCCATATTCTTTGTCAAAATAACTGTTATTGAATATAAGGAGGAATCTTTCCTGTAGAATAGATACAGATCGTTCTGCATTGATATTCTTCACGCATTTGAATAACCTGTGATTCAAATTGATCTTTATACTCTAACCGCCATGTTTGATAATGAACTACAGACATGACAATCTCCAATCCCATGCTTATCGGTTATTCGAAAATTGAGAAAATGAGATCTGAACTGCATAGCAAAACATTCTGCTCACTATTTCAAATGCTCACTTTTATCTCTGTTGAATGTTGACTTGTTTAAGAATCAGCTTTCTTCTGGAGTATTTTTAAAGTTATTGTTTCTTATCATTTCACACCACGCAATGCAATAAAACCACTTATACGCAACACTATTAAGGAGAGAGAACAATAAAAGAAAATTCGTAAGGTCTAGGTACCATAGAGGGAACTTCATAAGAACAGTTGCCATGAAAGTATTTATAGAAAAGGCACAGGGAAGTTACGGCGGTGGGAGGGGGCTGAAATCGGGATACCAGGTCAGGGTATCTATAACATTGCAGATTCATCTTTAGATTTTATCAAGAATCTTTAAATATATAACAGAGGCACCAAACTAGATGTGGCAGCAATATCCAAAGTATGAACAAATGGTAGACTTATAAATGTGTAAGATAAATTTTGAGGAGAAAGACTGTCTAGCACGCCACAGTGAACCAATTTTCCTAGTCTCAGACATAATTCATTGAATATAATCTTTCCACTTCATATCAGCAGAAGACGTTTGTATTAATGAGTATTAATCCATATGGTGATGATAGCGTAGTGCCGTCGTTGGGCTGGCTTGGATAGAATGCACAAATAGAAATTGTATTTCCATATCTTTATTCTATATTATTCTATTTTATTTTATCGATTCTCTTTTTAATTCTCTAGTATCTATTCTCTTTGCATTTTTTTTCTCTAGTGTTTTTGTAATCAATTAACAAATTATTAGTGTATATATTCCTAATTAAATAGTAAATTTGTGTAGAAATACTAATGTGTTTTTAATTACTCCATACGTCATACAAACATGAGTACACTATATATATCCATATATAAGTAATTATATCTATCTATCTATCTATCTATCTATCTATCTATCTATCTATCTATCTATCTATCTATCTATATTGGGCGAAAATTCTAACAAAGTGGAAAAATATTTCGTATGCCGCATTTTGTCCTTTATGACTTCATTGTCACACGAAAACTTTTTTCCATTTTGTCATACATTCCCCCCCAATATTGTTCTTGCAATATAAAAATGTGTATATAGTTATCTATCTATCTATCTATCTATCTATCTATCTATCTATCTATCTATATCTATATATATATATATATATATATATATATATATATATGAATGTGTGTGTGTGTTTATAAGTATGTGTGAGAGAGAGAGAGAGAAAGAGAATGTGTGTGTGTATGTATGTATGTATATAAAACACAGGTAAGTGAACAGATAACGGTTGAATTCTATCATCATTATACTGTAGAGGTATTCAATGTATTAACTATAGATAAATAGTTATTTTATTAAGATAACCTATGTTTCGCGGAGAATATAGAATGTGTACAAGCGACAAGATATGAGTAAGCGTAGGAGTTGCTTAAGCTTATAGTAATGGCACTCTGCAAAAGAAGATATTTGAGCTCTTCTGTTGCGTATTTTTTCTCTTTCACCTTTCATACGTATATATATACTCATTATGAAATAGTGGTTAGCAAGCAGTTTCTCAGACTATTACTACTTTAGTAAGTGTATTCTTCATAGCATGTTTTATACTTAAAGCTCTTGAGTCAAAAGAACCTAAGCTAATTAGATATCTGTATAAACATTTTGAGATAAAATATTAAACATAAATTCCTTTATTTTTAACTTAACAGTTACATTTTGATAGTTATTTAATCTCATTTTGCATTTATGTTAGGGTTTGTAGAAAACGGAAAGCTTTGTTTGATGCCATCTTATCAGAGAATATCAATATAGCAACCGGCTGATATTCCACTGTAAAAGACATTTCCTAATCGTTATGGTAAGCAGCCATATTTGTCCTACTTGATCAACAATCGGGAAAGTGTGATTCTCGACGGTTTCCGTCTAAAACATAGACAGGAAAAGCGATATTTGCAAGAAATTTGATGATTTGATGAGAAATGAATACCTTGCAAGTATTCATTTCTCCAAATTATGAATGAAATTCTTTGATAACATTTAATGCCATAATAGTCGTCGTCATAGTAATAATAGCAGCACGGAATATCTGGTGGATCTTGCTGGCGAGCAAATGGTAGCATGTTTCCGTAATATTCCAGCACTCTTTTCGATATTCATTTGTGATATCTAGATGATTTCAATTTCTTCTTGGATTTTTATTTTTATTTTTTTAATCTTTAGGCAAAGCTTTTCGGGACTGTTCCAACCGCTCCAAGAATAATGGGTACAATTGTCACTTTTATTTTTCACAATTTTTTCGGTTCTTTGGCAACATAGATATTTTATTGGTTTTTCACTCTCTTTTTTAACCGAGTATGCAGTAAAACAAGACAATAAAGCCAATTTGCCACAAGGGGTTACAGGGTGTGGAAAAATTACTAAGGAACAGGAACAAAAGATGAGAGTAATCGGAACAGTAGATAGAGATTGCATTTAAATTTTTAAAGATTAAATTTGATTGGAAAGCATGGAGCCTGAAGAGAGTTTCACAAGCGAGAATAACGAGAAAAAAACTGTTAGCATAGAACTTATGGTTACATCTAACCACCTCAACTGTAAATAGTTACGACGTCGTCGCTTAAATTCATAACGTTTAGGGACCATAGCGAAGAACGATATTTATTTCTATATTAATACAGAAAATGTGGCACAAAGCCAAAGATGGGGATTGGGGAAAAGGCCGGTCTTCTTCTGTCTTAATATTAAATTTAGCTAGTCACAAACACTGACTCAAACATACAAACAATATTCCTAACACCAAAACAACACATTCTTACTTACCTTTCTTACTACATCCACCATAATACCTCATTGTCTCTATGGACCATAGTGAAGAACTCATTCGAATACTTGCCATGAAAATATTTATCGAAAAGGCACAGGGAGGCAACCTTACGGCGGTTGGAAAGTGACTGAAGTTGAGACGCCAGATCAGGACCAGTAATATTACTGATTCTTTGGATTTTATCAAGGATCTCTACATATATGGCAGGAGCACCAGACCATATGTGGCAGCAATATTGTAAGCATGGAAGAATCGCAGACTTATAGATATGTAAGAGATTCTGGAAAGAAAAATTGTCTAGTATGACACAGTGTACCAACTTTCTTGGCAGCTGACCTAGCAATGGATTCAATAAAATCTTTCCACTTCATGTTTGCCGAGAACGTTAGCCCGAGAAAGCACAATAAGTCGCTCTCCTGGGGGTTAGCATCAGCTATGCTGATTGAAGGCGTGATTAATAGCGAGCAGTTTAGATTTGGAGGCGTTAAAAATAATAAGGCACCCTTTGCCCCAGACTTAAGATCAATTTTGACATCAGCCGCCAACTTGACCTTATTGGACTGATCGGACCTACTATCGAGACAAAAGTAAATGGTTGTGTGTTCAGCATAGATAACAAGTTGACAATTGATGCCATTCGTAAGGTCGTCAGTAAAAATTAAAATAGGACCAACCATAGAGTCCTGGGGGACACCTGCATTAGTACAAAAGGATATATAGTGGCCATTCATTTCACGATTTGATAAAAAGACTAGAACAGTTCAAAAACTTGGCAAGATACTCAACTTCTCAACATGTGAATAAGACCTTGTATGGCAAACCTGGTCGAAAGCTTTCACGATGTCCAAAACAAAACCCCAAGATTCACCATTCTTATCTAGAGTTTGATAGATTCTTTCATCAATTATTGTCAGTACATCAGTAGTTGACCTAGATGTTGGAACAGCTCTGTCCACTAACAGATTGATTTAGATTTCTTTTTTTTTTCCTTTGGTGATCTGGTCTGAATTCAGTGATCCATCTCAAATTTCAATGTCCTAAAATTTTACTTGTTCTTATTCTTTTGAACACTAACTGCTTTGTAAATATATCATTAGTCTAGAGGTTTGATTACAGTTGTTTGCATCATTTCTATCTATTCATCTTTCTTTTTATTCTTCCTTTGAGCTAATTTGCTTTTGTTATTTATCTATGATTGACAGTTTCATTTTTGCCGTGACATAGGAAACATTTGCTCTTCTGCTATGTCTTGTCTATATAAGAAGTAGCTACATAAATATAATTGGTTCTTATTCGCGGCTGCAGAACTTCTATTTTTTTTAATTCTAATCTTCTTTGCGTAATCATATCAGGTCATCTTCATTTCATTTTGTTTGCTCTCATAATGTTCATTGATTTTTTTTCCTTCCTATTTTGACCTCGTTGTGGAGCTTCTACATGTATATTTGTGTCAGTTTGATAGTTTCTGGCCGTTATAATAAATCTTTTTTTTCTGCTGTATGTAATCCACACAGTCCTTTTATAGTTGATTCGATATAATGTCTCTCTTTTTCACGTAACATCTATCGATGTTATCTTTGGAAACATAATATGAGTAAAAACGTTTACACTTTTACAATTTCATGTATCTCATTTGCATTATGGGGATATGTTTGATCAGGTTATATTGAAAACATGCTATGAAAAAACTTGAGAAAGGGATTCTGGACAGTTCCTTTATTTCACAAGACTTAATTGCTCAGATATATTCAATATGATTCTCGTGAGTCAAATGAATATATATCTTAAATGTAACAAAGTTTTATTTAAGATATATATTCAATATAAAACTTTGTTACCTAAATGGCCGAACTTTTATTCTTCGATATTTAAATTCCATGAGCAAGAGTCTAAAAGTTTGCGAAAATGTGGTTTCCCTCCTGGATATGAATTTGGCTCATAAAGAGAGCTTTTTAAACGCAAACGCTTGTTAGTTTCATTTTAGCAATATCTATGAACGCTTGTTTGCGAATTGCTATGCAAATAATTTAATCTTTGACGACTAATTTTAATGCTGACCTTATCTCGGTTCAATCCCATCAATTTTCCCAAATTTAAATAAATACCTTTCTGAAACGATGAAATACGATATAAGATATACTCTAGATTCTTTAAAGGGTTAATATGATTTGAGAAGTGTAAGAGAATCATGAAAAATAAATATAAAAGTCGATGAAATACGGTGAAATGAAAATAATAAATTTAATGACAAGTAAATCGACGTTTTGATATCTCTTCTCAGTTTTTTTATGTTTCCAGCATAAGGTTTTAAAATTGTTTCATTACTTTCTGAGATTCCTTATATAAAAGAACGCATATTCTATTTTGGCAGTCGAACAAACATTTATTTATCTATCTCTAAGTGCGTTGTATACGTTAAATACCATTCCAATGTTTGCCCTTACAATATCGAGAAGTAGATAAAACAATACTGTTGAAACATGAGCCACTGTTTGATATGATGGTCTTAAAACTGAACCACTGACTGACCTTCCGACAAACTTTGATGGCAGACGTTTTGTGTAAACATACTCGAAATAAAACGATTCATTTTTATTTAGTTTTCTGCCTTGGTCCTACACAAATGATGACATAATTGTGATTTTCATCCTAAGACAGATTTATATTGGGTACGTACGCATGATACATGATATTTGTGGAAGTCCAAGTAATACTTATTTTTTCTTTGCAATATTAAACATTTAAGAGTCTTTTATGAAGATCAATGATCTCCGTATTTCTTAGCCATAACTGCTTACATTTACAGTTTAATTATTAAATGAATTTTGACAAGATTTGATGATGGGGAAGTATTCTGATAATTCTTGAAAATAACAAGATCGTTTTCGGCGCGACTATATCTTATCGAATAACTATGTCAGCTTCTCTTAATTTATTTGGAAACAGCGTGATATCTGCTGAAACGGTCAAGTTAGTAAGGTTATTCAAGATCTTCGTTTCGGTCTTACTTTTTCAATATAGCAGAGTCAATAAGACTAAAAAATTCTAAAGGTTTTTTTTATACTGTTGACTTTCATTCAAGGCTGAGAGTGCGATAAAGGAAATTATGATTGATTCTTTCCTTTACGTTTAATAATACCTAGAGAATGGGGATGTGTAGATAAAAAAGGAGCGCTTAGTAACAGTCAACATCATATATATGACATCTGACACTTTGGATAAATGACCAGTATATTTGCCTGTAAGATTAAAATACGCTCGCGCGCGCGTGCGCACGCTGAGGGAGAGAGAGAAGGTGAAAAATTGTTATACAGCGCAGTAATTTTCAATTTCATATGTACATGCTAAGATTTCCATTGGAAAAACCGGATTTTAGCTGTGTATTCATTCTCTAGTTTCCCACAAAAAAAAAAAAATTCTGGAAACTTTTGTACATACTTAACACTTATATTTTGAACTGCGAAATGTATCAACTTAATAGTTTGGATAGCTACATTTTTTTCCGTGCGCCGCGTCTTTCCAGGACATAGACAATTATGAAGAGCCATGATCACCTATCTCGTGTGTCTCTTAGCAGTTTTTCTCCCTTTGCTAAGGCCCATGACCCATGTTTCGCTATCCATTCACACAGGCTCGTTATGTAAGTGGCTCGCTGCCTTGCTCTCTCTCTCCCTCTCAATATGCTCTGTGAAGGTTAAGTTTTTTAAGCCCTCCTTCCTCATCATGTATCCAAGGAATTGCAACTGTCTTTTCTTGATTCTGAGTATAAGGGTTTTTTCTGTTGCCATTTTCTTTAAGACTTCCTTGTTGTTTACGCGCTCCCATCATAGTATTCCATCGCTGCTGGAACATTATGGGCGAGATTAAGGAGAACACGATGAAGTAATTATACGTGGTGTGACGAATCTATTCGCATGGATATTTTGAATGCAACGGTCATACAGTACACAAGCTTACTTAATCGCCTCACACAGCTGAGTGAACAGCACAACCGGAAAGTATCTGTTCGCACATGGGCCATAGAATGCTCTTTGATTGGTTGTTAAGTTATACCAAGGCTGCGCAACTGGTTCTCGAGATATTTAAAATAGCCGAGTAAATTTCGGGCCGATAATTATAGATAGATAGATAGATAGATAGATAGATAGAAAAAGAAAGAAAGAGTCAGATAAAGAAAATAGATATCAATAATAAGAAAGACAGAGGGAAGGACAAAAAAAAAGATAAGTAGAGATAGATAGATAGATAGATAGATAGATAGATAGATAGATAGATAGATAGATAGATATAGGGAGGGAGGGAGAGTGAGAGAGGAAAAGAGATAGATAATGAGAGTTCTAGCAAATCTCAGACAAGCTAGAACGTAATGATATGGAATGGGAGAAAGTCAGGTTAATCGGCAGATCTGAACCACCGTAGAAAAAAGATGCACATTTTCCAGAACAAATTACCATTCCACCTGCAGACAACGCCCTACCCCAACTACCAGATGTACCCCACTCTTCTCACAAGCTTCGGTGTGTGTCAGGCGCATTCCTTCGCTCACATTTCCTTTTCGATTCGTATATCCGATGTTTCTCGGGTATTCTCTTTAGAAAACGACCTTGCTTTCCACCAGCATCGTGTGCTGTAATATTTATTTTTCTTGTGTTACTATTATTATAGTTGTTAGCAGAATCTCGTGGTAAACTTTGACTACTTTTGGGGCGAGTGGCTTGTCTCACTCGGTAAACTCAACTTGTTAATGACAGATTTTATTGCACAAGACGATGTTTTCACAATAAAATTACTATTAAGCAACCGATATTGGTAAGATTTTCAGGCTATAGTTATATGAGATTCAGCTTATAATATTTGTCATTATTAAAAATATTGATACTAAGTTCTTCTGATGATGTCACGCTTTATTAGGCAAACTAAATAACACACATTTTTATTTTTAATTTGTTTTTTTCTCGGCTTATCAAACATTTGCAGGTTATTTAAAACCAGGAAATATTTTTAGATTGTAAGTATTTTTTGGAGATAATAATGATTTACTAATACAATTTCTACTAATTAACCTATAGCTGTGGGAGATGAGGTGGATTCATACCTTTCCCCAAATGTATTTGTGCGTAAGGGAATATAGCGAAACCAACTGGAATTGGAACTTGGCTTTCCAAATCCAAGACGTTATTCATTACACCGTCAACACGTCTAAGCTTACAACAACCGGTATTCTCAAGCGGTCACCCATCTAGGTACTGTGCAGAGCCGACGTTGCTTTGGTGATCGTACGAGAACTGCTATTGCAACATGATAAGGCCGAAATTCTTTTTATAAATAAAGCTCCAAGTTATAGGCCATAAAAGTTATCTTCATATCCCATATACCAGAATAAATTATTTTACATGTTAATATGGGCTCCTTGATATTCTATACCATTCTTCGGTCTTTCAACCATTGATATTAACTTTTCTACTGATTCGATTTTTTAGCATTACTTTCCGCAGGTTTTCTTTGCTTTAATATTGTTTTCTGTCATCATATACCTCTCTTTTTATGATAAACCACAAATATTTTCTATTGGATTAATATCTGTAGCTGGAGGCGAAACCACTAGTTTTGTTCCTATGAAACCTATTTTTGGCACGATGGGCAATAATCTGCTTTGCACATTATGAAGGAACATTCTTTTGCATGAATATACTCTTTAGCTTAAGCTAAAGAATTATTGGTTATGATATGTATCATTCAGGAGAAAGAACCCCTTTATCCAAGAAATTATAATAATTCTCTGCATTTCTCTTGATAGCATGATCAACTTTGAAAGGGCCTATAATTTTACAGCTTACAATGCTTGTTCAAAATACTTCTTCATCTCCCCTTTTTTGGCGTCTACGATATGCTGACTGACTATTTTCACAAAGGTTTCAACTTCTAGCCAAGCAATCAAGTCAATCCATTATAGCTCTACATTCAATACTAAAAAACTACTAAATCAGTTTTCATGTACTTCATCCATCTTACATATTTCTCTTCGTAATGCTTACTTAAAAGGTGACAGTTTGGTGGTTTTCGTGTAATTAACCAGTTCTTTATCTTCTGCATCTTTTCTCTCTATTTACACGAGTATCACCAGTTTCAAATACTTTCTTGCAAGTCAATACACTTTTCTTTCTTATTACCTTTTTAACTTTTCTTAAATCTTTTTTCTTTTGTGAAATTCTTAAGGTAAGTTTTCTCTATCATTGTTATGCTGTCAATGTTTTCAATTTCTTTGTTGATTTTCTTTTTTTTTTTATCTCTGTTCAATTTCTTTTTCGAATTTCAAATATTGTGTTACTATTACTTAATAAATGTACAATATCTTGTTTCTCTTTTGAGGTTATATCTTTCTTACGACCTATAGCAATCTTTCTCCTCTTTGAGATTTAAAAACTTAATATCAATAACTATACATTTTTTTAATCATTTCACCTCAAGCAGGGCGATAATGCTGCTAGGACGCAAGGGGTTACTAGGAGTGAAAGCGAATCAAGAAACTTTACTGGAAAGAAATGTTGAGAAAGGAAAATAAAAGAACATGTTTCAGGACGACAGAAGATTTCGATTAGCGTTGCATTTAAATTTTTGAAGGTTGTAGGTGGAAGGGAAGCAAGAAATCGGAAGGGGGTCCCACGGGTAATAAGTGCGAGAAAAGAAACTATTAGAATAGAAAATACGGTTGCATCTAGCTAATTCAACAGTTCTATATTAAAATTATAAAGTACATAACCTAAGCGTTTTTCACTTCACACGTAAAAAAATAATTGTTGTGTGATTTCAGATGAACACTACAGTTTTGCCTTAGAAAAATGAACACAGCAATGTTTCGTATTAGAAAAAGCACTGATGACGACATTGTGCTAATGTCAAAAGTACTCAGAATAAAATGAATATGCATCGACCTGATAATTTACTCTCTTCCTTTACTAAGGATACTAAGAATCTTGTTCATAATTATGAGAGGATCCTATTAAAAATAAGTAGATAAAATTATTTAATATGTATTGGAGAAGGGAGAAAATGCAACACGGGATCTATCTATCTATCTATCTACATTCTGAAGTGGACCACTAAAACAAAATCTTCAGATGATGATTACTCCTTCTAAGCTAGTCGGCTGCGCAGCCAAATTTTAATATCGTACATGAATTTTAAATGATTCAGACGAAGAAAGGCTTAAATTTAACTTTTTTTTCAACATCGAACCAATGAGAATTTCTTTTTCGTTAATTGTTATTGTTTTTAATAATTGGTTAAACTGGGTTTCCTAGCTTTGGGTAGCAGCCGTTCTAGGAAAAGTACAACTTTAAATTCAAAACCGTGGAGACGGCAACAGAAAATAAGTCCATCTTCCCAAAGTAGTCATAGCAATTTATAAATAATAAAAGAAAAGGAATCCGTGGAGAAAGACGATCGCCTACGCCCTAAAAACATATTTTTATATGATGATTTTTATGCCAAATATAATATTCAATGTGTTAAGCAATATTTTATCTGGGCCTAATGTATAATTTACGTAATAAAAAATATAGGATTAAATAAAAAATAAATAAATAATTAAAAAAAAAAAACAATAATTAATCATTTCTTTTCTGATATGCTTAATGTTGATATAAGTAACTGATATTTGTTTAATAAACCAAAGGCCAAATAATTAATGACGGTCTGAAAATTAAAAATATTTTCTGTACACTGTGCTTCGTTAGTTGTTCACAAACATTTTGGTCCTTTAATGCGAACATCGCTCATGATTGTAATGTTGGTGGTATTATCTTAGCTATTTCAATTTGAAACATCTTTTTCTTTTATTTTCTTTTTTTTTCTGAATTTTAGACAAAACGCTTGACCTTTCAAACGACAGCCCTAGCATATAACCAAAGGGATATGCCTACAAAGATTTGAATGTTACGTTGTTATTGCTTGTTTGTTTATTAAAACAGTTGGAAATGACCAGCGTCTATTCATTTATTTATTTATGTAATGTCAGAATAGATCTGGGGCAATTATATACCTTCAACTGATCTCTTTGCTCAGGATAAACTCACCCGCTTCGCCCACACACTTCATCCGCACGCGATGACTAAACCTAAAAAGAAATTAATGATAACAGTCAAAAGTTTGCCGCATTTAACATAGCGACACGCGCAAATACATAGACAAATATTAGGTTATCTGTATGCCTCAGGGTACTCTAGTATCATACATGTGCTCATATTTTTTGCTATGACCCTGAAAACAAATTTTTTTGGGGGGTTTGGTGACCCAGTGTGTATAAAGGTTGTCCGTGCTTATATGTTCACGAACTTTAACAATCACTGGTCATTTTCATGAATGGAACGTTGTTGAAATTCAAGAAAATTTAATGCCTATATTTTTTTCAACATGGAATTTCCTGTTTACGATGTTATAAATGTAAAGAATGCCAAGACATGCTGATAGCGTTATTTACGGGCCGATTACAACAAATGTAAAAGCACACACTCTCTCTCTTTCTCTCTATCATATATATATATATATATATATATATATATGTGTGTGTGTGTGTGTGTGTGTGTGTGTGTGTGTGTGTGTGTGTGTGTGCGAGTGATTAGGACGTTCGTTTTCCGATCATAAAACTCGTTTTTAATCTCAACTTGTTCAATTTGTCATGAAAGTGCTTTGACTTCTTGATGTTATCCGCCTATGGAAGCGATTCCAGCATAGAAAAATTGGAAAGTGCCTAGAAACCATACCACGGGTTGTTACAAGTCATATGAATAAAGTTGGGTAGCCGGAATTGTTTGTCGATGGTTGTACTAGCACGAAGTCACAAGTCCTCGTGACCGACAGTTTGAGGATACTGGCCTTATTGAAAACTGTTGATTACGCCAGCTTATGCACTCTCTCCCAGAAATTGTATCTAAAGTCTGCTCAGCATAATTTCAGTGTAATAGAGGCTCTGTATGTGCTGAACAAAGACAAATGTAGCTGAGCAGGCGTCTGAAACAGTTATGGCTAGTTGCCCTAGGAGATACGAGCGGCCATCCATCGTCGTTTATTTAGTCAATTTGCTGCGGAAATACAGTTCTGTCAGGATTCCTTTTTATCACTTACGTGGAAGCTAGACATCAAAATGACTAGCATAATCATAATGGTTTAAATACTTTTCATTGCTTGATTTGCATATTTTTTGTATTTAGGTTCTTTACGCATCATATAATATTGGCTATTCTCAGTTAATATATTGATGTGATTACTATCAACCTGAACTGTTCAAGCCAATGTCAGAGGATCACTCGTGACACTTGATCATTCACAGCACCTACTCCATAAACTGTATATAATATTTCGTGTTGTAGTTTTCTTACAGTATATAAAAGCATAGCTTGTTGTTAAACTAATTCCGTTTTTTTTACTGTTGTTTTTGATAATTCCGTTAAAACATTAAGAATATTGCTTATTTACTTCAATCTTCAATGTTGAATCACGAGCTCGACCGAGATCTTGTAACACGCCAGACAATATATTTGCAGAAGGAGGGGATGCAAGATCACTTCACAAAGTTTGATAAATTAAAAAAGGTGCATTTAGATGTAACTGTTGTGATAAGAAAATAAAAAGCAGTTCAAAGTAAATACTTCAAATATCGTCGAACGAATATTGTATTTTTTAATATTTCCTCAAGAATGAATTAATGAAAATTATTTTACGGTCATTTATATTCATAACACTTTCACTAGTTATAATGTAATCTATCTGTGTGATGAAAAGTTCTTGGCCCGACTCATCTCAAATTCTGATAAAAAATATAAAGAAGAATTTGCAAAATTAACCATCATGACAAAGCATCTCGGCTTCAGTCACTTTCCTAGCGCGGTAACGTAGCTTCCCTGGCCTTTTCAATAAATATTTTCATGGCAATTGTTCTAACAAATTTTCCTCTTTGGTACCGCAACTTCACGAATTTATGCGTTGTACTAAATTGGCAGCTAAGTCTCATCATTTTACTGTTGAAATATCTAGATGCAACTGTACTCTAATAGTTTACTTTTTTGCACCTCTTGACCGTGGAACTCACTCCCAACTTCCAGTTTTCTTGTCTACTACGATTTTCAAAAATTTAAATGTAACGTCAATCGTCAACTTCTATTTTTTAATCCAGTTTTTATTGCCCTTTCTCCTCACAAAGGTCTTCTCATTTTTTTAGTGGCTTTATCAATTTGCTTGAAGGGAAATGATTTCTGTAGACTTTACCTTGCTTAAGTTCTTGCACATATTACTATTCATGATCTCCAGTGTGTGTTCTTTTGTATTTGGTATGGTGGAATCATGCTCTGCGGCATTCAGACATAGAATTATGAATCACCATGAAGGCACATGTAGAATCACCTTGCATGACGTCACAGAATAAAATAGAAAAAAAAACTCGAAACTGCAAATAAATGTAAATATGTAAATTAAATAATAATTATTCAAATAAATATTCAAAAGTCGTTAAGCTTACAGATAATTTTGCCCGTTTTTTTTTAATTAATTGTTGTATATAAAATTAACTGATGTGTGGTGTAATTTTCTAATTCCTAGAACAAGAAATTTGGCATATGTCAAATATCATACTATTACGATAAATTAATTTATTTGATATAATAATACTTTTTATACGTTACAGATACGTTATTTGACCCACGACTTTTACATATTTTTTATTGTAGATTTATATTTCTCCGTCTCCAGGATATATTCTTATTTAATTTTTCAATTCCATTGTAATTGCCGTATGCATATGTGAGCATCCTACTCACGAGTTTCTTGTATATATAAATTCTTTACAAACACAGTAATGTTTCGATAATTAACAAGACCACAAAGCTAGAAGAAAAGAAAAAGACAGTGTTTGACAATGATTAGTGGCAATGTTAGTGATTATCGTTGTGATGTACAAAATGGAGCCAAATTTGTGAATAGGTGACAATGGTTATCAATGGTAATATCAAATAGTCACGAATTAAATTATTTATGCTGTTAATGATGATGATGGGAAGAATGAAGATGAAAAAGACAAATTATGTTGATTATGATAGTGATGGTATTCATTTTTATGAGACTAATAATATTAATAAAAATAGTGCATGTTAATATGTAAAAAAATATTTACGTCAAATTTTGGGAAGTCAGATTCAATGAAATATTCGACTATTAGTTTTGATATTTGAGACAAAGAATTGTCAATAGACTTTAACATGTTCGGCTTATTCGAACCGTTATTAACATCCAGATTATTACGGCGGTGGGTAAGTGAAGTTAAAGTTATTGTCCTCATCTTTGTTGTTGCTCGGTCGTTGTGCACCCCGGACTTCCTCAGGTTTATATCAATTTGGGTAACCTATAGGGAATTCTGAAATGAACCCTTTATTTAATCTATGGGAGCAGACTCTTTTCGTTTACTGATATCGTCTAGTTCTTATTTTTATTTAGCACTGCTCATTTTTTTGCTCGCTGAGTGCAAGTATACACTGCCCGATCCAGGGACTGAACTCAGAATCACTATGTCACCAAATTCCCAAACCAACGCTTTAATAAACTACTTCAGTTTGCTGTAGCGACATTGGCACCTTAAATCTAACCTAGAGTTACAACTGCTGCCGTTGCACTTCATGTTTTGATTGCTGCTGCGGTTGAAGAATTGCTGTCATTTGTTTTTCTTTCTTTCTTTATTAGCAGTTCCGATACTGTATTTATTTCTAGGCTAGGCCTACCAAGGAGGTCCTCAAAGCCGAGCATATGTGTCAATTCTTTCAGACGTCTAACTCTTCAGTATTCTTCCTTGTCCAGTATTTTCATTTCATTTCACAGGGGCTAATGATACCCCTTTCCCCCATACATAATCAACCATGTCTGATTTCATTGATCCTCCAAACTTACTATTTAGGGGCGGCTTGTTCAAACGTTATATCTTCTGCCACAACTGCAAGGAATCGAGTACACGCAATTCTTGGTCATGGTCTCCTCTGAGTTAGGCTTTATTCGACAGAGATTTCTCCGTAGAATGAAACTGCTTCTGAATATTGTCTTGATGTTGTATGAACCACAGATGTTCTGAATCTTTTCCGATAAGTCTTGACGTAAGGTAGACTGTGGCAATTTTCTGGTCGTCCTCCTTATCCTTTCTGGCCTTGCCTGTAGATGCTGATGTTATATTTGCCGGGTAGTTTTATTCTGAAGCGTACGTTTTATGTTGATCTTTTCTTGTTGGTATTATTTTTTCCGGTGTTGTAGGCATCGAACGATACCATCCTCCACACTGTATGGATGGTGGGAAACATTAATAATGGGCAGGGAGAGGAAAGAGTAATCAGGAAGACAATAGATAGCGATTGACATTGCATTTAGATTTTTGCAGATTAAAGTTGTACGAAGGGTGGAGTCTCTTTCGGGGAGGTAAACCGACCCTGAACCCGTTTATACGGGTTCTAAGGGCATATTTTTGGCCGAGCCCACGGGCTCGGAGATCCCATGTTAAACCGGCCTTGTGCCACATGATGCCCTCGTGGGGGGGTGACTAAATACTGTTCAGTCTGAAGTCGGACGACCGGCTGATCAGTTGAACTCTCTGCCTTCGGGCGGGGAGGATACCGAACGAGGCTACGCCGAAGGGCGGAGTCACTTTCGGGGAGGTAAACTGACCCTGAACCCGTTTATACGGGTTTAAAGGGCATATTTTTGGCCGAGCCCATGGGCTCGGAGATTCCACGTTAAACCGGCCTTGTACCACATGATGCCCTCGTGGGGCGGGGGACTAAATACTGTTCAGTCTGAGGTCTGGAGTGAAGTCTGTCAGTCAGTCAGTCAGAGCGAGCGAGTCAGTCAGTCGAGTCAGAGGTAGACCGAAACTGAGTCGCGTTCAGATAATTACTACTAAACCTGATTGTTCGTACTAACACTTTCTACTTCTCTGTATATATTCCTGTTTGTAATATATCTGTGTTATTCCATATCCGTGTTCGAGTTCTTCTTTATTGGTTCTACCTTGGACTATCACCGTGGTACAAGGAACTGGACCATAACAAATTCAAAAAGTAGTTACCATAGCAAAGTGTTCATCCAAAAAATTGCCATAAAAACTATCATGGTTCTCTACAGTTTCCTGTCCTTTATAGGTCTTAATAAAACTTGTCTTTTTGCTATCTCTTTTAAAGCCTGTCCTGCCAACCATTTTACAAGCTCGTTAGGTATATGTTATACGGAGCTTTCCTCTGTCCGTCTTGTTTTCAATGTCATGTGAGTGTCAAATTTTTTAAACTCGCTTCATTATGTGCCCTAGAAATTTCAACTGTTCTTTTCTGATGTTAACTATAAGTGTCCTTACAATCCATTTTCTCTCAAACTTCGTCGTTGCTCATGTTCAGTCCATGGTATCCTCAGCATCCTTCTGTAGAACCACGTTTCTGTTGTCTCAAGTCTTTTTTTCATCTAGGTTTAGGTTTCGGATTTTTCGTCTTCTGCTAAAACACTTTCTAGATATTAAAATTTTTGTACTTGCTTGATTTTAGTATCTCCAATATGCAATTTGCATGTTGGGCAGTTCCTTTTGCGGATAGCAATACATTCTGGCTTTTTACAATTGATGTTTAGCACTTTCCTCTTGCTTTCTTTTACTGCATTCTGTCGGTGTTCTTGCAGTTTCTTTACTGTGACTGCTATCAACGCAATGTCATCTGCATATCTAGAACTGTCAAAAGACATTTCGGTCTTCCACGAAGAGAAAAAAAAATGATTAGTTGTTAGCAATTAAGATTTCGTAGGTTTTGAACAAAACTAAATAACAATAAACATTTTACGGTATTTTCTTATTTTGTTGTTTTAAGCTCTTTTATATTTAGATCAAAAACATCTAAAGTATCAGATTAAATTTTTGCTCAATAAAAATCTTTCAAATATGAATGGATATTTTTTAGCAAAACTTTGTCTTCAAAATAAGGGTGCGTCATATATTGTAGACAAAAATAACTTTACAAACATATCATAAGATAAACTGAAGGAACTGTAGATGGAATGACAGACATGGTTACGCAAAGTAAACCTAAAGAGAGAAACCAAATTATTGTTCTTGATGGCCCAAAACAACGTCATAAGAATCAATTATGTAAAAACCAAGATAGACAGGACACAGAAGAAGAGCAAATGCAGACTATGTGGAGACAGAATGCGGTAAGTTAGTACAGGAACTACAAAAATAATCATATCTGGGTGAGAGCAGTGATCCAGTGAGAACTTTGCAAACGACTGTGATTCGACAATATAAAATAATATATGCGCAAACCAACTGTCAGAGAATGAAAACCAGTATCTTATAGAAATTTTGAGATTTAAAATGATTGTCCACTCTAGGACAAATACTTATTCTAGTTATCGTAAACACAAGCCAAAAGTGTTTCAATAGATTTCACTGCCATAGCAGACTCTAAAGTTAAATTAACAGAAAATGAAAAGATGAATATATATCTAAGACTCATCTGAAAACAAAACACACACACACACACACACACACACACACACACACACACACACACAAAACAACAACACACACACACACACACACACACACACACACACACACAATCCTGACAATGGCATTACTGAAAAAAGTAGAATACGGAGAAGTGAAATGGAGTAATGAGCAGGCATGCTATCACGTCTCCAGTGTAACCAAAACTCAAAATACTACTACTACTACTACAACTACTACTACTAATAATAATAATAGGAGGAGGATGCATTAGGAAATGTGCAAAAGACTGGGATTTGGTCATAAAAACCAATGGTCCATTCACAGACCAGAATCTGTCTAAAACAACAAAAAGTCATACAATAGTGTAGAACTTTGAGATTCAAACGGATCATCCAAAGATGACCTGGTCAAGTAACTGTGAAAAAGAAAACGTGTCAGTTCGTTGTTTTTTCTGTTGCAGCAGATCACAGTGTAAAACTGAAAGAAAGTGAAAAATTGGACAAGTATACCGACTTTAAGAGAGAAATGAAAACAAATTGTTTAACATGAACATGCTAGATGTACTCATCGTTGCTGGAATTCTCTTAACAAGAAGAGAAACGATAGCATTACTGACAAAAGCTAGAATCTTTAGAAGAGTGCTGTAGAATTGAAGAGACTTACTATCATTTTATCTACTGGGGAATCCATCAATTACTGTTCGTATATAAAACTTAAAATAATAAGAGTGTAGGGTAATAGAGAAAATTTGTCGTCACTTAATCTCCAGAAAGAGCTGGCAGATATTTTTCATTCTATGTGCCGTGTCCCTTCCTGTCCTTTGTAGCTCTCATAATCCCTATTCTGCTAATCATTTATTAAAACTCGTTAAGTAACTTATTCGCTGCTTTCTCCATC
>CAHIKZ030000624.1:2595000-2602500 GCA_903632075.3 Acanthosepion pharaonis
TCACACAGTCGTAGTGCACCACCATACACACTTGTATGATCACATAATTCTCATCATATTTCATATATAACAAATACATTAGTAGCCTTATCTATCTACCTTTCTTTCTTTTTTTCTTCCTTTCTTTCTTTCTCGTTCTCTCCTTTCTCACATGCGCAAAACTTTTTCTGTTTTCTATGACTACTGTTAACATATATGTATACATACATAGGTATGCATACACAATTATACTCATCATAACTACTATATATCAAACCCTTTCCCTCATTCACTTATACTCAAGTACTAACCCTCTCCCTTTTCCCCTATTCCAATTTCTCTTTCCTTTTCAGTTCCTCCCTCACTTCCTTTTTCCTTCCTCTTTTAATGTATCTACCTTCTTCCGAGAACACACACACACACACACACACACACACACACACACACACACACACACACACACACACACACACACACACACACACACACACACACACACACACACACACACACACACACACACACACACACACACACACACACACACTTCAAGTATAACTCGCAAAATATTACTCCTCTTTCTTTTACTCTTTTTCTCTAACATTCTCCCCCTTTAGTGTTCCGGTCCTGCCCGGTACTTATATGGCTAAGGCATGTGAAGCTGCCTTCGTAACTCGATACTGCCAGGGAGTTAACTTGTGTGCTCGCTTTTCTCCCCGTCTTTACCACCGACAAGCGTTTCGCAGACCAACAGACACAAGGAAGAAGCGTCTTCCCTTCGCTCGACCTACGACTCACTGAGTGACTGCTGGGACGAGACTGGTTCCTATTCCTGTCGTATCCCTCGCACGGAACAAACCGTATTTTGTGCAGCTCCTTGCTGACTCGAGCTTGTAGTAATCTAAGCTCAGCTCTGCCGATTTCGCATTAGGATTTCTATCTTTCTTAATACAAACACAAAACAGCCAAGATGGCTTCGCGTTCCGGACCTAAGGGTATGGACAGGGCTCTCCAGTCCAAGGTAAGGAACAATTTTTATTTTCTGAAATTAAAAAAATAATAAATAAAAATGGTGTATGCTTGAAGCAACATTTTTTTTTTAACTTTTAAAGATCATAGACTCTAGTTTAACTGTATAATTTAAAGCAATATTTCCCTAATAGCTTGTTTTTTCTCATCATTTGTCTGTTAAATCTTTTAAAATAATCTTTTAAACTACTAAAACTTTTTGCCTAAAACAATTGAAATAAAGAGTGGTCCTTTATTCTGGGGTTTTAAAACTTATCAATATTATCTTACCTCTAAATAAATATCTACATTATAGATCACAGACATGTAGCTTCTAATAGATAGAAGTGAGAAAGTAACTAAATGCATGAGCATTCATTTTATTATTCATTGTAGAAAGAATTTATAAAGCTACTTACAAAAAGATACAAGTTTGAGAAAATATACAAAACTGAAATTTTAAAAATAGAATAGTAATTAATTATACTGGTTTGGAATATATTTTTAAACTTTAAAAATATCTCTTAAAGAAAAAAAGCAATATTTCAAATTGATTTCGAATTGTGTTCATTAAAGTGACATTGGACTTAATTTACTGTTTTTGTTTAACTTTTCGCAGTTGTCTTTCTTGCACAACATATTGTCTATTTTCAGTTTCAATTTAGAATTCAACCGGCTCAGAAAACACTTCTTGAGTTATTGTTATATGTTATATTTGTATGTTTGTTTGTTTGCATTTGTTTTAAAACGTTTTGTCATTTCATCTTTTTATGTAATCAATCTAAACTAGCTTTTTATTGAAATATTTTGTGTGTCTCACGAAGGCAAATTGTTACTTATATTTGCAGTTTGATTTGGTAACATGTTGAAAATTTTAATTTTGTTATTAAATAAGTCTATCATACAACAAATGATTCGATGAAATAGTATTATAGAAAAGATTATGATTGAAAATTTACATACGTAAATAAACGATCAGCTGAAATACGCAATGCATTCGGTCCTCAACGTCAGCTGATTACTTAAAAAGTATGGAAATGGATAGACGATTACAAGATTATTAGGTTAGATATTAATTTTATTCTATTCTTGTGAAAATTTTTTCATGAATTAAAGTAAAAGAAAGAAAAGAACGTAGATATATCTTTAAAATGTTAACACAATCATCTGTTTATCTGCAACTGTTTCTCGAATTCATCTTCGTTGACTTATTTTGAGCAAATCTAATACGCAGGCATACATATATTTCTATAGATATTAGGTAGTGTATATAGAAATATGTATGAATATAAAGAAATGTGTAAACATCCCAACATAAAAAAATGATATAATGCTTTTTGTTGCACACTCAATGTTGCTATTTGACATCTGAAACAGTTTGTACATGTGTTGACGTCTGTTATCATGTTTTAAACACGTATAATTTGTATGTCATGCATTTCTTCACCATAAAATCATCGTATAGAATAGATTCAGTGTGTCTAGAAAGGAATTTTAAACTAATATAAAATTCTAATACCTTAGTATTTGGTGAATATTAATAAAGGTAACCCAATAATCATATTTATTCACTTTTTTCATTAAGAGAATTTCAAGTTGAATTATATATTATATTTTCAAAACTAATGTATTAGAATATTGTAATAATCTGTTAAAATCGCCTTTCAGTTCATTAAGGCATTATTTCTATGTTGCGATTCAGTTTGTTAAATACATTTATGCATTATTATTATTAGAGGTAATAATTAAGTGTAAAATATGAATTATAATGATTTAATGCAGATAACATGATAACAGGTTACTCTCTGTGAATATGTAATCTAATGTCTTTGTCAGATAGATAAAATCAGGTCTCTTCTGACCTTTGTTAAGCTAAATTCTGTAACAAAAGAAATAAACGGAAGAGGAAATCAGGGGAAATTTGATGTAGAAAGAAATAAAAAATATAGTACAGATATTTTTACAACCGACCTTAAAAAGGAAACTATGTTGATCAGGTTTCTTAAACATAAATACAAGAAAGAAGCCTTAAAAATACAAGGCCGTATTTGGAAGCTTAAAAACAAGAACCCGAAATAAAAGAGAAACAGTTCGATATCTTTTTCAATACTTATGAAATGTTTTAAATAATTAAAAGGATATGAAACTATAACGTGTCTTCCTGATTTTCCATTAACTACAAAAATGTTCTTCATTCATTCTGCTGGTCAACTATTAACAAAAATCTACCTGAAAAAAGATAGGAGATTACCTTGATCAACTTTACCTTGCCCAACATTCTTCTCGTGAAATGCCTAGGCTAAAATCTGTTCGTAAAATTTGTTGCCTTTTTATGTTCACAAAACTACTATCTGCTAAATGTATTAAAAAAAACTAAGTTGTGACTTTTATCAAGTACTTTTCTTTCTTAAAAAATACTTGCCACGGTCAGTAATAACGTGAAATCTTATCGCATTTTTGTTACTTTTTGATTGAAATGCCTGAGCCTAAAAATTATGCACTACTCTGTAAAGGACTCTCAAGTGTACATATTTGGCCGCGACTTCCTGCTTCACATTTCTATAAATACACTATTTATGAGTCGGCATCTATCAACAATCAACAGCGTATTTTTTTTTATCTCACCCCGGTGCCTCTCTCTCTCTCTCTCTCTCTCCCTCTCTCTCTCTGACTTTCTCTCTTTCCACCTCTCTCACTATCTATTTATCTATGTAACAATCTGTTTCAATAATTTCCCTTTTCATTGTATGTCTTTTACTTGCTTCTTTCTTTCTTTACCTCTTCTATTTTCTTATCTCATTAGTACTCGTCTAATAATTATTACCCTACTTCTTAATTTACCAATTCTCTTACTCCTTCAGATTTTACACTTTTTATCTTCACCTTCGAGAAAGAAAAAAAAAGAAAGAAAGTAGAAAGAGAAAAATGATGGGAAACACATCTTGTACAGAAAATATTATTCGACTTTATTATACATTATAGGATACATATATTTTTTTTAATGAAAAAAAAGTTTAGTTATATTTCCATATTTAAAAATAATCAAATCTCCATAGATATTCCATATGAGCAAATCTGTTAGTTGAAAAATGAACAAATAAAACCAAAAAATATCAGTTTTCCTCTTGGATTTTCCTCACATTCCATTCAAATTCCTTAAAACTATTAAATCATAAAAAATATAAATCATACTTATATAAACAGATTTATATTGTTCTGCTTTACTATTATTTCATTCGCAGAGAAATCATTTTCGATTACGATCATGATGTTATATCTAAAAACGAACGGCTCATTTCATTCCACCGTCTACCCACTCATCAGTTATTCATGAAAAAAGATATTAGGTATCCATGAAAAGATAAAAGGGGATCCCATTGCTTTGGCTAAGCATCAATTCGAACCAGAAATAAATTTCTTCAGCTTTCAGAATTGTATATATATATATATATATATATATATATATATATATGTGTGTGTGTGTGTGTGTGTGCGCGCGCGCGCCCGCGCGCGTGTGTGTGTATGTATGTGTAGATAGATAGATATATAGATATACAAACGTTATGTGCTTTCAATATTCTTTCCTTGAAAACGATCAAAGATAGTCGAAAGTACTCGAATGATAACTTTTAATTCAAACAAATTCTTTTACAAGCTTCCATGTGAAGTAAAACAATTCGATTTCGACATTTGAGAATTGAAAAGGTTCAATTAGCATTCTTTGTCTGTTCCATTTAATAGACCATATATATATGTGTGTGTGTGTGCATATGTGTGTGTGTGCATATGTGTGTGTGTGCATATGTGTGTGTGTGTGAGTGTGTATGTATTGTGAGAGAGAGAGACAGACGGACAGACCGACAGAAACAAATGGGTGCTGAAGCTTTCTCTGCGCAACCAAGAAGCTTTTGCAAGAAGATGTTTGATCTGATCTTAGGAAATAGGTCGGACTGAGAAGTTTTCAGGGCCCTCTTGTATCTTTAAAGACATAGACAAGAAATATTTTATTTAACTTTTCTTTTGTTTTTTCTAAAAACAAGAGAACGTTCGTTTGTGATCATGTGTATTATACAAATTTTGTATCGAGCGCTTCCGTCCATACTTCGACTATACATCAAGATAAGACACCTTAAAATTTAAGAACAAAATATGTGGAAGTTTATAGTCCTTTAATTGTGACTAACCATGAAAAACAAAAAGCATTTATTTTACACAAATATTTATTTTTAATACAAACTTCTTTGTCAAGGCACTAAAAACTTTGGTGACTATTAATCGCATAGATTAAGCATTGAAAATTGCAGATTAAAATTCAATTGACAACTTCCTGCCAGAATACAAACTTATTGATCAGGGCGGGTGTGTGTACATTTTCTCATACTTTCTTATTTCTCATAATATTTTCCATTAGATTTAATTTTAGAAAGAGGAAGAAAATGGATACGAGGATAGTTAAAAAAGAAAAATATACAGCAAACGTTTTCACGAATCACATCTTTGCCCGTTATTTTATTTAAAAAGAAATTCTAAAGATATTGCCGAAATTTAATGTTTTTGACAATAATGTGTTCGTAGTTGAAATGAAGACGAGAGAGAAATAGTGGGAGGAAGAAAAGGATGAAGTAGGAGAAAAGAGCATTTTTTTTGCTGACTGCTCAATACATCCCGTAATGGTGTTGAGGTAAACTGATATGCAGTGTCACCTGTGTAAGAATAAAAAAGCATATTCCTTAAGACAAATACTACGAGAACAGAACAAATATATAAAGACATTTCTTCATACGATAATATAACAATAAATATTTTACGAGCAGATATATGCATATGCAGTTTCTTGTTAATGTATGAGTGTGTATATGTGCTTAAATGATAGGTTTCTGTGTGCTTATTTGATTAGACATTTTCTGTTATCTTCTTCAGTTACAAAATAATAATTTAAATACGGCAAGATGAAATTGAAATAAACTTTAATTTTTCAAAAGTTCTTAAACACGTAAAATATAAAATTGGGCTATTTAAACAGTATTTTTTAAATTGCTTTTTTCAATAATCATGTTACCAATTATAACAAATTTGTTATCTTCTTATATACACGCTATATTTTATTTTATTTTTTTTAACTGGGACTTTTGTTTTTTAAAGTGCTAGTCTGATATATAAGTTTCTGAGGTTTTTATATAAGTACCTGGTTAGCTTATCATATTGGAAAACAAAAAAGTCAAGGGCAAGAAAAAAAATCTTTTTACTTTTTTTTTTTTTTAGAAAAACCAACACCACAGTAGAAATTTTAATACATGAAAAACATATTCAAAATGACCCAAGAAGATAGGTTTTCTTCAAAAAATCTCATTATCTAGTTTAGTGAATTTGATTAATTATTTTTTAAATCTCATTCTGTCAATTAGAAAACAATTTATTTATCTGGGTGAAGGTGAAAAACATATTCTGAAAAGGTCCGGAACCAGATATAGGATAATCATAGTAACCATTTATAGAGACGCAGTTTCTTGTCATCACATTAATTACTGTCTTTACTCATCTTGATAAAACCGATGAGGATGAAGAGAAAAGTTTTCCGTCTCAATATAAATGGAACTCCCTAACTTTTAAAATGGAAACATTCTTACCTGCCTATTCCACATTCACCCCATAAATTTCCTTTTTTTGTTTCCTACCCCTTCATCGCCAACTCAAGTTGGCACCCAACTTCCTTTTCTACACACACAATTCCATCACACTACTCAACAGTTCGTTATGCCTACCCTCCTCTAAAATAAATGAGATAAAACAAACTTGTGCACTTGCAACTTATTTTTTCACGTTTGGGCGCTGTCGTGAAACGCCATTGGCTAAACTAATGTGACGTCACCACTGGTATCATGTTACTGAAAGTCGCTTTTCGGAATATGGAAATTTCGTTGAATTTCCCCAAAGAAGTCCTGGGTGAGATGTAAGGGGCGATGGTGGTGAAAGAAAACATTACAGGAAGAAGAGAGAGGGGAAGTGAGAAAAAGAAGAAGAAATATTAGGAACAGAACCAAGAGAAGGGAGAGGATGTCAAAAATTAAGAATGGGAGAAGGAAGAGTGTAATATTTCTATTTTTGGCACAGGTGAAAAGGCACGAAATGTTGGACTGTAACGGAAAGCAAGAAACAGATAGGGTGGTGTACGCAGTAGGTATAGTTAGGTAGTTTGGATAGTTGGTAGATATTTCGTCTAATTAACAATATATGATAGAATCTGGTGCCTTTCTCGGTATGAGTCACGACGGTGCAAGAGAGAAACGAGGGGGAAGCAGACAACTAGGTAGCAACAAGCACAGCTGATCCGCGTATCGTCTCTACTTCCTCATCATTTCTTCCTTCTCCTTCTTCCGTCGTTTGATCGTAAGAATTTTTTATCCTTAGAGACTAAAGGTTATGAAGACTCAAGCAAAAGAACAGCTCCTTGATACTTTTCTGTCTCTTTCTATTTTTTTTTTCAAGGAAATGGAATGCGTGAGAAAATAAACT
>CAHIKZ030000624.1:2607500-2610000 GCA_903632075.3 Acanthosepion pharaonis
AGGAGTTACTGTATACGGAAAAGAATTGAATACTAGATGTACAGAATGAGATCCATTAATGAATCGTATATACTGATTATGAAACTTGACTAAGTTTATCGTCAGTAAGATTTTTCCTAATCTTTGAGAAAGATGCTGTGTTTTAATGATCGTCTTGCAATAATTCAGTAGGATAAACAGTAAATATTGACTAAGATCAGCTTAATTTGGTACAAGATCATAAATGGTGAGGTACTCTGTAGGGATCAACGTTTCTAACTATGGCTACAGATTACTAACCATTATTCTACGACAGTCACTCAATTTACTCCGCCTACCCTAGTTCGGCAGCAGACCACAGTGTTAGCGACTAAATGAGGATCAAACAACCCAAAACGTAACTTGTGAATTATTATTGATACACATTCTGTGTATATCAAATGATTCCAGTTGTTGTTAAAAATACAACTACTATTATAATTTAATTCTGCTAGATGTCTAACTGCCCACCTCATCAAAAAAGCCTGGTGGGGGAAACCGGGTTATTCGCCAATTACTTGAACATGCGACAGGTAGTACTGGGTTACATGTTACCAGTAGCACTCGTAAAGTGGCGTGACATAAAAATCTCTCGAACTTCTAGCTTGTGGAACTCTCTTCCGGTATCTTGCTTTCCAGCCAATTTTAATCTTCAAAAATGTAAATGCAATATAAATTTTTATCTTCTTAAGTCCTGTTCTTTTATTTCTCTATCCCTCCTTCCCTCAATAATGTTTTTCTTTTTCTCATATTCTTTCACACTCTTGCGTCTTAGTGGCTTTATTGCCTTGCTTGGGATAAAATCATTTTGAAAAAGCTCTAGCAGGATTAAAACCAAAATCTGTCTTTGCGGATAATCTTCCTGTAGAATCAACGGTTATCTAATACAATGTGACCGACTGAGCTCCATACCTATATATGCATCCAGTGAGCTGATTATAAATAATGTTCTCCAGGATGATGATTATTTCATTCTTTTCATTCTGCATTAATCATTTACTTGCCTGCCATTGTTAAAGAACCAAGATTTAAAACAATTATTCTGTATTGGATATCAGTTCAATATTGTCAAGTAATTGTGCATATCTAAAGTAAAGTTTGACATTTTAGAAGCTGGCTACAGAGTAAAAAAGAAATTGTTGATGACCTGAATATTTCTTTCCGGTCCACTTACACTTATCATTTTGTGATAATGACTTGCAAAGATCCTAAGGAGAACTCGTGACATCTATAATAAACCTAAAACAGTATATTTTAGAATAACAGCGAACCGCAAAATTTATTTATTGATTTATTTACTATGGCTAAACAAACCTTTGCGGGTTATTTAAAGGCAGGAAATAATTTTAGATTCTAAGAATTGGTGGAGGGGTGGAAGATAATAATAATTTAGTGATACCAGTCTTATTAATTAAACCATAGCTGGGAAAAAATGGCGAATTCATACCTTTCAAGGTCATTTACGCGTAAGTGAATATAACAAACTCAACTGGAATTGGAACTTGGCTGTCTGATTAACAATTCCAAGCCATTATCCATTACACCATCCACAAATCTAAACTTACAGCACCTGGTATTCCGAAGCGGTCGCTCATCTAGGTACTGACCAGGCTAGACGTTGCTTAATCGCTGCTTCAGCATGACATGGCCGTAAGCTGCGACATTCTCAAGGAACAAGTTTCTAAAAGATACCCTATCATTTTAAGATGAATCATTATCATTCCAATGCTTGTTCGGAATACTAAACCTATATTTTTTTTAACTGTTTGAAGACTGTAGAATGAATTTCTTAATATATGGCAAAAAAAGAAAAAAAGGAAAAATAGTTCAACCCGAAAATCACTTGGAAAGAAATATTCATGGTTTGAACTTGACTTTATTTCTTTTCCTTCTTCTTCGTGTGCCGTGTCCCTTCAGGAGGTAGGCGATCATGGCTCTCCACAATTTCCTGTCCTTCGTAGTTCTTATAAGTTTTGTCTTTTTGTTATTTTTCATAAACTTTATTCCGTCATCCTTTTACTTAAGCTCATTAAGTATGTTATACGCTGTTTTCCTGTCTCTTTTGCCATCAATCTGTCCTGTGTGTATCAGATTTTCTAAGCACTCTTTCCTCATTATGTGTCCTAGAAATTTCAACTGTCTCTTCTTGATGTTAAGTATAAGATAATTTTTTGTTTCTATTTTCTCTAAAACTTCGTCATTGCTCACATGTTATGTTCATAACATCCTCAGCGTCCCTCTATTTCTTTTTTTCAAGTTTCTCCTTCATCTGTGAGGAGATTGTCCAGGATTCACTGCCATATAGGAGGACAGATATCATGTAACAGATCAGTAGTTTTTTCTTTATTTCTAACGATGTTTTTCTGCTACTTGTCAAGACATTTTTTTTAAATGAATTAAATGCACTTTGTGTGTTTATACCCGTCCTGATAAATCTGTGTGCATATCAAATGGCGAAGAAAAAGAAAGTCGCTTATTTCCG